>JAAWXA010000023.1:5605258-5998958 GCA_038090715.1 Florisuga fusca
CCAGGGACGGGGACATGTGGCACTTTTAGAAAACCCTGGCAGCCCCCGCCACTAGGAACACGAGGGCTCCTCTGTGTCTGCAAGAATGAATGAAACCCCCTGTTTTTTTTCCTCCAGAACTCACCTGGAGTGCTCACAATCTGTTCGCTCCCAGGGGAAAACCCACCCCAGCCTGACCCCCACCACCGCGGCGGTGCAGGACAACTGTACCCCTCGCCTTGAAAACACTCCCAAAAGTTGTCAAAACACTCCCAGGCCAGGACGATTTGTGCTTTAATCTACGCTACCAACCGCTCAAGTTGCGCCGGGGGAGGTTTAGATTGGATGTAAGGAAGTTTTTCCCTGGAAGGGTTATCAACACTCCTGCCCGGGGAGGTGGCTGAATCCCCATCCCTGGGGTGTTTAAAAGCCGCAGGTGCGGTGCTCAGGGACACGGTTCAGCACCGGGCTCGGTGGAGTTAACTTTCTGCTTGGACTCGGTCATCTTAACTCTTTCCCAACCAAGACGATTCCATGATCCCAAGACATCTCCCTCCAGAGGCGGCCCCGAGGCCGCGCTGCCCCTCACACAGCAGTTATCCCACGGGGGGAATCCCGGACACCCCCTCCATCCTTCACCTACCTTGGGAGAGGTGCCGGCGGCGGATCGCAGCGTTACCAGAGGCAGCGGCGGACGCAGACCAACCCGGGCGGGTCGGGGACCGCAACCCAAGCCCGAGGGGACAGTGGCCATGGGGAAGCGGGTCGGGGGGCTGCGCGGGAGCGCTGGTGGCCTCAGCGGGCCCAGGCGCACCAGGCGGTACATAACAACGGCGCAAAAAGCAGCGCAGCCCCAGCTCTGCGCGCCGAACGGGACGGGCGGGCCAGACCTGAGCAGCCGAACACCGGCCCGGTTCGGGACGCGGCCCCTTTAAGGAGGAGGGCTCGCGATGCGGGGCGGGGCCGCTGGCGGTGACTTGAGGCGGGCGGCGAGCAGCAGCACCGCCCCCTGAGGTGGAGAGGAGTGGGAGGCAGTGGCTGTAGCTGTAGCTGTAGCTGTAGCCGTGTGCTCTGAGGGGAAAAAATTTGCTAGAGTGGTGTGTTGCCCCTTGGGGCGGTGTGAGGCAGCCCCCTCCCCTGTCCTGGCTGGCTAAACCTCCTCCAGCGCTCTCCTGGAGGGAGCTGCAGGAGTGTGACCGCAGCAGTTCTTGCGTGCTGCCCCTCAGGGTAGGTCGCTGGCCGTCAGAGAGTTGCAGTGTCACCCCTTGCCGTGTTGTCACCCCCTGCCATGTCACCCCCTGCCGTGTTGTCACCCCCTGCCATGTCACCCCGGGCCATGTCTGTCAGCCCCTCGGCGGTGCTCAGGGCTGTAAGTGTGGAGAGGAGGTGATGCAAGGGGCTTCATTTTCGGAGCGCTCCACGTTAAAGTGGAGAGGTGGTAAAACCGTCCTTGCTGCTGCAGTTGTGGTGCAAGGGGTCAGAGTGCAGGTGGTTTATTTAATTGCTGACTTTATCTTAAGGAACTGTAGTTCATTTGCCAGAACCCGGTGATAGAGGGTGGGGTGTAAATGTAGGGCTTTTCCAGTCCGAAAGGGTTTGTGACATCTCCGGGACGTGAAGCAGCTTTCTGACAAACACCAAGAAGGTCTTCCATGTTTAGCTTGGTTTCTATATTAAAACCACAACAGGAAAAGCAGGAAATAAAAATACCATTGAAGTTTAACATCAGTGTAGGAGAACTGCAGATGTGGGGGGAGCTGTGGGGATATTGCTGGAAGGTGAATCCCAGCATCCTGAGGAGCTGTTTTCCAAAGCTCTGGGAGGCTTTGCTTGTTGGCAATGATCTCTCCACTTAGGGTAATTTTCAGGATTTGTACATAACTGTGGTGATTTCCAGAGCTTTTGTGGTGTTCACTGTTGATGTTACTAAACAGTTCACTATCTGAAAGTTGGCTGCTGCCCTGTGCAATGCCAGAAGCTTCCATAACTGCAGCTGCTGCAGCTTTCTGAAATGCCACCACAGTCAAGGCTGTTCTCTGGGGCAGGGTAAGTAATGCCTAACCAGATTCACCTACTGAAACAATGCAGCTGAATGCTAAGCTCTGGTTTAGCTTCTCTTTTCTTGATAACCTTTCCTCTTCAGGCACGTTGTTGTTATTACAGTGATGGAAGCACACAGGGCTGAGTACAACAGAACTGTGTCAGGTAAATGTTTCCCTCTAGAAGAGGAGCACAAGCTGGAACTGCACAGGAAAACATTGAATGGTTGTCACGGTTTGACACTGGCCCGGCATGATGCACTTGACCTGCTGCATTTGTGCTCTGTTTGAACCACTGCTTCATCTCTCAGCCTGTTGCTACATAGATTTACTATGATTTTCCTTTTGTAATTTTCCAACAGCCAGATACTGCTGCTCTGGTTTTGTTATTGATGTTATTTGTTATTATTGTGTTGTTACTGTTTATCATCAGTAAGAATAAAGCTGGGAATTGAGATGAGAGATTGCCAAAGAGGCAGTAAGTAAAATATCACCAGGAGATGCACTTGGATTCCTGTGAGGCTAAAATTTTCCATCGTGACCATTTTCTAAATGTAACTAGAGATCCATGTTGTAGAACTGTTCATTCTAAGGTCTGTCAAGAGCATGAGCTAAGTACTGCCACTGATGCTTGTGAGACCCCACAATGACCTGTTTCAGAAGGTGAGTTTATTTGTAAGGATAAGTGTGATTAGTGATTCAGCAATAATTACTTTTAATAATGCCTTAGTCAAAATTCAATGATGATTTGATGATGAAGAAGTCTAAGAAGTCCAAGTTTTTTAAATTGCATGAGAGCAAATTCATTACACGTTTTCCAAATAATTTAATCCCAAAATAATTTGGGGGTCATGAATGTGATGGTTCCAGAATATAATGCCCTCTAATGGGCAAGTAGGAGATGGTTCCTGTGTGAGAGTGGGAGGCAATAGCTTATGCGTGATAGAAGCTCTATCATATAATATTATTACAAATATAGTAATGCCACGTACATAAATATAATGAGAGAAGTTAGGAACTTATCATGAACCTCATTTAGAAAAGAAGCCAAGGCAAATTTTTTTATATTACAGTAAATTAAGGGCATGGCATGTGAACTAGTTTTAAGTGGCCTGGTTCTTTGGTACATTGGCTTTTTCACATCATGTTCCAAGGGTGCTTAGATTATGTAGATGAGGTAATGTGGGTAGTTGATAAGATGAACATCAAGTAAAATGATATCAGAAAAGGAATATCAGGAAATTTTGTTCCCTTGAAATTAAAATTTGTATCTGTGCAAAGTATCAAGCAGTGCCTGTTTATTATTGAGAACTTGGTGTCTTCTGTTCAGTGGGAGAACACTGCACTGTTGAGATGGTTAAATCCAAAGGAAGCTAGCCCAGCTATTTTTGTCTATGAGAGGAACTTAGAATGAGAATAAACTCCAAACAAGACAGCAGAGAATGATTTATCTGCTGTAGTTACTGGGGAATCCTTCAAAAATGGGGCTGTGTAACCTTGTTTCATTCCAGTGCCTTGGAGATGTGTGGGAACTTCATTGTGGAGCTCTGTTGTCCAAGCAAGGGGAACTGTAGCTTCAACCCTTTAAAAGCAGATCTTGCACTTTGTGATAACTGTTGTGGGAGTCTCTGCACAAAGATGAGTTTCATCTACTAACTAGATCTTGCTCTTTGCTCAGTGGTGTCCTAGTCTTGCTAAGCAAAAAGGGCTGCAAAGTAAAAACAGAAGAGAAGTGAATACACCCAAATTGCTTGTATTTATGTGACCAGATGATGATTTCATGTGCTCATCCTTGGCACACATGTGGATCAGCAGATTGTTGCTGTTGAGCAAGGAATGTCCCTGCTCTCTTTCTCATGGAGAAAGGATTGTTGATACAGCATCTTAGCAGCATTAATGCTACTCTACACAGTAGTCCTCTTCAGTTATCTTCTGATGAGATGTTTTTTTTTTCATTTGGATGGTGTTGTATAGCCATTTGGATGTGTGAGTGAAAATTCCATCCAATGTTTCCTGCTAGGTGTGGGACTGGTAGCCCCAGCAAAGCAAGGTTGTTTGTTCACAGAAGAGATAAACTATAAGGAATGGCTGTGCTCCCCCTGGCAAGCCTTTTCCAGATCCAGTCTCCCTGGAGCTGTAGGCTTTGTGGCTCTCTGAACTGTAACCCTGACTATACTGGAATGTTTGGGGCTGAGGTCCCAGCACCATGGGTGGCCCAGATTAAAAAGGTGTGGTGGGATAATCTTCCTTAGCACCCACTAATGTTTCACTTGAACATGGAAGGTATCTCAGTCTCCTTGTCCAAGCAGCTCTTGGCCTTTTCGTTTTATCTCTGCATAACAGTGCTGCCACTGAAGACACACACAATCTACTTAGAAGTCACAGTCCTCACCTTTCAGTGATTATCAACATTTGCTGAACTCACTGCTAGTTCCCTGAGACATGTAACCATGCACCCACTCACACACTTCACAAGGCTTCAACCCTTAAGTCACCTTTTTTTTGGTATCCAGCAACATTTCCATTCCTCAGAGCTGTGATGAAGTTACCATCTTCTACCTCTAGGCTGATGTTTATTTTGCAGTGTAGTGCAAACAATTCATGCAGATACCTGGGGTTTGGCATTTGGATAAGATTCCAGCTGGCTGTTTAATTTATCATTCAGTGCAGTCTACTCTGAGGAGAGGTGTTGGCTTTAGACCCATACCTCTGGAAAAGAGCTGTCAGACTTTTAAAACAGATGAAGTCAGCTAGCCCAATGAAAGTTCTGATGAATATAACAGAGAGAGGGATGAAAACCAATGCTGTTTACTGATTATTTTATTTTTTTGTGTGCTGCTATTAAAATAGTTAAAGTGGTTTTTTGTGAAGTGAAAAAAGATGGTACTGAATTTTTAAAGCTGAATATTTAAATTGCTTTTCCTCCTCAAGCTGCTTTACTCCTCTTCTGATTACCATGCACACTCAAAGACGTACAGTCTCCTTTAAATTTATTTTTTGATTTGTCTCACTAGTAGTTTTGCTTCATGAGAACAGAGGAAATATTATGCAAGAGACGTGTTTTGTGTTCGTTCTTCTAAATGTTCAGCAATTTCAAATTGTTTTCACAAATAAAAAAGCCAGTTGTCCTATTCCTCTGCAGGCTTAAAGGCTAAGTAAATAGTTGGTAACATTCTGTTGTAGCAGCCCATGACTCAGATTCTCAAGTGCATATTTCTTGCCCTTTGCTCCCGACCAACACTGCAATAACGCAAATTGTCAGCCTGTTTAGACAAAACAAGGAACAGTCAAGGCCACGTTCCCGCTTCCCTACCTCTCACTGCATAATGCCATAATGAGATTCAGGCCAAACAACCCAGGGCAAAGCAGTATTCAATCTGCAGTGTACTCAGAAAAGGCTGATGTGAATTACTAAACACAGTCATTAGCCCCTATTTATATGAGGTTACTGGAAATTGTTCCCACATCTTTCAGCTGGTTGTGCTGCTGCACTGGAACTGCCTTTCCAGGTGAGCGACGCACTCGCTCTGTGCTCTAATACATGCAAGTGAGTTTACCTTGCAGATTTTAAATACACACCTTCGGTTTGCCAAAAAGGTTCTGATGTGACTGGCCATCAGGAAAAAACCTTCTGTGAACTTCCTTAAAAGCAGAGAGGCCAAGGTGGTCTTTAACTCCTGCCTGCTCTACAGAGCCAGCACTTAGGAGAAGGGTGAACGGGAGCTTTTGGCAGAAGGGACAGCATTGCCTTTATTGGGTGCCTTCATCTGCTGCTTTTTGCAGCCATAACTTGAGATACACCCAAAATTAACTGATCAGTCCTTAAATAGTAATAACAATACTTGCACTGATACAGGCACTTAATAGTGTGAGTAGCATAAAATATGAGCCCCTAGCTATGGAGCACTGGAAATTACAAACCACAGTTCTAAGGAGCCTTTCAGCCTGCTGACCTTTGTAACAATCCCTTAACATGGGGAATATTATTTTGAAGCATCTAACCTATCACTTATAAAATATGTGATATTTTAAGGTAGAATTTGGTATAGTGGGACCAATGTAAATAGTCATTCTGTATAGAGCTGTCAGCTTTGAGATCTTACAAAATATAGAGCCTTTTCTTGGGCTCTGGGTGTGTGATCACCCTGTTACTAGCTGTATTACTAGTGTCATGTTAATGATCTGATCTTGCATTATGGTGGTGCTTGTTAAATGCAAGCACCCATCCATCATCAGTTAACATCATCAGAAACTGTGAATGCAGATGTTCTGTCTGTAATAGAATGAAGTCTTTTAACAGGTCTGGCAGATGTTGCTTGTAAGCAGGCATTGTAGGAACTTGTTTGGGACCAGATTTTAATGTACAAAGACTCTGGCAAATTATCTGGATTAGCAAGAAGGCAGAATGGAGGGATGATGCTTGGTCACTGATAGATAATTTGTCCCTTGCCAAGCACATGCCTTACAGGGTTTGGTCAATGGATGGCACTGCTGACTTTTTCACAGCTGGTCTAATTCTGGGAGCTGGCTTGTGCAAAGTATTTATGACTCATTGTTCAGGCTAAACCGTGTCTGAAAACTTGCTATTGCAAAGTGGTTACTAAAGGAGTAGTTCTGCAGGCAACTGCCTTGCAACAAAGACAGAGCAGATGTTGTGGGCCACTGCAGAGATGTAGGAGGGAAATTTAACCAAGTCCTCAGCCAAGTCATCACTCCTGAGTCCTCACTGGGAAAAAAAGGGTGCTGCACCTCATCCTGTGTGGGTACAGAAAACAGAGTGGGATTTTTTTTTTTTTTTTTTTAAATTGAGAAGGCCTACAGTACATTTTACTAATAAGAGCTCAACCTGCCTGGGCTCTGAGACAACAGTAAGTCATGTAACTGTTCTGTTCTGAGCCAATGAGCTCTGCTGAGAAGAAGCTGTGTTACTTCAGGCCCGAGGCCATGCTAATGGGGTTACCTGGTTTCTAGGAAAACTTGGAGCCACTGCCAAGTATGAGCATATCTGCTGAGAATAAATTGTTGAATGCTTTTTTACTGCTGCAGAAGGTTCTTTACTTGTTCTTCAGATGTACATCCAGGTGCCTAAATATTCTTTCAAGAACCACTATATAAAATTTACTACAGTATCAACTCTGGAGGAAGGAATTTTCATTAAAGTATCCTCAGCACTATGGAAAGAGGGAATAAAGCTATTCCACTGTATTACTTTCCATTATTCGTTATTTCTTAATAATAAGACATTTTTAATTATTTTTTATCCTATGGGATAATACATGAGAATTCACTTATTATTCATGGATTTACCAAGTTTACCTATTTATTATTTACTGCTTATCACTTGAGCTCACTGAGGGAGCTAGCTATTACTAGGCTGCCAGAAGAGCAGATTCAGTCCTATGGAAACACCTAGTGGTTATCTCCCACATACTAATAGATCATTTATCTTCTGGAAATACTTCCAAGTTAAGAAAAATAATAAATTAGTTGCCCATTTTACTTTTAATTGTGGGTCAGAAGTATTGAGCTCTTGAAAATGTGAAGGTTTTGCTAATAATCAGGAATAATCAGCATCCCATGGTGCTGTCTGCTTTGTTCTTAGTTGTTTGTGAAGTGTCAGATTTTTAAAGGGTATATCACAGGTAGCCAAGAGATGATGATTTTGGGGAAGCTGCTCTGCTGACGAGTGGAACTGAATTTTGCTGGCCTGAAAATAAGGTATTTCTCATCTTTAGGGCTCTAAAAACTAATTTTGCCTAGGCTTTGAGAAGCCTTCTGCCATAGGACTGCAGGCAAAGGGAATTGTACTGGAAAAAATAACTGTCTGCTAAAAACTTCCCTAGGTCGAGCAGGGCTGTTTTGTACTGACTGATTCATGAAGCAAATGGACATCAGTGTTTATCAGTTCTTGGTAATGGTCTGTATGAGTTCAGCTTTTTGATGCAGCCTTGGGGGTTTGGCATTTTTCCTGGACAATGCCTGAACACACAAACATGAGCCATGTGGTTGTAATCAGTTTCCATGGAATAGCTATTACAAGCTATTTAAAAAAGAAAGAAAAATGAACACGTCTTTTATATATATTTTTATGGAAAATAAGTCTAAAAGCTAGTGTGAAGCAGTTCACAAACTGATACAGTGCTACACAGATTTGTATTTCTGCTTTTGCTAGGGGGAAAGTATATAAGTACTTGCTGGAAGCAAACACTGTGCAGACAGAAGTTATATGAACTTGTATAATTCTGGTCTGTCTTCACTTGATGTGCAGACAAACTGCACTGATGAACACTGCAGTCTTTCCTAAGCAAATATTTAAGATTAGTATCTAATTCTCAATGAACAGAAAGAGATCAGGCTAAGTTAAGATGATTTCTTTCTTTTTTGTTATCAGGATAATGTCAGGAATTTAGGTGGACTTTTTTAATTTGGAGAAGATGGCACAGGCGTAATAAGCTGGGGCATTAAGCATTCACAAATACCCTCAATTAATAAACCAGAATGTAAACCAAGAGTGAACAGAGAGGGGAAAACCCAGCAGTAACTCTGCTTGTAGAGTGGGTAACTGCAAGGTGCAAGGAAGGGAAAGAACGGGCACACACTGAGCTTTAAGAGCTCATAGACTCCAGATCAGTAACTTACCCAATATATTTTCTGAGCACCTCCAGACAACCTTACACATGTGAGATTGGAAAGAAATATTCTTGAGTTTAAGGTACTCTGTTCTCTTACAGTTCTTTTCTCTTGGAACAGAATGTTCTCCCCAGGCATCAGAGGATGCAGGTCCAGGACTGCCTCTGCAGAGGTGCAGCTTTGGCTGTGTCCAGCTTCCACACACCCAGCCATGCATGCAGCATCTCCTGCCTGTGTGCAGGCTGGAAACTTGGCCAGGGGAAATTCACTCATTTCAGAAAGCTTTCCTTTTATGATGGAACAGATACAGAAATGTGACCCTTGAGGCACATGGGAACATTTGTCTCGGTACAGGTTGCCAAGCAGGGCAATTAGGGCCTGACCTTGTGGCAAGCTCAGCATGTGCTCCAAGAGACACTTGAAAAACCTTGGGACTTTTCAGATCTTTATTTAGAGGAATGAAGATATAATCAGTTTGCAGTATGTACTTCCGTGGACAATACTAATAAAATTGAAATTCTAAGCTGTATATTCATGCTTGGCAATAGATTTTTTTTTTTTTTGAAACTTTGTAAAATGCTAGATAGAAAAATACTTTCCATCTAGGTTAACAATAGGAGCTCTTGCATAAGCCACTGAAGCTTAAAAAAAATGGCTAAAAATAATTTCCTGAAATCTTCTAAATGGAACTGACTGAAGATAAAAATTGGAATAATTTCCTCCCGCAGGTACATTATGTTTAAATTTTTTTTTATCAGCATCTGAATTGCATTTCAGAAGCATTAACCATATGTGCTCACAAATTATGATCTGTATTGCATGCTTTTATTTTTTCTAGTTAGAAATCCTGCAAATGAAGAAACCTTTGTTATTAGGAAAAACATTTAAGTATAATTATCCCCCCACCACCTTGCCCAGCTTGATATTTCCTGCTGTAGACAAGGTTAGGAACCTTGGCAACTACAAAACTGTGTGGGAAAAAGTCTGCTTAACAGATTTGTTGTCTTGTGGTTTCAAAAGGACACAGATTTCTTCTTCACTTTCTTTCCTAAAACATAGTGTAAAAATACTCTGTGCTGCTCACAGGCAGATGTTTCATTGTACCTCAAGAATTTGGTGACTTTTTGCAAATTTCTTAACTCACACAAGAATTATTTTGGTGAGCAGGTATTTCATAGCAGTATATGGGGCTCTGAAAAACAGAAGCAATACTTGTCCACTGCTGTAAAATATTTTGAACTTAGTTGCTTCATCATTCATCTGAAATGTTATTTTTATTTAAAAAAACAACTTTGGTGTAGAATGCTCTCTCTGGGATGTTTATAGTGCTGAGCTGCTTTCAATCTGCTGCTTTAACATGGGGCTGTGGGACAGTTTCTTGCTGGCTAGCTAATTAAACATCCAAATCCTGAGCTTTAATGAAATATTAATGATCTGGTAGTGGCTGAGCCTCAGAAGCCTTGACAAAAGTCAGGCTTTTGACTCAAGCTTCTCGGGAAGGCAACTGCCCCTTTCAGTGCTGTGTTTTATTTTTTTTTAGTCCTGGTTTAGTGTATGTACACTCTTGTTACCACCAAACCCAGAAGGTGAAGGAGAAAAACACAATTTCCTTTAAAATTTATTTAAATTCAATGAGAAATTTAGGAGATATAGTTGGTAATGACCTAGAGGTGATTCATCCATTATCAGATAATCTGCCTTTAGCTGGATTTATTCAAATATAGTGAGGTGAAGACAAAAACAGTCTTCTAGAACAGAGAGAATTTCACATAGAAATGAGCAAAGTATTTTAAATTATTTGGACACTTTCAAGCTTTAAAAAAACACAACAACTGGGTTCTTTGGACTGCTTAGTGGGAGCAAATCAGAAGGAAATCTGATTTACCATGCACTGAGATGAGCTTTCCAGTTTCTTTGTTAACTGAGTGCAAAATAACAGGCTGTGGCTGGCATATCTGGGTGTTTGTTTTAACCTAACTTTTCCTCTGTTTTTCCCTTCAAAAATAATAATTATAAAATGAACATTTCTTGGGCTTGTTTTGATGTTTAAAATTAGTAGATGCTCACCTGACATGGCTTGACATCTGTTGATTATAAATTTTGTTTCTGTTTAATCAGTTGTATCCTGATTAAAACAGCATGGACCATCTTCTGATGTGTGATATTAGAACTTTAGTTTTCTAAAATCTCTTGGGTTTTCACATTCTATAAACTAAGAAGCAGTGGGAGCTTGTAGTCTGAGGGCAGTTAGTAAACTCTGTGGACTGGCACAACAGTTTTAATCAGAAATAACTAGAATTTATGTGGAGTTGGACCTTGACATTTATTTTCAAGGATTTCTCACTAATAAGGTCCTTTCATACAGCCACTCATTTATAATGGAACAACAAAGGGAAGGAATTGGTTTACATATTGATATAATGTGCACCTAAAAAACCTTGAGGGGAGGGGAGGGAAAGTTGAGTGTCTGATCCTGCAACTCTCTTCACAGCAAAGCTCATACTAAGTCCTAGCTTCTCCATGATGAAGTCATAGTCCTACAAAGTATTAATAAATAAATCATCTCTTCATCTTACAGAGCTGACAATAATGGATGAGAAGTTTCATCTTTCACTTGAGGTATCTGGATGAGAATGTAGCCTGGAAAGTGCTCTTTAAACTCTTCTGCTTCCTAGCTTTACATACTGCTGAAGGTAATTCTTACAATCTTAGTTATTTTTTTTTTTTTATTTATAAAGGAATATATTACTGAAAAACTTTGTAAACTTTTGGAAGAACCAGTGAGTATTTTAATGGAATGCTATTTTCCAGGAGCTTGACATCTTTCTTTTGTGTATTCTGGAATTTAATCACCCTCAATACGAAGTTAAATATTTCTGATTAATTCTTCTTGTATCACTCGTAGATAATTTGTTTCTTTGTCTATTGTGTTTGATTTTCATCTTGCTGAAATCTTGCTCTACTGGTAGCCACCCTGGTACTTCATACAAATATAGCTGCTAAAGGACTCGTTGCTGTAGTCAGGATTCACATGGAACATTTGGCATCCTGTCATTTCACTCATATAAATAACTTGGCAGTCCTCTAATGTTATGATGTGCTACCATGTAATCACACAGCTATCTGGCAGCAAGAATGAATTAATTCCTTAATTTAGAGGTCTGAAGCATACACTAGTCTTTTATGCTGTGTTTCCTTCAGTTAATCTGGAAGACAGACAAACAGCTTGTGATAGTAATGGTGTAATTGTTCGCTCCCGAATCTTGACTGTTAGAAAAAGCTGCAACCAGACGTAGTCGTCACTCTCCTTTGTTCCACCAGGGGGAGAAGCTCACCAGTGTGAGATAAACGATAAGTGAACTGTGCAAAACAAGACTATTCCTGGTCAAGAAAACCTTCGTTTTATTATATGCCCAAACACACCTTTTTTATTTTTATTTTTATTTTATTTTGTTTTATTTTATTTTTTTATTTTTAAGAAAAGGGAGCTGATTGACAAAGGTGTTAAACATAGCATGCTGTTTTCTAAGGGATGAAGATGACTTTCACATCCAAACCAAGCACCATGTCTCAGCCCTCTCCTGCAGTACCATTGCCTGTTACCAACACTTTGTAGCCTTTCCCACGTATAGTTCTGAAAGTAATTAAAAAAATGTATAAAATGTATAAAAAATGTATAAAATCTTTGGCCCTCTTTTATAGGTGAAGAACCAAAGAAAGGCTGAGCAGCTTTCTCAAGATATGCTGTAGATTCAGAGTAAAGACAGTGAATCATCCAGTTTGGAGTTACAAGTAATGAGACTAGAAAGAACAGTACAGTAAAGCTGACAAAATAAATCATAATCCTGCATGGATTTAAGTGAATGAAAACACATCTCATGAGCACTTCTAAGGCTGAGATGCCTGATGTGATCCTCAGGTGACAGTACACTATGTGCTTTTGACATTTGAATTTTGGGCAAAAATTGTACCCACTGAATGTCCTTCACTTTGTTGTCTAATAACCTAGGTGAGGGCTGGCGAAATTACTTCAGTGTTGAGATTGGATGTTGAGTAGGGCAGCTCTACAGAAGATCTAATCCCAAAGCTATTCTGCATGTCCAAGTGTGGGATTTGGGATACTGTACTGAAAATAAATGATAGTGTCAGGAACAGAGAGATGAGAAGTGCCTGGTTATGTTAATCCTCCAGCTGCAAGTGCAGGATCAGTCCTCATGAATGAAAATGAAGCTATCTGACTGCTGGGTGATCCTAGCTCAGGATCAGGGCTCACTGGCCAAAACACAGCTTGATGCTATAGAGAATGCTGTGTCAGCTTTGGACACAGAGCATCTCTGTGAACTACCTACTTGCAGTATGGCAGATCCTCAGAGCAGTGCTCTCCACAGAGACCTTTTGAATCTAAGTTCTCTTCCATGTTTGATGGGCTTGAGAGAAATGCTTGACCTCTGTTATCTCAGTTTACATAGATGTAGGATACATCTTACTGTAACAACAGCAGAGTACAGCTGGATAGTTTAAGGATTAAGTGAAGGATTAAACGATACATGAAGCAACAGACAACCCCTAAAAATTTGCTTTTGAAGTATAATCCTGCCTTTTGATATAGGTTGGCTCAAAATTCTCAAGCCTAGCTCTGGGAAACTGGAAACCCTCCTCCCAGAATTTCTGAATGTGTTGTTTACTGAAGGTCTGAATCCTTTTAGCATCTATCAGCATTCTTGTCTGAATCTTTCCTCCTGCACAAATCCCAGCAGCTGAGAACATGATAGTTAGAGCATGATAGTTTTATGTTGTATCAAGATGAACTCTGTACTTTCAATCCATTATAATGTTTGATCTTTCTGACCTCAAATCAAAACTATTTTCTGAAGCATTACCATGGTGATGCACAGCAGTGGATGGTCATTGCCAGTGCTTTTAGAGCTTTATTGAAATGTTTTTGAGCTGAAGAAAAATATTTATATGAAATACTAGTTTGTTATGTTAGAGATTGATTTACAGTGGGATGCTATATAAAATACTTAATAGAATCTCTAAAATTATATCAAGACGAGTTACCAGAAGATTAAAAATCCCTAAGTATATAGAGCTGCAAACACAGACATTAATGTGTGAGTACAACCAAGCCTCTCTTTCCAAAGCACCAAGAGAAAAAATGTTTGCTAGCAAATTGAGTAATAGTTTCTGAAAATTGGCAGCTATCTAGTTTCTGGGTAAGCCTTCAATATTAGCTATTCCTGAGAAACTTCTTTGGATTCACAGAGTGCTTACTATTGTGAAGCTAATAGATATGTTTTTGATGAATACATTTTTCCATTTGAATTGTGAGGGCAGTAACCTTTAGTCATACACAGATGAGATAATTTCAATTCTAGGCTCAGTTCAGCACAGTTTCTTGATTCAGAATCTGATATGTACATTGGCTTAATTATTTTAAGACTTTTTTTTCCATTTTGATGATTTTCTGTGATGATCAGATTGTTATGTTAATTTTGTATGTATGGTAAATTCATCTTAGGTCTGATGAATTTGTCTCCTCTATTTTCCACGTACTCTTTGGACCTGTGGAAGATTTCTTTTACTGCTTTTTAGAACACTTCTTTTTTAACATCATGTTCTGTAGATCCAATCTCAGCTTCCCTGAAAACCAGCAGTGGGCATTTGATGTGAAATCTTGAGCATATTCAGGATTCAGCAGGAATCTTAAGCCATTAGCAGGTAGTTGAGACTTCACCCAGTGCAAACGAGGGCCAGACCCCATTTGTATTTCCCAGGTTAGGCAAGAGTCCTAAAGCTCTTTTGCCAAAACCTGCAACAACTGACTGATCTTGCTTGAATCTGTCTTCAACTTAAGCTGGTAAAAGTGCAGTCAGTGCTGTGTATTTTACCTTGTATATAATTAGTTTTAACATATTTTGTCATTTCCTTTCATAATTTATTAATGAGAATAGAACCATTAAATTTGCATACGTAAATGACTAAAGCAGTTGAGTTAACCAGATTGTTAGAAACATCAGTATTACTTGAAAGTCTGTCTAATTGCACAGTGCTTCACATACTAGGCTTTATTTCTGTCTGAATTGTAATGTGGATAAATTATTATTTTGATTAAGCTGATGAGTTCATACTCACTCATCTCTATTTATCTGCTTCATTCTGATTGATTCTATTCAGAAATCTTTTAAATCTACATAGCTGTCCCCACTATGAGATGCTTCCCACTAAATTTCAAGCAACCTAATGCTGTTCCTTATGAGGGCAGAGCTACTGAAAACTCTAAGGAGGAAGAAAAGAGAGATTATTTTTAGGTATAAGACTGAACTTTCTGAGTCAGTCTGGGCATGAGTTGAGAAGTTTGTTAATGCACATCACTGCAAATCAGTTCAACTTTGCATCCAGAAGCCATATAAGTGGTTTGAACTAGCAGACTTGAATTTGCTTATGCTGTCACCTTGAGTAGCTGCCTTTCCAGCAGTACCTTACTAAGTCTGGAAAAAAATATTTTCCAAGTACTTTTATTTTCCATTATGTGTGCCATTTCCTGAGTCTGATATTCTGCTACTTGGTAATGCTGCATCTTCTGAAGGAGGCACCTGGTGTGTTCGTGAGGCCATTTCCTAAATAATGGGAAAGATTGCACAAGTTCTTTCAGAATTAACAAGAGCTCTCAATGGTGGGCTCTTGCCACAGAAGTGGCTGACAGCGAGGGCACTCCTGCTATTTCTTTTCTTCTCTCCCTCTTATGAATAAGGGTTCCATGTAGTCCACAGGGAACAAAGAATGAAGCTGAGTGAAGACTACAATCCAACTGACAGGGTATTTTTTTTTTTATTGAAGAGGTGACTCAGCTTTTCATTTCATATGGATTTATAAAGCTCATTAACACTTTGTTTACTAAGTAAAGTTAAAAAATGGAAGTACTTCTAGTTAGGCTGTAAACACTGAGAGTGTAATTGTTAAGCTGAAGTTTTGCAGACATGGTTATGGGTAAAGGACAGCTCTTGTACATAACTGCTCTTTGGGACATGCAGATTTAAAGGACAGTGGCCTTCTGTTTCACTGTTGTTGTTCTGGGTTGGTGCTACTCTTTTGTAACACCAACAAAATGCTTCAAACATTGCTGATTTCTTCTGAGCTTTGCCATTGCTCACTCCTTTATGGCTGGGATGTCTGCAGCTCCCACTTCCCACACTCCATGTCTGATGTTGCACGAGCAGTTTGTTTCTGGCTTCTTCCCTGCTTGAATGCAAGCTGTGCACTACCTGTGTACCCTAACCCTACCCCATCCCTTGTAGTCTGGATACAACACAGAGTAAATTAAGGATGTTCTGTGAGGAAAAGACAATGCTGCAGCAGCCAGGGGACAGCACATAAAACCAGAGTATTAGTTGCAGCTGAATGGTCAATTCTGTTGCAGAAAGAATAGCAGAAATTGTGACAAGTTGGTAAAAAGACTTTATACAAACGCACACTGATCCCGTATTTTATGAGCAGTGTGAGTGCTGCATCTGTTTATTGTTTCTTTTTCTAACTGGGCCATTAAATTTAATGAACTGTTTTTTCCTCCCTTATTAATAATTCAAAACATTTGAACAGTATCTAGCATTGTTTTTAGAGGCTTTGCTGGTAACTTTTGCAGCTTTTAGCAGGACTGTTTAGCTCAGGAAGACAAAGAAGGATGGTCTGATCATTTCTAGGTGAGTTTAGAAACATAGTGGGTCAGAGGATTAACAAGTCTCCATTTTATTATTTCACTTCTCTGATAAAACTTCCCAATTTTCTGAAGCTTTTAAAGGGTGAAAGGGCCTGATAACTTGACCTGGGTTTCAAATAAACAGAAAATCAAAGGTCCACATTCTTCTCCTAACACTTTCTGCAGCAGTATCAAGGCAACTACAATTTCATTTGTGCTAGTGGAAAGAAACCTACTTCAGAGTTTCCCCATTACAATGGGAATTTTGAGACTACTAAAAGACTTAAATTATTTTAAATGAACTACTTCATGATGTTTCAGGAGCTGGCTTAAAAAACTGTAAATCCAAACTCTTTCTAACATTAATTGTACCAGACTGTGTACTGGGCTAATTGCAAAGCTTTTAACTATGTTTGTTGTCCATGCACTCCCTACTGCCCAGGAGTCCCAAATTACATATAATGGAAAAAAATTGAAGCATTACATGATTACTGCAAGTAGCTTAGATTGCAGCCTGCCATAACATCTCTGTCATCTGTACAGGAAACAAAAAGCTTTATTGTTTGGAAGGTTTCCATTAATCTAAAAGACATTGGGAAGACCTAGCTCTTGACTTTGACACTAGAAATATCTTTAGATGCTGCAAAACAGAAAAAAAAAAGGTTTTTTTTCTTAGAATGTATTTATGATTCTGAAAGACATCAGAAAGATGCACTTAAGAACTGTAGAACAGTCAGCAAAATGCCTGAGCAAAATGAAGAAAATTACTTAGTTTTGGTGGATAACATTTGAAGTACCACGTCTTGACAGAGCAGTGATACACTATGGGGTCATTGTATGGTGAGGGTGCTTGCCATTGGAAAAGAACAGGGACCAGGACTTCTCTGTGTTCCTTCTCTAGGTCCTCAAAAGAGATGACTCACATAATGACAAGGCCACAAAACTATTTTTCTGTCGAGGCCTCTGCTGATGCAAGAGAAGCTGGAAGGTTTTCAGAGCCATAGGAAACACATAACCACCTCTCATTTTCTTTGGTAAAGAATAATGCACCTACTGCCTAGATGCAGTCTCCAAAATAGGTCCAGACACATTCCAAAGCTCCATCACTTGACTGTGGCACAGTAAGAAGCTGCTGAATACTGACCTGATTTTCTTGTTGTGGAGGTCAATTAATTGTGCTGTGCAATAGAACTGAATGGCTACAAATATTTCCTCATCTTTAGTTTTTTTATGATTATTGAGGCAGTGTTTGACTTGAAGGTGCCATGAAGAATCATGTTTTCACCATAATGAAAACCAATCTACATGAATTATTTGTCTTTGCTTGTTTCTTTTTCCTATGCACTGGTAGTGAGCTGTGCAATCTGGCACCAGGTGTACACTCCAAACCAGCTTTTTCTGAAACTGCAGCAAATTAGAAATGTTCATTAGTGAGTTATATTCAAAGATGATATGAAAGCATCCTCAGCACCTGTCAGTGAGCAGAACAGCCCCTGCTGGAGGCCTGTGCTTGACTGACTGTGTCAGCATAACCAGAGTGAATGTATTTATGATGCTCAGCAAGTAGCTGAAAACAAGTTTTCCCCGAAAACACTGTGCTATATTACATCCTCCAATTATCTTCTACTGATGAAACTGCCAGGAGAAAGATCCTTGCCACTGATAGTAGAGGTCTTAAAACTAAACATACACTGCAGGATTTTGCTTCAGTATATCCCAGAAAAGAAGGCAACCAAGGCTTCATGGTTCTTTGAATTTTTAGCCTCTCCTGAGTATTTTACTCTGTCATTATGTCCTTATCCCTGTAGCATAGAAATACCTTCAT
The DNA here is from genome assembly GCA_038090715.1 of Florisuga fusca. Taxonomy (NCBI): domain Eukaryota; kingdom Metazoa; phylum Chordata; class Aves; order Apodiformes; family Trochilidae; genus Florisuga; species Florisuga fusca. The sequence continues at coordinate 5,623,428 of JAAWXA010000023.1, forward strand.
GATACATGAATTTATCTCCTGAGTGAGAGGGAAACTGTCCTGGTTTAATGCTAGGCTGGCAATTTAATGAATGACAGAAATAAAGCAAGAACAGAAGGATTAAAAAGTCTGCTACAGGGGACCATATGTACTTTTCATGCTTACTCATGATCTGTGCCCTGCAACTGTCCTTATCTGAATTATAACTGTGTCCAGTCCTGATATGAAGCTGTTGGTGTTTGACATGGCATGGTATGAGCTTTGGCTTGAGCTGTGTCTTTGACATGAGCTGTACCATCAAGGACAGGCTGGGAACAGTCATGCTTTCCAAATAGGACATAACCCATTGGAACCACAACTCTCAGAGAGGAGTTCTTGGTGTCAAAGACCACCAAAAGCCTTGGGAAGGGCAGAAACTTTTCAATTTTTCTCTTTTAACTATCTGGAGAAAAAACCAAAACCCTTTCAAGTGCATTATGTCAAACCTAAGTGAGAACACCTCTGAGATGTGTTAGTAGATTGACACTGCCTGAGTAAATTGTAGTGAGCATGGATCACCTTTGCCTGTTCAGAAACAACACCACAAGCCTCATTGCATCTGTCTTTGCTTTGCAGGAGCACCCCAGGGAGAAGGTGATAAGAAGGTGTCAAAAAGTAAGGCCTATTCTAACAAGAACAGCAGAATTGGCAGCATGAATCTGGGATTATGGCAGCATGTTATAAATAAGAGCAGGTAGGAGATAACTCACGTATAAATCTTTGCTTTCTGAAGAACAGATGAGTAAAAGCTTCACCAAAAGAAATCACTGAGTATAAGAAATGTGGATGCCTTGAAAATGTCTTTGCTCTCATTCACTCACCATGGACATTTTCTTCAACATACCTGGCAATCAGCTGCAGGCAGTTTAGTTTTATTCTGAGAAAAAAGTTGTAGATACTTTTATATTAACAGTCAAATTCTACAGGGCAATGGGACACCTGTACTGCTGTTGTGTCTTCTAGCTCATCCCACTCTTACTGGTCAGTGTTTCTGACAGGGCTCCTTTCCCAGTGAGGCATCCAGAAACAGACTGAGACTTCTGGAAAGCACACTGACAGGTTTTGGCAGTGATGATGCTGTCAGTAGTGAACTTTCTGTTTAGCTGCTTAGATCAGAGCTGTTCTTTTTTGGAAAAATTGGCTCAGAAAAGTCTAAATGGAAAGACCCCTGATGCTGTGGTGTCACTGGCCTTGAATCAAGGCATGCTGGCTTTATGTGCTTCTCTCTAAACTCTTGCTGCTGCCTTTTGCTCTTGTGGAGTTTGACAGTTGCAGGTGGTTAAAAGATGTCACCACTGGAGCCTAACTTGTTTGTAGGTAGGATTTCTTTTTCTTCATGGAAATTTCTGTGCTGCTCCGTGTGGGCAGATGGCTGCCTCACTCTGCAGCAGTGTGGAGTGATCCCAAGTTCAGGCAAAGGAGCAGCCACTGATTGAGTTTTTGGAAACCCCTTGTTGAACAATGGGATGGAGAGGCCCCTGACAGCAAGGTACGAGAGCACTGAGCATGGTAATTTTTCCAGGGAGGATTTTTGATTATTTGGATGTTTTTCTCATTTAATAACTCACTCGTTTGGGTATAGGGGACATTCTCAAGCATTTTTGTTACTGCTGTTGGAGGTTATTTGGAAGTTTAAAGGTGTCCAGTGAAATGGACAGGGCTTGAAGCATTTTCTTATATAGAACAGAAAAAAACTTGCCAGGGTCTCACAGCTTCATATGCTTGACAGTAAATTGTAATTGATTTGCATTTTTGTCTTGGCTTTGGTTGTTTTATTATTGTTATTAATTATTAATTATTTAATATAAAACTTCTCTAATTGTAGTTTAATGTACACTGTTGCATCCAATAATTATCTTATTCCATTTGAACACTTCTTCCTGTGGTGGAGGAGTCTGTTTAAAACTGTTTTTGTCAAAGCTAGATTCACAATGGCTCTATCACCTTTCTCCCTTGAAAAAAACTAAATATTCAGTCAAAAAATATAGACTTTGGTTGTTATATCAGCATAACCACTTCCTGCTGGATATTAAACTGTATTATTCCTGGAGTCTGGACTGGTAATATGATTAATAACAGGTTCTGATACAGAAGATAGCAAATGAAGGCAGAGTAATAGTAATTTTTCATTTGAATCACAGACAAATTGGCTATTTTGCAGTACTTGTCTATGGCAATTATATGTTGTTTTGGTTCCTAATGCTTATTTCCTTCCAGAGTTTATTAGCATGAATGTCAGGGACACACTAGCATATTGTTTTTGTCTATAAATACTTCTGGCCAGGTGGAGCAGGCAGCCCTGTCTGAACTGCTGATTAGATCTGTTCAAACTCAGGCACCTCCTGCAAGTGAGTGCTTTTGCTGAGTGCCTCTGATCCTGCCTGTGATGCTCACAGCATCAACCTGCTTGTGGTGGCCATCTGTGAATGGGCTGATGTGTGACAGTCTGGGGAAAAGATGTGCCAGCCTTCTGGAGATGAGTGTGTACTGAAAGGCAGCTCACCCTTCTCTGGCTTGCACTTGCCCACTGAGTTTAGACTGCAGGTTTGTGCTTCTCTGTGGAGCAGTGCCAGGCTGCTCAGAAGGCTTAGACACCATGAGTGTGCAGTCAGTGTGGATCTGATTACAGAGGTGCTGTCACAATGGGCAAGCAGTGTAAACCAAAAGATTTTGTAAAATTAATTTATTACAACATTAACATGATCAGGCTAAGCAATATTTTTTAAAGAAATACATATTTTGTAGAGACAATTTCTCATTAATATATGGCTGATTTAGAGAATTTTTCTCTCCGACAGAAATAACTTTTTGCTTTTAATACAGGCTCACCCATTCTGCAGATTGCTTAATGATCTGGTATTAATTACTGTATCAACACGGGACCTGTATTCTTAGTTAATTCTATCTTTTCCTTTATTCAGAAAATCTGGTTGGTCAGAGTTCTTTGCTGTGGTGGTTTTCATCAGGAAGAGCTTTTGCTCACCATTTACAGAGCTGTCTTAATGTACTTATATCTTCAGGAGAAGTAATGTTAGAACCTTGTGTTACATGTTCCACCCTTATCAGCTTCCAATAGAGCAAGAAAGTGGGCAGTACATAAGAGAATTAATTTTCTAAAAAGCAATATTTGTGCATATGTCTAGGAAGCTATTTGCCTTTCTTTTCTTATTAGTAATTATACAACAAATTGGGAATAACTGACACATTAGAAGTAGAATATTACTTCAGTATACCAGAATAATTTTTAATTAAGGAGAACTACCAAAGGAACAGCATTTGAGAAAACGAAACACTAAACTGTCACATAGCTCCAGCTATCCCAGAAAATTCTGTTCCCTGAGCTACCTTTTGGCTGTTACAATCTGAAAATACTATTCCCTGAAAAAAATATTGTTACTGCTGGCTTTGCAGTCTTCAGTATTTGATGTTAAGAAATGTCCCTCTGCATCTTTTTTTATCTCTTCCCTGAGCTGTACAGATCCTTCAAAGGTGAAAACTTACAAGCAATATGTTTTGGTGGCTAAATAAGAAATCCTGTTCATTTAGGTGGGGACAACAGCAGGGAAAGAACACGAAAGATGGTTCTGCCTATGGTGCCAATTAAGTTGTGTTCTGGTCTGTAAGCCAGACAAACAAAGCCTTGTACTTTGGTTTTCCTTAAGCAAAACAAAACAGAAGTATCTAACACAATATTCAATACATCTTTGCCTGGTCCTTTTCAGATAATAAACAGGCGGGCTTTGAGTATTCCTCATGCTTTCATTGAGTATTTCTCATGCTTTCAGATTGTCATTATTTTCACTACTCTTAGATTCTGATAAGGACTTGCACTTAAGTAAAAAAATTATATTTAAAATCCAACATAGCTGAGAATTAATTAGCTCCATTTTGGTTACACTGTCTCATTAACAGAGAGAGCATTGATTTTTGCTGCACTTGTGTTATTTTAGAGAATTTGTATTGTGGATATTTCACTTTGAGTAACATTATTATTTGGTCTTGGTTGCCATAAATATCTTTATTGTGTAGGCTTCAAGTGTTAAAGGATGTTATTGGCTTATTTGTCATTTAACCCTTACAAGTAAAATATGCTTTTAGCTAGCACAAATTAAGAATACTTAGAAATAGAAGTGAAAGCTACAGGGCAAAATTTTCATCTATGCCTTGGGGGTTTTCTTTTCCTGTTCGTTTGGGAGTCAGGAGAAGTTAGAACTAATTCCCATCAATCCAGCTGGAAGCTGTTGTTCTATGGCAAAAATACATGAAGTCATATAAATGGGCTCAGTTATATGATTGCCTTTGGAAATACATGAGCCTGAAAAGTGCATCTAACATAGCTCTTTGTCAGCCACCAAAGAAATTATTTTAATCCAAGAGAAAAGAGTCTTTACAATGTGAAATCACAGTAACATCTCAGCTCCTAGGGACACTACACCATAAATACTCAGAGGTGGCAAAAATCCACCTGAATCAGTTTAATGTGATACTGTATGAGATGAGAGAGTAAACTGAAACCGAGAAAATAATGGTTTTCCACTTGGTGAATTAATTTTTAAAAAGCACATTTAATAACTTCTATGTGCACCATCTGATTCCATGTTTGCATGATTTCATTTCAATAGATTTTATAAAAAAATTACTACCTACCTGTAGAAATTCTAAAACAAAAACAAACCCCAAACCAATCTTTTTTTTTCTGTTGATAGAAAGAAAGTGCCCGAGGAGAATCTGATATTTTTCCAGTGTCATTCTCATTTCTTCTTTGAAAGTTTTCATTGTTATTAACATTGTAGCAGAAGTTATGACATATCTGGTTTAAAATTTAAAATAAGTTTAACTAAATAATATGTGCAGTTTAGGCAGTAATGATATGATAGAATTATCAAACTTCATGCTAGGTCACCCATAATAAGGTTAAATTATATGAATCAGTGATGGAAACAATATTTGCATTGTTATTACACCCACAAGTCAACTTGTGTATGCTCTTCTTGTGCCTGTTTGCATACAATCTCAGTTTTACCTCAGCTTGCTTAGTTTGAAGAAAAAAGCCCACGCTTTCCCATCTAAACACTGTTAGCAGAAGAGAAAAATTGATCATTAGTAAAAAGCTTTTTACTCTTGAAATATGTAACTGTCACTTTGTACACAAGAATACACATGCTTCCAAATTTAACATTCTCAGTGAACTTTTTCTGCTTCATCTCATCTGATTTTAATCAATGGGAACTTTTTTTATTTAATAAATAATCCCATATGGTGTCTTATTGACTAACTGCATTCACCTAAGCTGATTTTAAATGTTCACTTCTGTACACTTCAAAGTACATCAGCCTATGGGAAGTTTCTCAGAGTTACTATTGTTGACACACCTGCTTTTTTTGCAAGAATAGTAATGACATCCCAACATATGAACTCCAGCCACATAGTCACAGGATTATTTCTAGAAATAGCAACTTTGTGCCAGTTATATACATATATATAGATAAATTATTGATTTTTTTTGTTTTTTTAGACCTCATTCTGTGACATTCCCATTTGCTAGAGTTGTGATAGCTGGTTTCTCAAGTGGGGGATATTAAGATCATTATGATAGCTCTTATGGAATACATGGTCACAAAAATGTTTTTTTACAAGTAGATATAAAGCCTCAAAAAGCTTTTTTTTTTTTCTCTTTGGAATGATTCTAATGGAGCCTGTTTTCATTCATCAGTGTAAAGTCTGACTTGAGCTGTGATTCCATTATGTGGCAGCCTAGGTAAGAACACAATGAGACATGCAGCTGTGCTGTTCTCAGTACAGTGAGCTTCCCCTGGGCAAATGGGCTTCACCTGTAGCTCCAGCCTTAAAAATCTGCTTTCTCTTTCTTCCTCAATGCCTCAGTGCCACTTAATGTGCATTATTCATTGAAGCAGGGTTGTATTTTAACCTTTCAAATGTTAACCTTTAAAAATAAGCAGAACACTACCATATGAATGCTCTTCACAGGTACAGATATGTTTGGGCAAGAGTTTTTATTGGGTTTTGTAGTGTTCTCTGAGAGCTGTTTCTTTCCCTCACCTTCCACCTGACGCCTATGGAATGTGAGCATTGTGTTATAGTGTGATAAAGAATTCTATCAATGCCTGTACCCAGAGCTCTTCTAAAGGGGGAAGCAAGAGCCCTGTCGTGACTTGTTAGCAATATTTACAGTGATATCTGGGTCTGACTCACAGATTGTTAATGCAAGATACAACCTGTAGCTCCCTGAATGCTGTCCAAATTTTTATGCCTTATTCAGAAGGGGTCATCTTGGATCAATTGGTGTGAGTGCACCCTGCCTCTCCTTTTGGGTGGGGGAGACAGGAAGGAACAAGCTGTTCTGGAGCTTTTCCATCTGCTGTACCCATGCTGGGTGTCTCAGTGCCCAGGTTACCTGGTTTCTCTCATGCTGTCTCAGCGGTGTGGAACTAAGATTGGGCTGGGCTGCCCAGCAAAGGGTTTTCCAGTGTGTGTTGTGAGGCAGGATTCTGATTTAGATGGTTTGGTATACTTACCAAACCAAAGAGCTTAGCCCTAGTCTCAAACTGAAACATCTTATTACATTGAAGAGGTAATCAAAGTCTTTACACTAATAGCTCTACTGATGACCTTGCTTCATTGCAGAATTATGTGCTTGGACCTTGTCATTTATCCACTAGGGCAAATGCTTTCAATTATAAAATATTTAAACACATATTTTTTGGAAAATTGCCTACATAGTTCTGAATTTTATATGAAAGAGGCAAATCTGTCTGTAATTTGCAGAATATGCTGTTGACTTAATGGGGTAACGTGGTTTGCTAATTCAAATGTTTGTCTGAGTATGAGGGTTCTCTAAGAATTCTTTGAGCAAATAGTAATCCTACAGTGCTCCTGAACTGCCTGATTTTCTTGCAGAAAACACAAATCAATAAAACCATATAAATGGCACCTTCAGATGAAGAGGGTATTATCTCAGCCTGTCATTTCTCGTATTGTCTTGGGAGAACTGTGTATATCTTGTTCAGCCCAGCACTTTTAACAGGGAGGAAACATTTCTTATGATTTGTATTGTACATTAGCTTAATAGTAACAACTCTAAAAGGGTTCACATTTCACTGCAATTATAAACAGGGACAGATTCTCTGCAGCAGAAATCTTCTGATTACCAGCCTGTGTTAAGGACCATTGCCCTGTACTAGCATGTGTTGCTCTGATGCCTTTGTTCTGCTGTATGTACACATCTATAGAGCAAACTGCTGGGAAATGTTTTGCAGGGTGTCTGCTGATGTGCCAGTCCTTGTGTATCTCTTAGTTGAGTCCTTCCTGGAGCCTCAGCTCTGTCCCTGAGGACTGAGAGTGGCTGAACACCAGTCCCAGGACTCCCTTCTCAGTGAAGCATTAAGATCTGGCACACAGCAGCTGCTTGCAGTAATATTTCCTTAGGGTCCTGTCCTGTTCTTCCCTGCTTCTTCCATTTCACACAGACGTGTATCCATTCACTACCTCCTACTGTGGGGTTCAGTCCTAAGGAGACTTTCCCTTGCCCATCATGGACAGGCTTGTGATGGCTGCCATCCTGGCTCTGTGCAGGAGACTGCACCATGGATTTCCAAAGTATGAGTTAACTGGGAATCTGAAACTGGGGGCTGGACAAGCTGTGGATAACTGGTGGGGAGGAGCTGCATCTTCACTGACTCGTGCCATGAAGTGTGAGAGATCTCTGAGGGATTTTATGGATCCTCTATCCATCATGTTTGCTTGGGGGATGGAGAAGACTGATTTTTTTTTTTTTTTTTCCTCACTTTTGTGTAGCTGTGTGGACAGCATTAAGAATTAGGAGTTTTTTGCCCAGTGTTAGATTCTATTTCTAGTTTTGTGAATCAGACCACCAGGACTGTGGTTTGATGTGGTTTGGTGCTATGACAGAAGCAAACAGGATTCTAAGTGATGTCTTCAGTTTTTATTCAAGAGATGTATGTTTTGCTTAAAGACAAAGCACAGGATGAATCAGTCTCATCTAAAATCACTTCTAGAAAAAAGCAGGACATCAGGTACAAGGAAAGCTAAATAAATACACAATAACCTGAGGCAGAATATCCTGGCAAACCATACTCCAGAGTATAAAGATACATAACACTGACAACAGTTGGAGGGGTTTTACAACAGTAGGCACAGTATTTCCACACCACGAAAGGCCACTTGTGGGGTTTCTTATGCTCATGTGTTTCAGTTCATCTTAATGCACTACATCAGGTGTTGCAGAAGTAAGACAGGCTGAGCTAACAGAACAAATTTTAGTACTGCTGAGCTGTCATTTGTGAGGTACAGATAAAGCTGAAAGCATACAGGTTTAGTTTACTTGACATTTGTTTGAATTTTCTCTGGTCTGTAAAACGTGATAATTTTTCTGTCCTTGCTCTGCCACATGCTTCACAGTGACCTTATTGGGTTTTTTTAGTTTAAGGATTTTTTTAATTAAAAAAAAAATTTGTTATGATATTAGTTAAGTGTTGGAATACTGGGAGTGTTGTGAAGGTGGAAGTCTGGAGGATGGGATTATAAGAGGAAATGAGAACTTGATGAGGGAATTTGTAGTGTGATCAGAGGACAAGGGAAATAGGGACCATGAGGTTTGGGCAGATTGTGGCTAGAGCGCAGGGAGAGGTGGTTCTTGGCCCCATGAAAATTACACACTCCATACAACTGGGAAGTTATTTTGCTCCCTACATAGATTGTAGGATGTTGAGAATAAAACACAGTCCAACAGGGGCCAGTATTTGTGAACTGTGGGACATGTCTTCCCCATGAACAGTCCAGAACAGGGTTCTGGAGTCAGTAGCAGTGAAACACCATCAGCCTGGATTGTACCAGGACTAGTGAATACAGAGGCAGAGTAGACTGAGAAGCTCTGGTCTGGATAACTGTTCCTAAACCAACAGAGGGGAGTCCCAGAAATAACCACCTAGCAACTTAAAGGAGAAAAAAAAAGTAGTAAGAAAAAGGTCTTTTAGGTTTTTGAAAGCTACAGACAACCCCAAGGGTTTTAGATTACTGCCCTTCCTAAAAGTGAGATGCTGGAAAGGTTCTAAGTAGACTTTCAAATGGCTTAGAATTTTCTTATTCTGGCACTGCCTGTGATACTGACTGTACATTGTATGATATACAAATGATGTCAGCCTTTGCTCAGTTACAATATGCTATTTGAAGGCCACTTATATGGTTTATTCCTATAAAAGCAGAGGCAAAACCTAAATTATTGTAGCTGAAGTCACAGGCTTTACATGCCACCAACTTGCACACAGAGTTTGAAAATGATTGCAAAAGGCATTTTCCTTTCTTGTTTCCAGTGCAGGAGTGGCCATCCACAGAACTCAGTGTAAATGTCTTTAAGTAAAAAGACTGACACATGACATGTATTTCTCAATGCCATGCAGATCTTATTTGTTCTAGGAATGCAACTTAGCTGAATGGATCTCTTTAACCATTCTGTGCAGCTTTTACACAAAGCTGAATACAAACTATTTGCATTTTAGCTATTCCTTCTGTTTGGAGTGTAGTCTTCAAAATTTTCTAGGGAAGCTTCTCATTGGTGACAATTTATCAAAAGGAGATTGCTATTACTAACCTTATTAACATATCAAATGGTAAATTGATCAGTGCATTTCAGATAAAAATAATTAGGAATTTCAGGATATAATACTGCTATATCACAATAAGTGATGTAAATGCCCTATTCATATGAGTCACTTCTATCAGGCTGTTCAAATCAGCAAATCAAATCACTGACACAGGAGCTGTTCCTTTTCACTTAGCTTATTTCTACTGTATGAGTATTTCAGTGCAAGAGCAATGTTTACTTTCACACTTCAAAGATTTTACTCAGTTTACTTTATAGCAAGCAGGAAAAACAGCAATCCATTATTTAAATAAAAGGTGGAGGCATAGGAATATGTGTAGAGCAATGCTGTTACCTGTTGGTGTTTTGATTTGTCTTGCAAGTATCTTTCCATAGAGGTTAGTAATGGAATCTTTTAGAAAACACTGATTTGTTGTTAGTGGCTTACAGAGAAAGCAAAAGGTATAAATAAATGGTAGAGAGAATGTTATTTCAGTCTCTCTAAGGTGATATTCCTCTTTAGGATTCATTTTTCCAGCAAGTTTCTTAAGCTATTTTGTAAGCTACTCTGGATTTCCTTTTGTCATAACTATTTAAGTAATTTTGAATAATTTAGTTGAATCTGGTTTTCATTTTGAAAAGTATGAATCAAGGCATCAAGTGAAAAGTTATTTTTTCTTTCCTGTGCCTTTCCTTTGAGCACAGCTTTTACAGTGGAACTATTATGTATCAAGATACATATATATATATATTCATAGACCTCTTGTGTTTATCCTCTCTATTCTCTACACAAAGCCAGACGTTTACAGCATGCACTGTCCCACACTCATGCCATAACAGCAACATACTATTTCTTTGAAAGTCTTTCTCATCTCCAGACTCCGGAAAGCATAAATGAGTGGATCAATGACCGAGTTGCACATTATCAAAACCAGATAGGTATTAAAGTGTGCAGTGTAGCAGACACAGTATGGATTCATTGGGCAAGAGATGATGAGAATGAGGTGAAGGAAGAAAGGTGCCCAGCAAACAATGAAGACCCCTAGTAATATAGTGATGGTGACAGCTCCCTTCATGCAGGTACGCTGGGAGGGCACCCCGTCCACGGGGAGGGCTGCGATCCGCTTAACGTGCAGGCGTGCAAACAAGAACATGTGAACATAAAGGGAGGCCATGAGAAAGAGCATGGTAAAGAACATAGTGATGAGACAGACAATGACAGTTTTGCTTTCTGAGTAGGCAATAAATATGATGCCACAGATGATACAAGCAATCCAAATGACCACAATCAGGGTTAAAGCTTTCTTCACAGTCATGATACTGTGGTAACGGAGAGCATAGAAAATAGTTATGTACCTGTCAATGGCTATAACCAAGAGGTTGCAAATTGAGGCTACCAACGATATACAGATCATTGAGTCAAAAACATTGTCCATATGCTGGATAAAGTGGTCATCAATGATCAAATAGCCGTTGCTGAGGATTGCAATCATTATAGTCTCCAAGGCATTTGACATGCTCACTAACATATCTGCTACAGCCAAGCTACAGAGGAAGAAATACATGGGAGAATGCAGGTTTCCATTCTTCAGCACTGCAAGAATGACAAGGATGTTTTCCAGTAGGCTGATGATCCCTAAAGTCAAGAAGACCTCGGCTTTTATGAAGACCTGCTCACAAAATCCATCGCTGCTTCTGTTCAGAACTGAGTCATTGAAGTCTTCAGTGATATTAAGCAGCACAGGTTGAAATGAAAATGCGAAGTGTGTGGTATTCATTGTCAGAAAAGGAGTTGAGTTAGCAAGTGAGTATGGATCTGAAAGAGCACAGGTTAAAGAAAAACAGAAAGGGGGGAAAAAAGGAAAAGAAGTCCTTCCAAGCTGTTGCTGTGCACATGGGATATAATCAATTAGGACTTTTCTTTAGGCACTTTTACAAGTAGAAACAAAAAATCTGCATTAATGTTGAGTTTTGTATCAGTCACAAGCTGCTCTTTTCCTTTATAAAAAAGTGAACTTGAAATCTTGCAGGCTTCAGATAGTGTTCTCTGAAGGGAAAAATCATCTGCAGCACATTGCTGGTTCCAGCTCTCCTGATGATTAAAAGCAGGGAGGTTTCTCATCTGCTATCATCAGCTGGGGCCAGTGCAGTTTTGTTGTCAGTATGCTGCAGCTCAGTGAAGTATCTCTTGCTATTTCAGTGGCAAGAAAGGAAAAGAGAACTAAGGGATTTATACATGCATGAAAGAAAAAACAACTCCTACTTAATCTTCGGTGCAGAGCAGTGGCCATTGGAGAGCAAGTACCTTTCTGACTGACAGCTGCGAGCACCAGGTACAGCATCCCCGCCGCTGGCTCCGGCAGCAGATGGAAAACTGTTTGGCGCCCTCTGCAGACAGTGAGTAAGATGGATTTGCCTTAAAATTCCTCTGAAAAATGGGATTTTCATTCAGCAAAACTTTATGCCTGCTGTAGGCAGCCAGATCGTGCCCGTGGGAGTGCATTCAAGATAATAATTTCAGGACAAAATTACTATCACTGACCTTTTAGGTGTTGTCTTACCAGCTGAGTAGGAGTTTATTTTTGCAAAACTGGACAGATGGCCAAAGCTCTGTCCTTGGGTCCTGTCTTGTGAAGTGGCAGCTGGAGGTTGTATCCTCCTAGGGTGAGGGCAGGATCCAAAGGCAGAGCTCCCGTTCTTGGAGAAGAGCTCACCCTGGAGAAACATCATCCTTCTGGGCTTGGCTCTGGATTACCTGCCTGTGAAAGGGCATTTCTGTTTTAGGCACCTGCATGGAAACCATTTCATAGGAGTGCTGTGCCATTTACATCCTGGTCCTGTTATCCTCAGCAACACAGTGCATTAGTTCTGTCAATATTGACTCCAGGATGCTTCATCCCTTGTTCCCACAGTTTCAAAAGCATACTACAAATTTCCTTGCAGTTCAGTTGAATCTGATAATTAGAAGTCATGAATCATGCTTCATCATGAGTTCCTGAAGGTATCTGACAACAGGAAACAAGCTACCATTTGCACTTAGATGCACTTCGAAGTGGAAATTGAATGTTATATACCAAAGTGGGTTAATGGCACTATTAGCTTTTTCATTATTTGTTAAAAATAGTGAGCTAGAGCCTCATGTGTCTGATTACAAGTTCAAACTGACTCTAAGGTCTTTGCAGTATTGGGTAGAAGCTGTGTTTGACAAAGCTGGAAAGTTAGAAAGACAAGATACCTGTGTGTACTACCCAAACTTTGCCTTTTGCATATCTGTTCCTACATCTGCTGTCCAAGACCTCAAGGAAAAACGCTAAACTGCTTCCTGGGATGTGTTCAGGCCAGTTTCAGAGGATGTGGGTGGATTGAGACCAGTCTAGGTTTCAAATCTTTGGGCTTTACTGTGTCATGGTGAGCCAGTAAGCTCACAGTAGATCTGAATGTTTCATTGCATCTCTGTTAACTCCCAGAAAGTGTCATCTTCTGTGTTAAATCACTGAGTAAAACAGTCTTCTCACCTCTTGTCTTGAGCTCTGGACTCCAGGATTAATGTTACTTTTCACAGCCTTTTCTCCAGGTGTTGTGAGAGCATGTTTATTTGACACCTAGGGAATGGTGTCATCTTTCTGCTGTGTGCTTGTTTATTCCCTGGGCACAAACCCCAAACTCATTGTTGAAATTATTGACATTGCTTTTTAATCTTCAGGTGTGCTGAATGAGAGAAGTCCTCGGTTTCTGCCCCTGTACTTGCTATGCAACTGTCACCTCCTCTCTCTGTAGCTCCTGATACTGTGTTTGACTCAGACAGCAGCTGGGGCCCTAGGTCAAACAATAGGTGCAAAAGGAAGGGAAAGCATCTGTTTCAGCATTAAGGTCAATCTCCTGCTCTATTAATTATCACTAATAATTATATAATCTCATTCTCATAGTTTATTCTTTCAACTTCCAGTCCCAGTTCTTGGAGCTGTATTTTTCCTTGTAGATGGAGGGGAATGTCTCAGAGTAACATCTTTCTAAGAGCATTTTTAATACTATCAGAATCACAGACTGCTGAGCACTTGCAATGTTAGATATCAGATGCAATATTGGAAAGATTTCAACTGTACTCTTCCAAGAAGTTGTGGTTCATGTCCTTCATAGTAATTGCCATAGCTAATAATTTCATTTTATAGTCTGATGCTCACTATCATCTGAGGCAAGAAAGAATCTAGCATCAGCTGAGGTCAGTGCAAGTTGCACATTTGTACCAGCATAATGAAACAGATTTTCAGACTGCAAGAATAGATCCTCACCTGATTCATGAACTGAAATCCTGTTGAAGCAGAGCACTAGCAGTTCACTTCATTTAGGATGGATTTTTCACTGAATTTTCTTTAATTTCTATCTGGGGCAAAAAGCACCAGTACTGCAAAGGAAGAGGTGGCCTGCCAGCCTTTTTGATTAGTGAGGAAAAGGAATATCTAGTAGTAGTGATTGCAGTGAGGTGGCTTTTAGATGAGTATTTCTATATTTTCATCCAGTTAACAGGTTAACTTCAGCAGATCCAACTTTTGGACATCATATACAATTTTTCTTCCCATCCAAGGGTAAAAAGAGACAAAGCAAACCTGATTGCAAAGCACTTACCAGCACCTGCAGGTGCTTTGTCATATTCAAGGAATTTCAAGTGCTTCACACTAATAATATTCAGTATCAGTTTTGTCCTCTCATTCACAGTGAAAGACAAGCAGACGTGATTGAGCCAGATGGATTTTTCTATTCAGCTTCATCAGTGCCAGGAATCCTTGGAGTATCTTCCTAATCTCCCTGGAAGTCCTTGTCTTCATAAACCTCATTGTCCTGTGGTGCTGGTGCTGAGCAGTGGGTGCATTTGGCCTTTCAAACCTAATAATACAACCTGGCTGCCTTACATCATTCCTGGCACTAAAGACAAACGTAAGACTTTGGACACTGGTAAGCTGTAAAGGTGATTGTATTGAGCTTGTACTGAATATTGTCATGATGAGAAAAAGTATTGTCATGAAAAGATCACATCTATCTCATCTTACACAACTTCTGATGGCAGATATAATTAAATTTGAGCTGAATTCACCAAGGACACTATTGCTGACTGCTTAAAAACTTCTCAAAATGTTTTGTAACCTTGTTCTTCTAGGCCAGCACCTCAGAGGACACAGGTGCCTGAAAAGGGACACAGAACCCTGAGGCAATGAAGCCTGTCCTCAGGAGCTTCCTTGTTCATAGTCACCTGAAGGATATTGTCCCAGTATCCAACAAGCTTTTGCAGAGGGGCAGAATGAACCTTCAGACCCCTCCTGCTTCTCCTGACTCCACTCACTTCAAATCTGTGCTTGGTTGTTCCCTTTGTCTTCTGAACTTGTTGTTATTAATTAATTTTTATATATAAACATTAAAAACTTGTCTAAATACAATCTGTTAACAACATATGGGTTTAATATTACTAAGGATTTTCTTTATATGAGCCAATGCTGCCTTTTCACCTCCTGGCAATACCAGCTTGAAAGGTTTGTGTGGGCTGTTCGGAGAGACACTGTGTGCTAACAGGGTGTCCAGAGATCTGTCACTCCTATAAATACATACTCCTGCCTGGTGGGTTATTGTTCCTGTGCTGGCTAATTAAATGTCAGAGCAAGAAGGGGAATAAAATACTGCTTTTACCATTTTACAGTGGAGATATGAAATTCAGTGCCAGGGTACCTCATTCCTGCATCTTAATCACAAAATACTTCTTTTTCCAGATGTAATTCTACTTTCCCCCTGACTGAGAAAGGCAGAGAAGTAAGCTCATTCCATCTCTGTGCCTGAGCTTCCTGTTTCTTCTCTGTAGCTGAGCAGGTATTTTTCTTGAAGTCTCTTCCTTCATTTTCCTCAGTGAGAAGTGAGGACTGAACACCATTAATATCTGCAGATTTCCACTTGCTCTTTCCAACACCCAGCAAATAGCTTGATGATGACAAAGTGACCTGGAGGCTGGAATTTCAGAAAGCTCTTTTCACAAGCAAGCATTGGTAGCTAAGGTTTCTAAATAACAGCTATGGCTAAAAATACAAGAGAGTACAGCTGAGTGCTCCCTACATTGTAAAACAGAGGATAATGATGAATACTTCCTGGAGGGAAAATTGACAGGGCAGGGTCTCCATTTAGCCCATTTAAGTTTTCTGCTGCTGCTGCTGCCCAGGACTGTGCCTCCAGGCCTCTTCTCTTGAAGATGCTTTTTCAGAGACTGTTCCAAAAGAAGCTGCCTAAAAGTGAGTTTTATTTCAATGCAATTCCTCACTCAAACACCAGTTTTCTCAATCATTTTGAAAGCATCTAGGAATCTGGCTGGCATTTACCCAGTTCAGTGATGTGTCATAGCTCCCTCTTCAGAAAAGCTGTGCTTGCAAATGTGCTTGCTAAACTTTCCAACTGGCTTGAGCTTAAATCACACCTGTAAAAAGGAGGGTGAGGATTTAAGTGAATGTTTGCTCATTGGGTTTGCAGCACTTCTGTCTGAAGACTGGGGTTTGCTGTGTGTCCAGCACAGATGGACAACTGCAGGTGTAGCTCCAGCCAACAGTGTCACTACGTTAGAGCAGTTGTGTGTAGAAGCCTTTTGCTTTACTTTGCTTTATCCTTACTCTGTCATTTACTGACCAAGACTGAAAACAGAGGAGGTGAGTGTGTTACAGCTGTCCTGGCACAGGCTGTACTGGCTGGAATTGTGGGGGGAGGAGGTAGAGAGGCAGCTGCCTTCTTTTTTTTCATATTTGCTTCTCACAGAAACAAATTATGTATTTTGATTGATGAAAGGACTGAAGTTTTAAAAGGAGGCTGAAGGAGATGAGGCATCCTTTTGCTATAGAGCTCTTTCAAGGATGAAAGAGCTATCCTGGAGTATAGAGAACCCCAACCATACATTTAGGGGGTGGTGCAGCTGTGTTTCACAGCTTTCAGAAGAGTGATCTGCCTCTTGCCCTTGGAGGCCTCCAAGAGCCAGGATTGCATTAATTCTCTTTTAGATTTTATGGCCAGTTCCTTGCTGTTTCAAACCTTTCAGCATCTACTGAATGTACCTCAGCCATGAGCTGGTGGGCATCCAGGACACAGCTCCAGGAGAGTCCATCATGTTCTGACTAAGTTCATTTAAACTGCTATACATGGCTCTTCAATTTTAAACTGCTTTGATGCTCCACTTTCTGGTAGTCTGAAACTAAGATAGTGTCTGGTGCCATCTTGTGTCACAGAGCAGTAAATACAGAGGAGTAAGCTGTCATTTTTTAACTTGGAATAATACGAGGTTTTGCTTAACTTCACAGTGCATCACATCAGTATTAACAAGGTGAGACCACCAGTGACATCCAGAGGGCAAGATTTTTGCATGAAGTATGTTGTAGGCAGTTGAAAAATGAGCTAACCCATGAATCTGTGCAGTGTCACCAACTTCAGAAAGCTTTCTTGACATAAAGTGCAAGCTGTGGTGCAAGCAGTTGTGAGCAGGGCTTGCTAAAGGCTAGAAAGCTTCAGCTAAACTTGAGAGGAAATTTTCACAGTAAGCACAGCTTGGTTTTGTGTTACTTCATCACAATTTTACCCTGTTGTCCCTGTCAGGGTTAGATCACTGCTTCCAGGGCAAGTTGTTTTGGTTTTGTGCCCTCATGGCCCTTCCAGGCTGTGGGAAGCAGAGGGGACAGTGAATACTGTGGCTGCTGGTGCGATGGGGCAGTTGTGGTCCTCCTCTCTCTCCATGGGGTTTGGCATTGGTGTCATCATCCCCTGTGGCTGAGCAGCCAGCTGGGAGGGCAGGTCCCCTCTTCTCCACACAGCAGAGTCCCCAGAAGGACCTGGGTACCCACAGGGATGCACCAGGGGAATGGCACTGACATTTCCTTCATTAATGTTTTTTGCACACAGTGGGAAGTTCCAAGGAAACTGCTCAAGTAGATGCAGAACCATTATTTTTAGAAACGTGTGGGTTGTTGCTTTTCTTGATGCTGACAATGAACTACTATCAAAAGCAGGAGACTGCTGGAAACATTTAGTTGCTCAAAATTCAGCAAGTAAGTAGTTTGTGCATTACCAGTTCACCAAGGAACAACTAATAGCTCCCTTGCTGTTTATTGATTGGCTTTACTTATGTAACAGAGTGTCACTATGCTTTGCAGAATGTATTTTTTAGAGAAAGTTTTATAAAAGAATATTTGCTTTTATAAAAGAAGCTCAAAAGTGACACTTTTCTCAATTACACAACATGTACCCACTTCATTTAATGAACAGAACTATCTCTGCCTTCTATTTCCTTGCTTTTTTTTTTCCTTTTTCTTTTCTCAATTCTCCCCTTATTCATCCATTAACCCAAATTACGTGAAAAAATTTAAATCCCACATTTCACAGGAAAAATATTTATTTTCAGGTATTTCTGGTGAAACATATGGAAAATGTTTAAATTTGCCACATGTCCAACCACTGTGGCAGGTCTGGGCTTCCACTGCACAACTCTGGTGCTTCCTTCCAGGCTGACAGTCCCCCAAGAACCCGTGTCCTCTGGGGTTGGACATGTGGCCATGCCAACAGTCTTGTCTAAGCCACATCATCCCTTCCAGCTTTCTCCTCTCTCCCATGGGTTTTATTTCAAAATCAGAGCTACAAACTACCTAATAAAATCAGACAACATTGTTACATTCTGGTGTGCTCAT
This sequence comes from Florisuga fusca, assembly GCA_038090715.1. NCBI lineage: Eukaryota > Metazoa > Chordata > Aves > Apodiformes > Trochilidae > Florisuga > Florisuga fusca. Next base: position 5,641,758 of record JAAWXA010000023.1, read on the forward strand.
ATCTGGAGTGTATTCTCTCTAGACCTGCCAGGAAAGACTGATTTTGGATGTACAAGTCTTATTTTGACAGGAATAGCTGAACACAAACTGCTTATTTTTCGTATTGAAATGTATGATTTCTTTTCAAGCTTTAATAAGAAACTTGCAGGGACATAAAGGAAGCTAACATGTTCTTGGGAAGGATTTATGGGTGAGAATATTGCAAAAACTGGCAGAATATTTGTGAGGATTGTGTACTAAGAATCACTAGATGTCACTCTTGACCTGAATTTAGTTTCACAGACTCAACCTCTTGTCAGAAATTTTAATTTTAAATTATTGAACTTATATTTGCCACCCCCCTTTTTTTTTTTTTTTTTTTTCCCCTCTCTTGCACTTAATGCACAGGGGATCATGCACAATCTGTTGTTCATGAATATTTTTGTTGCTTACAACTAGGATCAAAATTAGGTCAAATAGAAATACCCAAGATTTTCAATGCTGTCAGTTTCTGTGCTAGATATTCATGAGGGAAATAGAAAAGGCAAACCCCCTGAAACAGGGTTTCTTTCTAATGTGTTTGGTTGTTTTTTCCATTTTTGTTCCCAACTTGTTGGCACAGTGATGCCATCTATCATGTGAAATGAAGAGGGAGGGTGGAGTTCAGCACCCAAGATTTCCTTTGCTTCAAAATACTGGAATTTTGGTTACATTAAAAATCAGAGTTGATATTTAGGTGATTTACGTGATTTTTTTAATAATTTTGATACTTATTTGCTTCACTGAGCCAAGTATCTTTATTGAATTCAAGGAATGTTGAGGGAAATGCCAGTTTCAGGGTGTTATGTTCACCTGCACCCATGGAAGCAGAACAACTTGGGGAAAAATTCCCCTCCTGCACTTTCTCTTTCTTGCAACTTCTCTTTTGCCTCTAGGTAAATACCTTTATTTCCTTGTATCCAGTCCAATGTCCTGCTCTGTGAGTGACCACTATTGCTGTTTGTGTCATTCTTGTGTCTCTGAGGTGCAGGATCAGATCCAGGCTGTGCTGCAGAGCTCCTGTACAGGGAGACACCTGAATCCTGGCAACTCTCCTAGAGACTTTTGCTTTGCTCTTTACAAGGAGTCAACATATGATGACTTCTTGGTTATGGCTCAGCCCCTGCAGTGCAGTCCTACTGCAAACATCCCTAAGGGCAGGAGCACGTGGTTAGAAAAAAGGTTCAGATCGACTCCTTTTTAATGTTGGCAGACAGTAAAAAGTGACTTTCACCTCCTGGCAGGGAAGGAGTTTCTCTCTGGTACCAGCTGGGTACTGGGATGCTTGGCTCATCTCTGTTGGGGATTTCCATGCTGCCTTACTGGGACTTTGAAAGTATAGTGGGGAAGAATGAGCCATTCATAAATGCAAGGCACAGGGATCCCTTTTTTACTTTCTTTTTTTTCACTGTAAAGATCTGTGTGATACCTGTACTACCTCAGGCCTTGAAATATTCATCAGTGGCCTTCTGCTGCTCTCAGCAGTCATTCCAGGGGAGGGAAAGAAGGGGCTCTACTCATCCTGAAAACTAAAAAATCCCTGCAATATAGCCCCAAGTATTCTCTGTCCCTTTAAAAATAAAGGTGCATGTAAGACAACTATTGCTTCACGTGTGAGAAGGAACAGGCTAACCACTCCTCCCTCATCCTGGCAGTGATTTGCAGCTCTGCTTCTTGGCATCACTGACTTCAAAGGAGGCTCAGAGGATCTGTCTGAGGGTGTCTCAGCCGTGGACTGGAGCAGCCCAGCAGGGCAGTTCACATAGAAAATGGAAGGTATCAGTCTTCCAACGTTGCCAGACTGGTAGCTTTAGAACAGCAAGTGATAGAAAATTGTTGGAAGCCCCCAAGCTATGACATTTCTATGGTGGGAGGAGTAAGCATGTAGGAGGAAAAATGGGTAGATGGACTGATGGACAGACAGGCAGGCAGGCAGATGGCTGAATGACAGTGCTCACCCAGTTAATTGCTGCAAACCTTTAATGTAATGTGCAAGCCCAGCATCCTAACAGGTTGGTTATTTTTCTGCTGGTCTCCTATGCACCTAGGGGAGTGTCTCTCAACCTGCCACCTCTCAGCCTCCTCACTGTGGAGACCCAGGCTCTGCTGAAGGCATTGTTTTTCCCATTCATGTTTGCAGTTCAAGGTACAATCTCTCCTTTGGTGACAGAGAAGTACATGTAAGCCCTTTATTGTGCAGCCCTTAATGTCAGGATGTTTTTTATCCAGTATCTCAGTTAGTTCCTTGATGTAGCCATTAATCTAGTCTAAGAAATGACACAATTGCTGTATGCTTCCTTTGGAGCAGATACTCACCCCTTCTGCTCCTTTCAGCCTATTCTTCTTTTCTTCCTCTTTCAATTAGAAAAATGAACTGCTCTCTCTTCAGTTACTCATCTTTTTCCTCCAATTCTTTTTTCCTTGGCTTCCCTGGAGCATGTCTCTGCACATCACTTTCTGCTAGTACCTTTGGTACTCTTGCTGTTGTACTGGGTCAAACCCCACATTACAAGTGGTGGAGTCATTACGAGCTCTGACTTCCTCTCTTTTCCAGCACCATTGCACAGAAACCAAGAGAGAGCACATTTATAAAACAGGTTTAGGCAGTAATTTTGAGGTGAAACAAGTTTTCAGTGAGAGGTTTTGTTTTTCAACTTCAAAATACTTTGTGAGTGCATTCCAGCTCTGCTGAAATGTTTGTGCTTGAGAGAGAGGAAAAAATGTTTCTATGAAGGTAGTGACTTTATTTGTTTATTGAAAATAATGATTTAGTTCAAACTTCAAACTTTTAACCTGGAAGGACTCATTTTATGAAGTCATTTCCTTGGGTATAAAAATGTTTAGGAATATTCTTTTATGAAAGAAAAAAAAGAGAGACATTTTTTGAATTTTGCCCACTAAACAAATATTTCAAGTCAATTAGAAACATCCTTGTTACAGGCTTTTTTTAAAATTTTTTTTTGAATTTCCACAAAAAGCACAAAATGATGAGTTCATACAGGGTTATCCACAAAATGCTATTGGAAAACTTCTGGGGATATAGCATTTTAAAAAGAAGGTTGGGAAATCTCTGATTTCTGGCATGTGAAGTCACTCCCAGGTCTGTGAGGTTTCTGGTGAAGAAGAGAAGTGAAATAATGCAAATTACGAAACTGACAGAGTTTCACACCTAGATACAGATGTCTGTTAGACACAGAAGTGAAGTAAGTTTGGAAAAAGCTGTTCTAAATCTCTGTTAGTAAGTCTGAGAGACTTGAATTGTGAGATGAGCAGTAACACTTTCAGACCTGTCCTGGCAAGGCAGGGGACAGTGCTTCTCCAGGTAAAAGGGCAGAAGACCCCTCCTGCTTGACAACAAATTTAGTGGTGTGTTTCCTTTCTTTTTTTTCTTTTTTTAAAAAAAAATTTAAAAACTTAAAAAAATTTTTTTACCACTAATGAAGTGGGAGAAGTGGTTACAAAGTAATTTTTGACACTGTCTTTTTCCCTGTTGTCAGAGTTCATGTTATTCTGAAGTGAAATCTACATTGCTGGATCAACACATTTACCTTGTGCATCAGTCAGAGACCTCACCAAGTGTTCTTTTTCTTCTATATTGGTTCAAAGCCCTTTCCCCCACACTTCTCGTCTTTCCTGAAGAGTAGTTTATTTAAGTAGTGAATTTTTCCATGTGCAGCACATCATTCTGGCAGAGGTTTGAATCGATTAACTGGGATGAAAGAAAGAAAATTACACCAGAGCCTTTATTAAGGGCAGGTGTAATTAACGACTTCAGATTAATTGAAAATGTTTGCTTGAAAAGTAGCAATTGAGCTCCACTCTGATTAACTGCTTCCTCACAGACTTTGTAACCTTGCAGAAGGTGCTGTTCAGCATGCAGTGGAGAGGAAAAGGTTGTCTAGTGTCTCTGCAGAACCTTTATAAAAGAAACCTGTCATTTTCTCATTCAGAAATGTTCTGTGGTGCTGTGATCACATTATAAAAAGAAGTTCCTGGGGATTCTTTACTTTAAGAAGAAAATCATAGCTCCTGAAGGGCTGAGGACTTTAAGGGGGAATAGGCTGATACTAGAAATTTGATTCTAAATGAATCGATTGCTATTTTATTTTAATCAAGTTACTTAGGTTAGCTGCCAAAGAAGCATGTTTCCCATGATTTCTTCCTGCAATTTAGTGAAAAATTTCCATCCTGATACACTGGACATAGAGCAGTCAGAACTGAGAGCACTGAAAGAAATAAATATTTTTTTAGAAGATCTGGATTTAACCAGGACCTTTTACATTATTGGTCTTTGTTAAGCTAACTTGTTTTTGAAGAACAAGGCTTATTTTTTAATAAGTTCAAATGATTAAATCTGTTTATATTACCATGTATTTACCTTCCTTTTCATTTGTATTGTCTTAAGTAATCATGGGAGAACTCATTCCTAATCCTTCTCCCACACATGTGCTCTTATGATCTTTCCTGGGGCCATCTACAGTGTTTAGCAGGTGTGATCTTCAAGGCTCTTGCCCCTGAAGCTGGTGAATCCTGTCTGGCTGTCAGAGCCTGCTCTCAGGCACATGCTTCAGATCTCTGCATGTTGAAGATCTGCCTGCAAGGTGAATGTGTTGGTCGAGTGCACCATGTTGTTCTCCACAGCTTCTTTCTGGCTTCCAGCCTGAATTTAGACTGCCTGCACTTTCTTCTTTCTTTTGCAGTGCTGTCTTTTGGCTGAGCTCTCCCATATAAATTAGCTGAGCTCCTCAGCAAAAGGTCCATATGTCAGATGAAAGAGCAGATGGGATTTATAGGCATGGGTGAGTGTGGCTGGGGCAGGGAGCCTTGCTCTTGTGCCTGGAGAGGTCATTGACACTTCCTCACCCAACTTCTCAACTTCCTCTCCTTGTGTTGCTTATATTAAAAAATTGCTTCAAGGCTAGTGGAGGAAGGAGATCTGTCATGGAAACAAAATGTTTCAATTCCTGTTGTTTTGAAAAATTTCATTTGGCGGGAGGTACTTAATGGCTTTTCGTTTTTTTTCTTTTTGCCTCAGTTTGGAGAAGAAATTTCAAAATATGAAGAGTCCACCTTGCAACCATGTCAATTCAGAACTTTAATTTCAATGTGTTTTTGTGTCATAATAGAACTCATCACATATATGTGGGGAAACAGAGGCATATTTTCACTGTATCTGCTGTGCAATTTTTTTCAGAGCCAGGGGTAGATATCAAGAATATCTTAGTGTATATTGCCTTTTCTAATCACTAGATTCTCTCCTCAGATACAGACAATAAAGGCAGAATTTAAAATGCTGTTTATCTTTACAGGAATCTTGTACAGTAACCTGCAGGTGCCTTTGTGCTTTCATCCAATATGCACATATTCATGCTGGAGTTTGAGACATACCCTAAAGATTGCTGCTGTGCATAAAAATATTGCTGTTAAAATTGAGCCCTGTATTTGTAATTTCTTAGGCAAACTTTGTTACGTTTGTTACATCGTGTATGAAATTTGTTTTGGTACCTAACATGTTGGGTGTTCAGATAGATCCAGTGTACAGTAATAAATCATAGTTTCAGCATTCATGGCTCAGTAATTTCAGGACATCACTGGAACATAAATATGCGTTCAGGAAAAGCAAACAACTTCTACTTTATTTTGTCTTTCACAGACCTGCCATGAGGAAGCGAAGTATCATTATTGTTTCTTTCAGTTCTCAACATAAAAGGAAGTAACTTTTAATAAAAACCATTGGCTGCAAGATTTCATAAGGAGAGAGAGAGAAGCAGAGAGAGCACGAACTGTGCTGTGGGAAAGCAGGTGTGGTTCATGAATAAACAAGAGTTTGCAACCCTATGGGACACTGATGAAACAAATAGAATTTTCACAGACATGGATAATATGAGAACTCAAGACAATTTGTCACAGGTAAAGTCAGAAATTGTTATGGCTTGTGTGGCAGTGCTGTTTGGTGTCTGTGTAACTGGAGAGATGGAGTATCAGAAACTGAAAATGACTTTGTATTTCATTGGCAAGGAATTTGAAGTAGTTTTTTTAATGCAATTGATTATTATGTGATATGAGCTCAGACCGGTCTAATATATCAGAAAGTGTTTGCAGAAGATGTGCACGAAATAATCTTTTTCTGTGCTTTATTCATAAAAAAGTTGAAATATGTGAAGTTTTTCTGATACAAAGAAAGGGATAAAAAGAGAAAATCAGTCTTTCTACTGCTATGTTAGAGAGGATCTATTAATGCTGCATGTTATCTGAGCAAAAAATTTCCATAAGGTAATTGGAATAGAAAAAAAAAGGGGGGGTTATATTTTAGGCAAATAGAGGTTTGTTTCATTTTTGGGGTTTTTTTGTTTTTTGCTTTTTTAAAAGATAATCATAACAGATTTTGAAGTGATTGATATGCTAGACTTGGACATCTGTCAGCTGGCAGCACTGCTGAATTTGCCTGAGTGTGCCTGCTGGATGCAGTCATTGTGGTGTTCTGCTTGTTTCAATACCTGCATGTTTGGAAGTTTGTTATTTGGAGAATTAAGCAGTGGAAAACTCCCCTCTAACGAGGATAGTGCATAGCATGTATTGGCAGAGATTTCCTGGAGTAAAAAGCTACAAGGAGAAAGAATGACTGTGTTATGTGTAGGCTGAGAAGGTGTGGGGGGAGGTCGGTGTTAGTCCTGGGCAGCTACTAAGGCCTGGCTAGCAAAATGCTGTGTGCTTTGAGCAGAATGTGAGAACTGGTCAGAATCCAGCCCTGTGTGCATGGTTCCCCTGTTTCACAGAGAAGTATGAGACGTTCATTGAAAGGATTTTCTATGCAAGGTTCTAGACAAGCCCAATACAATTTCTTAAACCAGGGTTAAACCTTCATACTCCTGTGGTTTGCCAAGAAGGAAAAAGGGCACAGGACAAATTCCTGCCTTTGGTTACCTCCATACAACATCAACCTCCTTGGCCTTGAAAGATTTTGTGAGAGCAGTGTAACAGGTGATCAAAAGAGAGAGTCATTTAACTTGACAGGTATTAATTACTTCATCTAAAGTAATAGTACCTGAGGTATTGTAAAAAATGCAGGTCTCACCTGGCACTATGCATCACAAGGACATGCTGAGATGTGGGGATCTACTTGGAGAAGCTGTTGATAAGGCACAAATCCAGTTTGGAAATGTTTTCCCTTCCTCTTCTGTCTACAGCCCATGCCTTTATTGCTTGATGCTGACACACAGGTATGAGTTGCAGCTTATGAATCATTGCTTTTATTTCTTACTTGAGGTATTGTTGGGGAGAACAGGGGCAGCAGAGATGTGGAGATAACCAAATGGTTGCTACCAGAAAGAGCTCATACATAACGTGTATGAGAGTTAAAAAACAGGAAACTGTAATGAGATGGTGCCACATTTCCCTTTCTCTCACTCCCTAAAGCCTCCAATAAAGCATAAGATTGTACGAGCACAAAAATATTTGCAAAGCTGAACTTCACATGAGAAAAATGTCTTAAACTTTGTTTTGAACTCCTTTTAAAACTTGTCTAAGGCTTTCTGAGTCTTTTTATCTAAGTCTTCTGAGAGCTTGTAAGATCAGGGTGCAAGGTAGATCAGTTGTCAGCTCTTTTGCTTTTTCCACCCTCTTTTACTTTAATCAATGACTTTAAAGTACTTTATCCCCATGGCTTTCCCATGCAATTTTCAATAGACATTTTGTTAAAGGCCATCTTTCTTAGGTGACTGATATATATATTTTTTCCTTGTAAGTTGTGTTTTTCCAAAGCTCTGATTAGTCTCATTGTTCTGATCTGGACTCCATGACCAGCTCTTTTCTGGAGAAGCAGAGAACTTCACACACTATTCAAGCAGAAGTCTTTATTGGTGCTGAGTACTGGGATGATTACTTGTGTTTTGCAGACTACACTGCTGTCTATAATCTCCCAGCAGGATACTCACTTTTATTGCAACAGCATGACATCGTTAACTTGTGTCAGTTTGTAAGCTGCTATAACTTCTGGGTCTTTTTCTGAAGACATATGTTCCTCAGCCAGTCCTTGTGAAGCTGGTAATTCCTGCTGAACTTTGTCAAAATATTTTTTTTCCACTTGCTGAATCGTATGTTATTGCTTCTCTCATTTGTCAAACTCGTTTTGAATTTGATTCCCCCTTGCAACCTGCTTGCAGTTCTTTCCACCTTGGTGTCAAAGTCTGCAAATTTAATAAACAAGATCTCCAGTCCATCACCAGATCATTAATGGAAACACCGAATAGTACAAAGCAAAGTCAGTCTCCTCTGCAGCACTACTCGATTTATTCTTTGAGTTTTCACAGTGGAACTCTGGTAATTACTTTCCAAGTGTTGTTTCCTGACAAGTTCCAAGTGCTGTTAGAGCAGGAAGGTCCTGCTGAGAACATGCTGGCCTGTTAAGTGGTGATCAAGGGAAGTTGAAGTATTTGCTTCATGTGAGACCTACAAATTGTCAGGTTTTCAGAGGGAAGTTTAGGAAATGTTTAGGCTTTGAGATTCCTCAATGTGGTAATATTTTCAAAACTGGAAGTAGGTAGACTAGTTTATACTGTGTGCTGTGCTATATATGTCACTAGGCACCAATCTGTATTTTTAATTCCTAAATATTTTTGAGACTATGTTTGAGAGTTTTTGTTACTGTACTTAATCACTCTAAGCCTTTTTATCAGCAAGAAAATAAATTATAATAAAATACCTCTGGGCTCCTCCACCTCCTACTGAAACTGGCAGAATTACCATTGTTTTCAAGGAAATCAAGCTACTGTTTGATGAATACCTTCTTTGAAATAATGGTGGCAGGTATTATTCAGCCAGATATAGATCTGAACAAATAATGTGAAACATTATTACAGATGGATAATTTATTTGATAAATAGCATCTCTGTTTGACAAATATTAGTCTACCTCTATGACTGGCTACAAAAGATGGCATTGCCACATAAAATTATTACATCAGTCATATATGTTGATATTTCATATAAATTTCAAGTGAAGGCTTTTCAGATACCCCTATCTTAGAAGACAGCCATTCTCCTGTAAATATATGGGGCACTCAATACACTTTGGGCCAAGTTCAAGCCTGGTAGAAGTGACTACATGAGGAGATGAGAGTTGATAACATCAGACTAGAACTTTTAAGACAGCCCAGATTGTGTCCACTGTCTTTAAAATCACTTAAACAACATGTTCAGTGTGCTGGCAGAGTTCAGCAGAATATTGCAAGGGTTCTGGCTCTGTTTTAAAGAGAAAGAAAAACAAAGGTGTTTTCTTTAAAAGCACAGCTTGGGAAAGGAACTTGCTACTTGAAATTTTATTACAGGTCAATCTATGCATTATGTTCTGGCACCAATTTTTAAGCTTCTGCAGTGTACCTGCTTTGCTGAAAATGTTGTGCACTGTAGCTGAAAGGCACCAAGTCAACAGAAAATCCCTATAAATCTTTATCCTGCTGTTCTGGATATAAAACAAAGTCTTCTGTTATTAAAAAGCATATTAATAAATTGGACTCCCACCTAGGGTCATATTTTCATTCATTTTGGATTAAAAAAATGTGAGGTGTGTATGTTAAAACAGTATATTTTTTGTGTGTGGGCAACACTAGCAGTCAGTCATATTTATGCCCAGAAATTCATGTGATGTCTGTGAAAGATTATAAAGGCACTACTTTTTCCTCCTGGATTGATCCCCCTTGTCCCTTGGAGCACTGATCCCAGCAGTACTAAAAGGGAGATGCTCCTGTGCAGAGAATAAGGAAGAATCCCTCTCCATCCAACCTTCCCTTCTGGGTCCTGTGGCAGCCAGGAGATGCTTTGTCTCTTGCTCCCTGCAGCAAGCAGATGAGAATTTTTAACACTGTTAATGTTTAATAAGGACAAGTGTAAGGAATGCTTAACAGTGAAAAGCTTGACTAGATATGAATAAAATTTTCTCCTCATTTGTACAGGCAGCAGGATTTCTGCACGACTTGGTTTTGTTGTCAGAGAAACTGATAGAGCTCAGTGCACATCAGCTCTGATCTTCACCTAAGTAAGCCTGAGATGATGTCTCACTGAATCCTGGCATTATTTATAATTATTGGGATCACCTGCACAGCTGCCTGCCAGCCAGATTTCTTGCTGTGTGAATGTACATGCATGCATTCTGGGTGTCATATGCATGCATTAGATTGCTGTCATATTATTCTGTTTCGGGTAGGATGGTCCAGAGAATAAGAGTAAGCTGAGCAAAAGCCATGGAGCTCAAATTCCTCTGTAGGTAATGGAGAGATAGAGTTGTCAGACACATCTTTCACGTGGTGAATTGACAGCTGGAGAACTGAGGCACCTCCAGTGACTCCAGAGGAGTCACAGCAATCCTATGGTTGACTGGGGAATTTGGTAGAGAATGAGAGTCAGAAAGCAGAGACAGAGGAAGAGGGCAGCCTGTCTTATCCTTGACCTGTTCTGCATGCCTTCCACTGCTTTCTTCAATCAACTGTAAATGACTAAGATGACATGGCTTTAACCTCTCATTCTTGATGCTCAGAAGGTCTGGGGACCTTTCTGGAGTCACAGTAATATTTCCACAATGTGGAGACTACATGTAAAACCTTCCAAAAGTCTTAGTGACCTCCTGTGAGACAGTGCTGGGTGAATGGAGAGGCAGAAAGCCCTGGATGGCATCATGTGGAGCACTGTGTTGGCAGCTGCCCAAGAATAATTAATAAATCTCATATCTCATCAATAAACACATTTTATACTATGTCTAGGCCCAAAATATGAAAAGCTCACCCTGTAGAGTAATGGCTATATAGAGAATGCCTGGAGCCCAACGTTCTTCCTTCAATTGTGAACACTGGTTTTTTCTTTCAAGTCACTTACATGGCTATAATAAATTTTGTGTGGGTGTTGAAAATTATACCTGTTTTAAACAATCTTCTTAACCTGGTAGGTAAATGAATTCATTATTGACATAATCTCATGCATTTCCTTAATATGCTTTAAAATAGAAGCATTTAATTTTTTCCAAGTTTTGTTATCCAACCTGGTATAAAAGCATTCTGTTTCATTGCACCAGTCACTTTTTATTAGACAATATAAAATGATCTGACTTACTGGCATTTCATTGGATATTATGGAAAAAATGGTTTATTTTTAAGAAAAAAATGCAACAAAAAACCCCCCACAAGAATGAACATTACGAAGACTGTGATGTGCTGAGAGTAAAGCCCCACAGATACAAAATAAAGGTCAGGACATGTTACTCAAGTCTTGCTTGTAAGTAAAAATACCATGCTAATGTGTGGCTGTCAAAAACCTCAGGGAGCCAGACAGACTTTTGACAAATAATTTTGACAGTTCTCATAAGCTGAAAAGTGCCTTTTTTTGCCTTTCTTTCCTTTCAACTGTTTCCCACCTGCTTACAGATGTGCAGAGAGAGAGTTAATTGAGACATGAAAAAAGAGGGTACAGTTAAAAAAAACCTGTACTAAACACTGTCTTTTGTGTGCTCCCAAGGGAATGCCTGAACTGTCAAATGTCTAACTTATTAACTAACCTTACTGAATTTTCAGTATACAAAATGATTTGCATATCTTTTGCAAGCATTTTTCTTCATACATTATTAAGCAGATTAAGGGATGTTCCCTGCTGTTTTCAAGTCTTGGGCAGAATTTCATTCTAGTCTAAAGGAGACTGGAGAAGATAAGCAGAATTAATTTTTTTTTTTTTTTTTTTTGTAAAAAGTAAAATAGACCCAACTCCTCTGAAAATTTTCTGCAACGTGAAAAAAGAAAGTGAATTAGAAGGAAATGTCTTGGTTTTAGTGGAGATAATATGGCAAGGTGTCTTGAACCTAGGTGGGATATTTGGCCAGAAGGACAGACCTTAAAATACCCACTGCTTGGGGATCTGCAGAGCATGGAGCCTGCTTGCATGAGAACAGGGATGGTGAACCAAATCATCTGTATCCTAGAAAAAAAATAAAATTCAAAGCCTCATATTTTTCAAGCTGAAACTTGCTTTCTTGGTCAGTCTTAGGGAAGCATCCCTGCAGATGTGCACAATATATTGTCTAGCAGGACACCATGAGATTTGAATGAGAACTGAGTTTGTTCATTGGGTTACAAAAAGCAAAGAAAATAAATACTGCTCATGATTATGTTAATCAGACTGTGCCTTTGACATAAGGCATGGGTATCTTTATCTTGCTATCTTTATTTTAGCATCATCCTGCTGCAAAATTCATACAAAAGGGCCTAATAGTTGCAAAAATACTATCCAGCCTCCTGTCAAGAACTGCTATCCTATAGAAATAAGATCTTGCACTTTAAAGCTGGCAGAGCTTCGCCTTAAGGAAATGATATTTTTCAATTCAAATATATCCATATTCTTGTTTCCTTACACAGAGCCTGTTCAGAGGGGAATTATCTTGTTAAGATCTAATAGTATACAGTGTATGTGTGGTGTAAATATATGGCCATTTAAAATTCAAATATGTGGAGGTCATTGTAGGAACCTTCTGTGCCTCAGCAAGTGTGAATGAATTATCAGACTACTTTCATTCTTCCCTCACTGTTCACATTGTTATTTGCAGCTGGGAGCTATGTAATAAGTTACCTTTATATTAGCATTGAAAATTCCAAGGCTTTAAAACCAAAATATTTCTTCTTCTTTTATTCCCAGGTTTATTTGTGGGCTGTAAAAAACCCTACAATATGCCTGTTGATCAGAAACTGGTTGAGATGTTAGAAACTTGGTGGGCTAAAGTGTGTTTGGTGTAGTGTGGCTTGGAAAAAGAGAAGAACTGTGTGGATTTGCTGGTTCCTGACATCTATGGTGTGGTTATTTTGATGTTGCTTGTGCCAGGTGACTGTCTGTGGTGCTTTGATGGGTGGAGAGGACCTTGTTCTGCTGCAAAGCTGCACTGGTGGCTTTTTTAGCTGCTCTATCTGTGGAGAGCTGCAGGCACAAGTGAAGCAAACAGCTGGGCTGGGACAGGAAGGTTCTGGGGTGGCAAAGCATCTGCTGCCTGCTCTGTGTTCCTCATGGGGCTGGGAAACAGCTTGGTGGCTGCTGCTTGGGGCAGCAACCATGGGTCTTGGGTGGCAAAACTGGACCCCCCAGGGGCCTTATTTCTATCCACCCTTCACCTCTTGGGCAGCAGACCTGGCTCTCTAGGGACAGTTGACATTAGCTCTTCACTTTCTTTTTCCCTGTGACAAGAAGAGCTAAACCCACTTCAGGTCTTGGTGCCTCGTCCTTGGGGTAGCTGAATAATTCAGATTTGCTTGCAATGCTGAGATAGTTTGAACCACCTGAAGGTTTTCATCTCCCAGCAGCTCTCCTGCCCTTCCTCTTGCTCCTGCACAGCTTGGGCAACACTTCTGGGGAGGGCTCTTTGAGGATAGTTTGAAAAGGAGGATTTGGAAGAAAAATTTTACTGTAATACCATCTCCTGGTGGTGAGGTCATTCCCTAGGGCAGGGGGGGGTAGAATACAATGTGTACTGTAGCAAACTGGATAAAAAAATCACAAATTCCTGAGCTGTGGTGGTAGAATTCCTTCCCAATTCCCAGTTCCTCTACTGCTGAGAAATGGATATTGCATAAGGGAACCCTTTGGTCTGTTTCAAACAAAGGTTGTTTGTTCCTTCTACAAAGTCTGTGTAAGAGATTTACCAACAGTGTGCGTGGCTGTAGTTCTCAGACCCTGGTTACCCTGGTTGCATTTTTTCCTTGCATGCCTCCTGTTTGGCATTGCAATCCCCACACGATTCACTTAAGAGTGACATAAATTTGTGTGTAAGCTTATTGACAGTGCAACCTCAGTTTCTGGTAAAAGAAAGGGGAAGGGGAATGCTGGTTTGCTAATCTGTTTAGGTAAGTTCACATGACAGCTCTACCTGCTGATACCAACACCATTTTTTCCCCCTTTGCCCTAAAAATTTCAAATGGTCCTGATTCTGCTTTCATGTTGCCTCTGTGCTTTACTTTAAAGGTAAGACAGAGGAAAGCATGCAGAATTGATGTTTTCACTTGCCAGAGTTTCTAACTAAAAAAGATTTCTTCCTGGCAATTCTTTCTCCAGATATTACCACTCCATCTTCTAAAAATTGTAAAAGCCCCTGTATATTTGATATCTTGTGGACTCTCACCAGGTTTCAAAGGAAGATGATATTTGCTGGGCAGGTTGTCGATAGAACATAAAATAAGAATGAAATTGTAATTTTATGGCAGATATCATATTCGTAACTGTCACAAGCACTCTGTATCCTCAATAGCCAGATGAAAAAAGAATCTCTAAAAATATTTGATTGACTTTTTTTTCCAGTTAAGCCAGGAAAAAATCCTCAAAATTATGAACATGGTGAAAAATAAAGAAGTGAGCATTGAAGAAGCTTTGCATTTGGCACAGAAAGAGGTGTATGCTGAAAAGGTAAGGGCAGTCCTTTGATCTATTTTGCAGGACTTTCAAATGTAACAGCATGTCCTGGAAAGCCTGGTTGAGTGTTAGGTGCACGCCTGTATTTCTTTCAAAGATGTAGTCAGAACCTTTGCAAACTTCCACACCCCAGTTTGTAACCAAATCAGGTACTAATGGGTAATTCTACCTGTATCCTATGTAATGGATACCCCGTGTAGGTGCTGCAGCTCTGCTGCTGTCATTACCTGGATTAAGTAGTTTAAATCTAGATCAGATATTTCCATGCAATTTTCATTATTCTAAGTGCTGTCACAACAAATGTAGGGCAAAATCCTCAGGCTGATACTACAAAGCACCTGAGAAAAATTATGGATCTGATCTCTGAAGAGTCTGCTAGTGTTGGTTTGTCCTTATGGCACGACTGGTCATCAGAAGAGGGTCTGGTAATTCAGAGTTATGCAGAGCCACGAGAACAGCTGGCTACCAAGTGCAAAGCTTTGGCCAGTGTGACTTCAGTTCTAATGTTGCCTATTGCCAGGGAGAAGTGGAATCAGAGTAAAGGTGGCTAAAGGACCAGACTGAGAAACAAAATTTCATTTTTCTGCTGTTAAAGCCTTCATCTCAAGTGGATCACTAGCATATTTCCATTTTCATGGAAAGCATGGAAGTTCTTTTCCTGAGAATAGTAAAAGTTGATAAAGTCAGTGAAAATGGTTTGAGAATGAAGAGCACATTAATTGTACACATTGGTACAGCAGTCTTGTGGTCCTCTCTCTAATCCCTGACCAGTATCTCTCTCATTGCAATCTCTGTCCATCACCAGTGCCAGCAGAGAATTTTTGGAAAAAAATTTCACTGTGTTTCCCTTTCTGCTCTGGAGCTTTGAATCACTCTCCCTATGGAAGCAACTCCAGTGAAATCTTATGATGTGCTAATGACACAACCTGAAATTTTTTTCACCACAGGAGCTGACAGTGATTTTGAGATAAACATGTGCTTGCTGGAATTTTTAAAAGTAACCTTCTGAACTGCTTATTAACTTCTTGGCTGGAAAGGAGTAGAAGGAAAAGCAAAAATAAATACTAATGAAAAAGCAGTGCAAGTTTTGCAGAGGGGCTGCAGCCCACAAAAATGGGTCTTACACTACCCAGTAGAGCAAGACTACATAAAAAATATAAGGGTTCCCTTTCTACTTCTGCTGCATTTAAGTTTTTGTGGTAGCTAATTATTAGGACTAAATCAAATTTAATATAGCTGGATCACATTATTCTCTTCCCTGCACTTTTCTGAAGGTTATAGAATCAGTCATTTTCCATGCAGAGGGTATAGCTGCTGTAAGGGACCACATAACAAATTGTATACCCTCATATAATACCAAGCAACGAAGATCTTCCATTTTACTGTACTACATTCAAGGGTCTGTAAATATTTTTTTAGAAGTCACACAGGGTTCCTGTTTGCTACTTAGCCCATTTCCTAAACTGCTTTTCCTCATGTGTTTTGATATGTGTTTAGTGCAATCCATGGGCTCTGCTCTTTTCCTCCCTGTCTTCCTTCTTTCTGCTCTCCCTTTCACCTTTTACCTGAAATCACAATGGGATTTGAGTGGACAAAAATTAGCACAGTGTTGGACAAATTACTGATTTTTGTTCTGTTTTTCAGGATTCACAGGATTTGCTAATTGGCTCACAATTTAACTTCATTATCTACAAATACAAGCACTATCGGTGGCAGAAACGAATTTTGCAGGTAGCTTAAAAAATTCTCACTTTTGAAGCAATATATAAAAAGCACAGGATAGTTGGATTGCTTGATAAATGTTATGAAATAGCTTAAAACACATTCAGCAGCCTATCTGAGAGGTATAAAACACTGAACAAACCTTCTACCTTTTGATGTAAGAGTATTCTGGGGGTTATATCTGAGACTTGATGGTCTAAGAAACATGATTCATCACAAAGATGATTAATTATAAAAGGGTCTGCCTGGGAGTTCTTATTAGTTAGCAACAGTAAATGCATGCAAGTGATATCTACATACTTAAATATCTGTCCCTTTCAACAGGACATGAGTGTACTCTAAAAGCTTGGGAATAATTGTTCCTGGGAATACTCAGAAGGTTCATTTGGCAGACTATGTACTTTATCTCTGGTTACTCTGTCCTGCAAATCCTTTTTTGACTTGAAACTTTAAGTCTTTCTTGGCTTGCATGATATTAAAACAAACTTTGGTCAATAAAACCTAATGGTGCTTGTTTGGTTCAGTGACTTCAGTGACAAAGGTTTAATGGTGTTTTCAGGAACCTGGATTTCAGTGACTTTCCTGCAGTTTGGAAGAAAATTGAAAATGAGCAAGTTCAAGTCATACATCCTAGAGGTGTTTTTTGTTTACTACACCTTAACTATAGAAAGCATAATCTCCATATTTCCCTCAATATCCATCAGTATTTGGAAGTAAAATATTATTTCTTTAGGCATAAAGCTGATGGAAAAATGGAAAAAGCTGTGTTAGATGTCAAAGCTATCAGTCAGGGAATCTGGAGTAAATTAATTCCATTTCTGTAGTTACCAACAGCCTTCAAAAGTTAGAGATAACAGACTAGTTCTGCTCTGGAGAGTTTCTCCTATAACCAGATTGGAGGGAAAAGCCACAGTGTTAGCATTTGGTTGGTGTGGTTGGCATAACAGGAGTGAAAGGTTCCAAGAATCATTTAGGAGCAAAAGTAAAGACATAACTCAGGTGAGATCTGAGACTCTTCTGAGTTCACTGAAGCTGGACAGTCAGATAATATTCACATCTTATTGTATAAAAAGCTGTTCCTGCTCAGCTGGGACTGACCCATGGAACAGTCACTGCAATCTATCTGTACCAGCTTCTAACACTACAAATAGGGATTTTGCAGTGGAAGAATAATCTTATTTTCAAACAAACAGTTTTTAAGTGCTACAGCTCTAAAACAGCAATAAAATACTGGTTATGATCATCACTCCCTTCAGCTATATGTGCATATATATATGTATATATACATACAGACACAAAATCTGTATTAGATAGGATCTAAACCAAAATACAGTAAAATTTATATCAGAAAGTAATACCTCAATAGTAACCTGTTTCCTGACACAGAAAATAACATAACATAAAATAACATAATAACATAAAAATAACCATCTTCTCTTCATTTTACTACTGGGACAGAGGTTGAAGCAGTTAGTAACTGAGCTGTTGTTGAGATGGCCATGACATTAGTTTGTGTCACCAGTGCTGCTGAATGGGAAACTTCTGTGCTGGGTTGTATAAGGCAAGGAGACTGTAAAAATAATATTTCCGGGTGATAAATAGATGCATATTCATCAAGATGAACAGGGAAAGACACTTAAAATCTGTTTGTTTTGTAACTAAAACAAATATAGTACAGTATGTTGATGATGGAATGTAATTTTTTATTCCATTCATTGCATGATAGATCCCTGTTCTAATCTGGTCCTTTGCCTAAGTGCCCCTGCACAGTGATATTGGGTATTCTGCCTTTCCCTTTCAACAAAGAGAAATGAGGGAGTCCAGTAACGACAAACTTTCTATTCCAGATTGATTTCAACACAGAGACCATTTTTAACATTGAAAAAGGAATTATTAAGAAGCAGTTCCCTTTCTCACAAGTCAAAGCCTGTGAAGATACTGAAAGGAGACGCTTCAGCATTGTGTTTCATGGGCGACAAGATTATGAGCTGGAAGCAGTGTCTCTTGATGATAAAAGGAAGGTAAGGTTTTACAATGGCTGAGGCAGCTTGCTATAAATAACAGTTAATGTTATGGTAGTACCCAGCAAGTCTCAGTCATAAATGGGAATTGTTATGCTATGCACTGGGCAAGAAAGGAGTTGATATGTCTTTATTTGGTGTGTGTTTATACACAGAAAAAAGGGAGTGTGAGTTCAGAATAAAGTTTGAACTTTATTGTATGAACAATATTTCGTGGTTGAATAGCTTAATTAAAAAACATATTACATTCATCAGAAGACCTCAAGAAGGTAAGGTACATGCATTCTGTAGGAAGAAAACTCATATATGGCCCTGCTTAACAAGTGTTACACTCTGATCCATGTTGGTTTTAGCTGTAGGCTAGCTTTCCTTTTCCCACTGAGTTCATTTGAGGTTTCAAGCTAAATCAGTCAAGTACTACTTGGACTTGAACTCAGCTAAACAGAATCTCTGTCCTAGAGTGCTTTGTATATAAATTAAAATGCTAGAATTGTGTTTTACAGTAACCCCTCCAGATTAAAATTATATTCTCCTTACACTGACAGGTTTAGAACTGTGATCAGGAAACCAAATTGCTGTTAAGTAGTTTAGCATCATAGAACGAACGAATTCATTTTATATTGATTTATTTTATCTATTTGGTTGCTGCTTATAGTGTTGTCTATGATTTGTATGCTTGAAAATCCACTGTTAATGTAATATTCCAGAGAATTACCATGAAAAACATACTCTTTCTGCCACCACTTATTATATAGATTATATACCTTCTGAGCAGAGTTATACAGAGCAATTCATACAAGAAATCAGCAGAGTCCTGCTCTGAAAGCCCTGCAGACTGTGATGTGATACATGAAGGACTGCTGGATTTGCAGCAAAACACTTCTACATCCACTGACTGGGTGAAGTATGAACTGCATTTTCACAGACCTCTGGGCTGTAGATTGTATTTAATATTTCTGATAAATAGTTTAAGATTTTAATTTGCTGAAAATAAGTTAATTATTTTATTGCTTTTTAAAGTTAAAACAAATGCCAAATCTGCATGAGATGGAAACAATGAGGTTAACTGCTGGTGCAACAGTGATGCCCAGCAAAATGAAGTTGTGGTATGTGCTGGACACTGCTGGGTGCATTACTAGCACATATATATAATGGTGATGGTGCTCAGAGTGATTTTAATAGTGGAACTTAATGTTTACCTCTTATCTTTTTACTCCATGCTCAGTCATAGTAAAAAGGAGAAAAAAACCTGGCAAAGCAGACAGGGAGTATAGAAGTCCTGCTAGAAAACAGTGACTCTTGTTGGCCAGTTGACTGAACCAAAATTTGTAATTCATTCTCATCATGGTCTGAACCACCACCCTATGGGGGTGACCAACCATGGTGGCTTGATGGGGTGGCTCTTCAGAGACAGGAATCACTTGAGAGCAGGAGTCACTCAGTAGGAAGTCTGTCACCACCATTTCATTCAGCCCCTAGAGCATCACAGATAAGCATGACTTTTGTTTCCACTTATTCTATTACTAAACTAATGAACCAGCTGCAATGATTTTACATAGTGTGTTCTCCATTCTACAGACAACCTTTCCCCTGAGCCAACTTCTAAAATACCTGGAAATTGCTTATGCTATCAAAGGAGATAAAGAGAGAGTGAAGAAAAAAAATCTGCCTAGCAAAAGCTAATGAAAAAAATTTAACATTGTAATTACCTGCACAGGGCAATTATTTCAAAAGACTTCAGAGTTCACAGAAAATTATTTTAATTGTTTTTAAAAGGCTACCCCTGTATGTCTTGTAAACACTATCCTCAAGTGTGTACAGGATTTGTTACCCTGCAACGTTTAACAAGTTTGCTAACAAACAAAAATTGATTTTTATTTATCTTGTGAAGCAAAGCCCTTGTTGCTTTCTCATGATATTAATCCTCCCCTTTTTTTTTTGGCAATGTAACTAATGGTGGAAACATCTGGAGATCCGATTAAACTCTAAGTCCCTGCTTTAGAGGAAGGAGAGATCAATATAGCTTCCAGCTCCAATAAACAAGTCTTATCACTTTGACTGTTTATTTGGGAATAGATGCAATTTATATTTTATGTTTAATTCTTCTGGAGCAGCTGAACTTATTTAAATTCCTCATAGAACACCCTAATCAACTAGCCACACCTTGAAGAGAGAGTGGAAGAAAAGAAAGGTCTGATAGAACTGTCAGAATGATAAAGAAATGCACTAAGCTTCAAGAAAAATGAGAATGCAAATGCTTAAATAGGAATAAAACCCACATACAGTAAAGGCCCACTTGTTGGCAAACATGGGACCTTTGTTATAAGCATCAGAGCAGAATCCTAGAGGAGAGAGTGAAGCAGAAGATTCTGCTTAATAGGAATTGTGTATGATAAGGCAATTTCTGCCAGGATTATTTTATCACTTAAAAAGGTAATAGCCAAAATTCGGCACAGTCACTTCTGATTGAAGGGCTTGAGAACAGAATACTTTGACCCTTTCCTGCCAAGTGAAAGGGAAAGAGGGGAGGCCAGGATCAGCCCTCATGGAGTAAGAGCATACACAGAGGCATTTCCAAGTGGGAGGGTTATTGGACTATATATTGGGCACTACCTTATACTCTGGTGACTTGTTTAGAGCTTGGTGGCAGAGAAGCCTGGAGGACAGAAACTATGAAGCCTTGTGCTATTATGCACTGCTCAGTCACCCATTCCTTTAAAAGGTCCAAAAGACCCACCACCCCAGAGAAAGAGAGGAAAAAATGGATTGGAAGGGCCAGAGTGTGGTTAATAAATTAACAGGGCTTGGGTGATTTTTAGTCAATAGTCAGCTCTTCTTAATTTTAGCTCTCTCATTAGACATGGCAGGCTGGAAGTTCATATTTTATGCCAGAGTTTACTTATGTGTCAGATGAGGATTAGAAGCTCTTCTCTCAAAGGTTTTATACTTCAGTATTGATACTTTTTGACTGTTCCATGGAAGATGCTATAAAAAAGTAGAAACTTATTGGCATCAGAAAATGCTCTAACAAAGCCAAGGTTTGCATAAATAGGTAAGTCAATGAAGTATGAACTCTATCTCCATCCCTTCTCCTCCAGGTGCTTGGTACAACTACATGAAGGGGAATTGACTTTATCTCGCATTGGTTTGGGAGAAAATAACAAGCCTGCAGACCCTGTAACAAATACAATTAATTTGTCAGGTGGTAATGTGAGTGTCAGCAAGGAGAATGGATGCAGAACCTTTTCAGTCCAGACGAAAGAACACAATTATTTGTAAGTATCGTTGGTAATTAGTAATTTGTTAAAGCACTGCAAGTGAAATCAAGAGCAAGAGAATCTCAATGTCCCAGAACAGAATAGAACAGAGAAAAGAGGCCACCAGAATTCTATAGATAAACCCTCCAATTGCTGTGCAGTGACTTGAGGAGTATTTTAAGGAGGAATCTAAAGTACCAGATTGTGTAATTGAGAAGATGCGTTGAAATACTGCCCACAAAGACAGTTGTCATGTCAGGAGCCAGTGAAGAGAAATATCATTCAGCTTGATAGGACAGACATGTGAACGGGTTCTGACTAGCTTGTGCAACAAGCACAGTGAGATGTAGCACATTGTTCACCTTCCCCCAAGGTGGAGAAGAGGAATTACGAGGTAACTGCACCAGAGTCAATATATGGCAAAACTTCAGCTCTCTAACCTTAGACACGTAAGCAATTAACTCTCTCTGAAAAGGTCAGAGTCAGCAGCACTGGGCTCTTTTGACAAGCAAAGCTGCTGAACATCATTCTGCTTAAATAAGAAATATCTGTGGTTATATTAGTCAGCATGTTATTTACACTTGCTTGCATTTATATATGTCATTCTTAAATTTCAGGTTTCGAATACCCTTTACTGTCCAAAATAACAGGACAAAGGATGTTGGTAAGCTCCAGAATGAATGGGTGTCTCTCATGGAGAAGTATTGTCCATGGCACAGGGGTGCCTCTCTGCCTCAGGAGGGATCTCAAGGATGCATCTCCTCTGAAGCTGATCATGAGGATTTTACTATACCTATGAATCAACAGAAAGAGAAGGTTCTCCACTCTGGTGTGAGTTCTGCAGCAGTCAGCCTGTGCAAGTCTTCAAGCCCCCAGACAAACCCTGCAGAGGCAGACACAGCCTCAGTATCACCATCTCTTTTACTTTCCACAAGTAAGGTAGAGGTACCACCAGCCCCACCTGTGTTTCTGCAGCCCTGCAGCCTCTCTCCATCCACAAGGAGAACAAAAGCCTTTCACTGGGATGTTGTTCCTTGTGATAAGGTGAGGATGAAAGTGGATGAAAGAAAAAAATTGTAGCTTGTATTACATGTATAATTATCATAAAAAGTACAACTGTGCCACAAAACAACCTGTGGGTGCCCTTCTGTACGTTTGGATGGAACAAAGTGACTGTTCTTTTAGCTTTTTCTTAACCCTGTCCATCCTATATTTTTAGATTCAAAAATCTGTCTGGGGATCATGTGACCCCTGCGGGAAAAAAATAAATGTATCCAGACTCTGTGATCAGTTCCAGATCCAGGATGTGGCAGTATTTTCAGGCAATGAACCTTCAGTGATTCATCACATCATGTTAGATCGAAAAGTTGCACATAATTTCAGTAAGTGTATTAATGCACTCTTATCTGGAAGCCTGGGGTGAGCACTGCATGCATTTTCCTTTTGTAGTTTCTGCCATTCAGTAGGCAAAGGAGTAACGTTTGTGTCTAAATCATCTGTTAATCCAGTGTCCCTCTACTCATTTATAAAACCAGACCTAATGGCTCAGTTGCTTTAAACGTGGTCCTTAGTGATGTAAAATAGAAGCACCAAGTGTCTCCTCCTTTTGTACAAAACATGTGAATGTGCCATCAAACTGTGATGATGTTGTTTTAGGGCAGAGATGTAAAATCCTGCCTGATTCCTGTGAGACCAATGTAAGACTGACTACAAATTCTGTGGGCTGGCCAGGCAAAAGAAGTCAACAAAAATAGCATGGTAGCTCTTCTAGCACTGTACTTGGACTCTCTCCTGCACTGTGTTCAAGAGTATTTATGTAGATGGAGATGGGTTGGTTTAAGAAGCTTTTGAGACAGCTGCAAGCCAGGTGGTAGGAACTTTCCTGACCTTTCCCTGGCCAATACCTCAGACTGTGAACAGAGGTCTTGAACGATCATGAACAGGATCCTGGCCTCTTGTATCCCAGGTATGATTCTGTCAGAAACCTTACCTAGAACAGTCTTTCACAGCTAATGAAGCAGTTCAACACGTAGTCCTGGTCTTACTAATAAAATGATGTAAAGGCCTTTCAGTTAGTTTGATAAATAGTGGTAGATATTAAAGGAGCAAGAGGAATCATTCTTCAAAGAGTACTCTGATTTCCATTACAGAAATGCTTAAAAAAAAAGTTCTATAACCTGGTGCTTTTTAAAGAAATGTTACATGTGTAAAGAATTTGGGGCAGTTAATTTTGAAGTTTTAATGGTTTCATCTTTATGAATATTGATAAGAAAATAATATACTTTGCAGATTGTGTAGTTTTAATTCAGAACTGTAAATGGAGATAACTTGTTGGAATTATTGTATACACTGACTAAGAGTTTAAGGGTTAAAAGGAAGTGAGTGATACGAAAGTGCTCTTGCAGATAAAAAGAATCCTGTAATAGCACTTTTATCTAACAAATTATTGCATTTTCTTTGAGGAAATGTATTTCTTTTGGTTTGCAAATAGCACTATTCTTCCTTTTGATCCTATTCCTCTTGCAACTCTTTTCATGGAGACTCTACATCCTTTTCTTAATCTTATCCATAAAGTCCCATCAGTGAGATTTTTGGCATATACTTATTATAATGGACATAGATCAAAAGTTAATTTGATCCTTAGAATTCTGATTAATCCTCTTGCAAGTGCTTTGAGCTACAGTTCTAAAATAACAAATAAAAAGATGAAGCTCCAAAACACCAGTAGGTTGAAATTTCTTGAGAATTTGAGTGGATTTCTGAACACAAGAGAAAAACGAGTGTTCTGAGAGAAGATCTGCACACTAAATTTAAGCCCAATGTATAAGAAAATGCAAATAAAATGTAAGTTTTATCTAGTGACTTCTTGTAGACAAAATACATTTCTGCTATATAGAGGAAAAGATATAATAGGGACAAGAAACACATCCTCTGGTTTCCAAAATAAAAGTTTTCGGAGACACTATAATGCATATGTTAACTTAAGAATGTGGAATCTAGTGGGTGAAAATTTGATTTAGGAGTCAAACTATCAGCTTTTGGGACTTGACTGGTGCCTGTTTCTCTGTATGAGACCCAGTTTCCCACACGCATACAAGATTTACTTGCCTACAAAAATAGCTTGGCAAAGTCTGGTGACTATAATTTACTTGGTGGCTAATTTCAGCTGCTGATAACATTCAAGAAAAGGCTCTGTAGACAGGTTGTGAAAATTTTAAAATCAACATTTTACTAGTTATTCACTCTGTTACAGTCTGTAGACATCAGCCCATCTGAGCCCATCTGCATGGCTTAAAAAGATATAAGGAAGTAAAAGATATAAGGCATAAAAACCAAAAGAAGGAAAAAGGGAAGATTCTGCCATGCTGAGCACTAAAGCTAGAAATTATAACAAAATTAAAAGAGTGGAAAGTGTGTCAGAACAAAAAATGTGTGGTACATTTTCCATTGGTAAACAGTCTCCTCAGAACCACTAAAAGCTGATTTGAGTCACAGCAAGTTCCTCTAAACTGAAAAACTCTGATCCTTTTTAGGAAACAGAAAGGCAAATCATACACATCCTGACCTCTCCCTGTTCCCCTTGTGCTTCTCAGAGGAATTCTGTCATAGCAGAGAAACTCTAGGGCAAGTTTTTTGTGCTGACACTGAGAAGCATTTAAACCTCCTCACTTCCTCTGTTCACTTCCTTGTTCTACCTCTTTTACATTCATTCTTGGTAATGATGGAGGTAGGCAGTAATTAAAGAGTAACTGTCAAGACAAATTAGTCTTTTGGGGAGCAACAGCCTTACAAATGGTTCTTCACCTGTTTGGGAAAGAGATGTTTTATTTCCATTCTTGTACCAGTACAAGATCTGCATTACGAGCCAGCCCCATGTCAGTACAAACTCTTGATCAGATTTTAGAATACCAGGCAGCCTCCTTCCCAGGTGACACTAATTTCTTGCTCGCTTGGACTCTAACTACATTATTTTGAACTCTAGAAATTAAAGAAATCAAGTATACCAAATCAAAATAAATAGAGAATTTAATTTTTTCAACCTTCAAAATTTTATAATATCCCAATATTATAAAATATATTGAGTTCTTATTTTGGAAAAAAAGTATTTTGACTGTTGAGTACAAGAGAAATATATAATAGCAAGTACTTGAGTACCTTCTGATAACAGTACCTTGATAGTTCTGTCTTAAGCATTGGCTATGTTCTGTCAGAAATGTATTTTTCCTGACTACTGCTATATGTATATTGAAAGAAAATACGAAGTCTGAGTTTTTGCTTTAGCACTAGCAGCTGCTAAGTGTTTTGTTGGTTTTCTGCTTCATTTTATTTTATTTTATTTTATTTTATTTTATTTTATTTTATTCCTATTTGGAAAGTAAATATGAAATATTTTGGTGACTTTCCTTTCCTTGAGGATTTTCTTCCATGTAATCTAAGAATCTTTTTCCTTCAGATATTTTTCTTAAAAGTTTCCATATAAAGCCAAGTGAGCTGAAAGAAAAACTGTATATTATACATGAAGAGAGTGGTGGACTTACAGATGAGCAGATTACAGCACTAAGAAGGTAATCTTTGGGGTTCAGTTTTTCATTTATAATAAATCCTATCTTCTGGAGAAGATATAATCTTCTGCAAATAACATGAAGTTTGGGAAAGATGCTACCGAGACATTGGATCTATCTTGATTGTGACTAGAATGTACAGGTTGCACACAGGAATCTGTCCTTGCAACTCAGATCACTTTTCCCATGTTGTGTAGGAAAGGGGAGTGCAAGAAATGTCAGTGAGTCTGACACGATTTCGTGAACTGGGTAGAAAGTGCAGAGTGATTGAAAGAAGAGGCTGTGGCAGTGAGCAGGTGTAACTTGGTGAGAAAACTTTCCATCTCTGACTGAAGCCTTGCCATCTATTGTGGGAACAGAAATGAAAGAAACAAAATGAATCCTGTTCCCTACCTAAAATATGTTTGGAAAAGAGGAAGCCAGACAAGTCAGTGTTAAAGGAGCTTCACGGGATGGTGGGATTTTAAGAATATCAGTGTGCTGGGGGAAGTGTTCATGCTGCCCCAGGGCTTTACCAGTGACACCCCACACTGGTGTGCAGCAGATTATGAGCTGATGAAAGATGTTTAGTCCCTCTGAAGGTAATGAAGCCTTGTTCCCTTTCAAAAGCTGACTTTAAAAGGTTCATTTGAAAAAGATAGATCTTACTGTAGTACTACAGTCTCTAATTGCAGTGGTGGAATTGGTCAGAAGATAATTGCAGTGGAATGTCTTGGACGTCAAGAGTACTCTCTGTTGTTCAAGCCCTAATGCAGCACTGCAGATTCAGTCCAGGATTTCCATGCTGTTGAAATGAGTGCAAAAGCACTGAGAACACTGATTTATGGCATCTGGGCTCTTTGCCATGAGACAATAATAATAATGATGGCAATGAAGCTTGAAAGATTTTATTTTTTCCTTGATGATTTCAGAGTCTTATTTTCATAGCAATAGTGCTGAGGAAATTTTTTTAGCAATGGAGAGACACTGGATGGAGCTTTGCTTTATGTTATATAGAATTAAGGATTCAGTTCCTGGGATTCTTATTTATTGACAAAATCTAGGAAGGCATGCACAGATCTGGTACTGAAGGGAAGCTTATTTTCCCCATTCCAACAGTTTTAAAAATGCTGCTGAAATAGATGACATGCATTGCAGAGTTGAGGGTTGATTTTCCAAAGCAGTTCAGTGTCTTACAGCTCCCATTCAGACATCTCATCAAAAGAGCAGACACTTATCTGGAAACATTAGCACTCAGACATTTCTCTTGTACAATGCTCTGCAGTGGAACTGGCATGATACAAGTAGCAGGACACTTGGCACTTCTGAAGACCTTTCCATTCAATTTAGGTGCCATGGTGGAAAACTTTACTGCTGAAAACTGTGGCCTCCAATTAATCGAGAACCTGTGGTTATGACAGGAATTTAAACAGGATAGTCAGAGGCTGGAAAATTCTTTTCTCCAAATTGTACCTGTCATATTGTCTATGCCTGAGCAGGAAGTCTAAATTCTAATATTTTAAAATGAAAAATATTTCAAGCTAAAACCAAGATTACATTTTCAAAACTGTGACCAGGGAGCAAAATGTTCTGCTCATGTATCCAGCCAAGGTCAGTGGAGGTGGTAGAATACTATTAGAAACTTCAGGGCTTATTTTGATACAGAAACCTTTTCATAGTTCTCTGAATGATTCTTTATCCTGATGTCTTAAAATCAGTAGCAAAGCGTTCTTTGTCTCTCTAAACTTAATTTTTAAGAACAGTGGGAGATTTTTCATCGCACAAACTCCATTAGAGTTGCATTCATGTAAGAATATATTTATGGAATACATTCACATTCTTCCTTCTCATGGCTTCCATTGTGTAATGTTTTAAGCTTTAAACCATCTAGATAATCTGCTGGTTTCTTTAAGTGTATGTAATGCATTAAAACAATTTGATGAATATCAGGTTTTCTGATTAAGTGAAGGCAGTTGCTGCCAACTTAAAAAAAACTTTACTTGATAAGTTAAACCATTTCAAATGATAAATAAAGAACAATTCATTTGCCAACAGATAACTGTTGTTTTTAAATGACAATTAATTTTTTTCCATAATGATGGTGATGAATTAAACATTTTGTAATCTGCTTTAATATAAATTTAATAACTTAAACTCCAGCAATTATTCAATTGATGTGTCATAATAAATCATAAACAATAAAACCCCCAAACTTACTGTTTTTCCTGTATTTAACATGCAAAAATTTTTGCTTTATTTTTCTCATCTTTGAATAAGTTTCCTTATTTCTAATGAAAATGTATATCTATCCCCATGAGTGTTTAAAAACACTTTCTGCATATGTAGTAGCTTGTTTACAGAGAAAGAAGATAGTAGACCTGAATACTTGTTTAAAATTCTTAACATGCCTTCTCATATGGAAGCTATAACATCGATTTCATTCTTCTTTAAGATACACCGTGAATTCCCATAGTGTATCAGTCAGACAGGCAGGAAGATCTCCAAAGGAGGGGAACTGTAATGGTGTGAGGGTTTTTTTTTTCCAAGTGGAGGCATGTTTAAAGATGTCAGTTTTCTAAAATTGCAGCTCTGGAGTATTGTGTCAGAAAATTTGGTTACTTTGTGCAGTAGGAAGTAAGTCGCAGGGTCTGTGTTCTGTGCTGTCATAGCAAAAAAGGAGAAAGGGATCTCAGATGTGATACAGTGCTTAGAGAGACAGAAATGTTCTTGCCCACTCTTGTTTCATGAGTAATTAAAAAAACCCTTTAAACGTAGTAATCTGTCAGCTCATGAGGCTCACTGGTTAACCACACCATGGCATCACTTCCTATTCTGTGATTCTATGAGTCTGCTCTGCTTTTGTGCTAGAAATTATTGCTGGAGACAAGCTGGGCCAGCAGAGCCATAACTGCTCAAAAGTTTGTATGGTTTTCTAGGTGCTTTTAAAAAGTTCATCTGATCAATGAAAACAAGGCACGTATACATCAAGCACAGAATTAATGAACCTCTGGAAATTATGGCCTTGACTCCTTTGTGACATGGTTTTACAATAGTCCATGCCACTGTAAATTGTATGTAGGTGTGCAGGTGGACACTACTGGCAGTTATCTTCAAGACTCATGTATATATAAGTATTTCCAGATATGCAGAAATATCTGCAGAACATTTTTGCTTTCCACAGCAAAAGTGGGCACAAATGCTTATAAAATTCCTACGGCTGAAGAATAAATATGCTATCTGCAGAACACACTAAACAGTAAGAAATTTTGATACAAGAAATGGAGTGTTTATTTTATGTTGCAAGAATGTAATTTTATTTTGCTCTTTTACAGATACATGCCAACACCCAAAGATGCAGAAAGGTACCAGTCATTCAAGGGCTCTCCTTCAGAGCTGCATGTTGTTGATCAGTTCATGTTAGAGGTAAGAGGGGACAGCATTAAAGCATACCACATATTATATCTAGGACACTGTTTTCTAGATAAAACCACTACCACAAGCTGTTTGAAACTTATTTTTTAAATCTTAGCCACAATTCATATAAGAGGATTTATTTAATAAGTTGAGAGAGGTGGATAATATAGAGAAAACTGTATGGATTTCTTTGTGTCTTGAAGTTACATGCCATCCCCTTCCTCTGAAGTAGGAGCTGATTTATTCTGCAGTAGACTCCCAAGATCTACAAGCATCAAATTGTATGCATTTAATTATTTGTATTCACAGGAAGTGACTGTCACTGATTTTAGTTGTGTCTGGCCCTATTAGCAGAAAGAGGCTTCTTGAATTTGCAGATGCAGATTATACAGTCAGGTATTTTTGTATTTGCCATCCCTTGTCTACAGGCATAAGGCCTATAAAAAGATTAACAAATAAGCATAGAAATTAGGAATACCACAGTGCAGCTGAATTACTCAATAACTGATGAAAGGTGTATATATATGTCCATGTTTTGGTATAAACATGGGTTTTGATTTCTTTTCTGTTCAATTTTATGCAGATGTGTAAAATCCCTCACTTAGGGCAGAGGCTGGATCTTCTTCTTACCATACGTGAGCTCCCTGTGAACATGAGAGATTTAGAGCCTGTAAGTAATGCATGACTCCAGTTCCCCCAGCTAGAGAGCAGAGAGCCTAGTGGCCTCAGTACAGATTTCAAAGCTGTGTAGTTGGGGATTTTTTAAAATTTTTTTCTTTCTTTCCTTTTCTTACAGCAAAACTCTTCACAGTCCATTACGTGAGCAATTCATGGTCTAATAATCCAGGTAGCCTAGTGCATAAAAACCTACTTCATGGCACTGTCTAAAAGTAACAAGCAAAGAGCTTAAAAGAATTAAAAAGAATCACTATAGGTCATGGCTTTGGTAGCTAAGGAATTGTAGGAACTGTTAGACACAGGACACCTTTGAAACACTAGGGCACTACCAGCTGGTGCATCTGGAATGCTTTTGAGAATCCAATTAATTTTATTGTTTTGTTAATGAAAACATTCCACAGTACTGGTCCAAAATAAAATAGTTAAAAAAAAAAAAAAGAAAGAAAAAGAAGACGTGAGAACTATGATATGCATGTCTAAACATAGGATTTCATAGCATCCTTACTCCACTGAGGTTCCAGAAGCAGCTGTTAATGGCAGAGGAACAGACTTCTGTAAAGGAAAGAGATAAGAGCACTAAAAGATTTTCAGATTTTTATTTGGGGTCTTAAACTGTCCTCTTTCTTTGGCTAAGGAAAGACAAAAGTTAGTTTCACCATTAAAAGTCAATTCCTTTTGTGGGGAGGTTCCTGCTCTACAAGCTGAAAGAATCAGTCTAAAGTTATAGATACTTAGAACAAGTTTATTTGACCAGCATCTCATTTACATCACAGAATAATGTGATAATGGGGTGCAGAAGGAAGCTGTTCACCGTAAGGATTACAGCACTGCACTGAAAAGTTGCAAAAGAGATTTCTAGTCCCTCTCTGCCTTTTTCAGGATGACTTAGGGGTGAGTTGGATGCAAACAGGGTTCCAGTCTCATGGACTGGACCTTCTGGTTCCAGGTCGCTGCCTTACCTGCCAGGGTTTGTATATGCTTTGGCTCAAAGCATACACACAATCTACTTCTGTGAAAAAGTTTCAAAGGTTTTTATCTCACTCTGCATGGGAATGAAAACAAAAATTGAAAGTCCTGCAAGTCTGAGTTATCCTTTGTCTGGCTGTGATTAAAACCATAGTAACAGTGAACAAAACTCATAAAAAGAACAGATGGAAAGCACCGAGGAGAGGCACAGATTTCTGACCCTGCCTGGTATAATGCTTCACCTTTTCTGTTCTCTACTGAAACCAAATATTTGAATATTTGGTAAGCTATTATATATACTGTTTGCTTTGAAGGATATTTAATGTTCATTGAAGGGCCAATTAGTTGTCTAAGTATTTTCTTACTTATGCATGCTAACATATATTTGCAAACCATAGATTATGCACATGAAATTCTATGGGACAATTTGAATATTGGCTTTCAGCACCCTCTGGCCCTGTGATGTGCTATAAATGTTTTAACATGGCTTTCAGCTCTCCTGCATGTTTCATCCTTTCCCTGTTTTTGAATTTGTGTGTTAGTAATTGACGAAGAGAAGTGTGGTGCCAAAAAAAATATACGTTTCCTAATTTAAAACCAAACTACCTCTGTGCCTGTAGACCTAGAAGGGAGGTGGCTTTCCAAGGAAAACAGAAATTGATACTGAGTTTGATTACAGGAAATTATTCTTCTGCCTTGTGGGGAAACTGCTAAGAATTTTTGATAACAGTTTTCAGCTAGTATAAACAGAAGGGAGGGAGGTGAAGGATGGAGAACCTTATACTGTGCTTCAGGCTATCTGCTTCCCCTGATGCCTGACATTTGGTGCGATCTGGCGCATA
This sequence comes from Florisuga fusca, assembly GCA_038090715.1. NCBI lineage: Eukaryota > Metazoa > Chordata > Aves > Apodiformes > Trochilidae > Florisuga > Florisuga fusca. The sequence goes on from JAAWXA010000023.1 coordinate 5,673,643, forward strand.
CAAACAGCAAAATACTTTCTCTTCAGAAGCATTTTTAAGAGATGAGGTTGTAGTCAGTTTGGCAGGGCTGGCTTGGCAGACAGAAAGGATGTGACCTCCTCTGGGGGCAGGGTAACTGTGCCAACAGCAGCTTTAACTCAGTGGATGGCTTTTAGCTTGTCCTTCCTGAAAACCCTTGGCCTTTTTTTCCACAGGGAAGTTGTGTAGGAAGGTATCCACCAGCTAAAGTGTCACTTGCTTCAGGTGGGGACAAAGACTGCTTTTGGAAAAGGGAAGGTGTGGGCACTATTCATTTACTCAGTTTGAATTGAGGGAAGATTTCTGTGTTTCAGTTAATAAACCAGAAAATCCAAGCAAGTAAGCAGCTGCAATCCAGCCAGAAATTTCTTGCTGTCTTGGAGTACATTTTAGCCATTGGGAACCATCTAAATGAAAAGGCTGGAAAAGTGAAGGCTAAAGGATTTCGCTTGTCATCTTTGACCAAAGTGAGTAAATATTTTTAATGTAATTAGAACCATCATATTGTAGGGTAAGTTAGCCATTAATTCCATTAATTTTAACACAGTTTTGCCCTGAATGCACAGAAAGGGAATAATTTTTAATGAGTATCTATTTTAACATCTGCTCTTGGTTACACTGGAAACAAAATCCTGTTTCACATTGTGTTCATTAATGTGTGTTATAACAGGATGCATTTCCCCATTTGTAACAGCAGCACTGGTTAGATGATGACACCATTGTGTTGAACACAGTGTGTTCCTAATTGGGTAGAACATCAAAATGCTGACTGCCCCAGTACTGAGGTCCTCTGGCTGGAAGAGGCATCCAAGCTTAGCCCCTGGTTACAGGCAACTTCAGATAAACTGCATTTTGCAGTTTTGTGCAGAGCACTCTTGTATGGATCCTCTTCATTTCTCTGTGGTCAGAGTATTCTGTGGTAGTTGCAGTTCTATGGCACAATTTTTTGCTGTGCCATTTTACTCCAATGCCTTTTGCAACAAGTGGTACAATGCCATTTTAAGGCAGAGATTCAAAAGCACAATGTATAGAAATTATTAAATTCTAAGGGAGTCAAATTTGCCTGCAATGGTTTCAATCCCCCCATTACTCCTCTGCTGGATGAAGAATATGGGACAAAGGAGGCAGTTGTGATCTTTACTCTTTTCTGACAGAGATCTGCTGTACCAGAAGCACCATCCAGCTCTTAGTTCTCTAATTGTCTTTTCACTGACTTTAACTTGTGTGACATTAGGCTGAGTTTTCCATTAGTTTTAAGGAAATTGCTTTCACCTCTCCACCAGAATTTATCATCAGAAAATGCTGCTACTGAGCACAGGTATTTTTTTCCTTCTCTGCCTAGAAGTGGCAGAGCATCATATTCTTATCCTGAAAAGTAAGAAATAGATACAAATTTCCTAAGCTGCCTTGTACCTTTAAGAGTATTGTTAGATCATGACTGATCTGTAAATGGGAGGGAAGGATTTTTACTTTGTTTTTATAAAATATCTTTTCCATCTGGACACTTAAATTTATGAGTTTTAACTCTATGAGAATGAGTTTTAACTCTAGTGATGACTGAGAGATGCAACTTGCATCCTTTTATATATAGATGTATACATAATGGCCATAATACCACATCTATCATAATAAAAAATGCCTGCAAACTCATTTTCTGCCACAGAGCATATTACCATATTCAATTAGGGGACTTTACTGCCTTTGTGAGCACAGCACACTGCTTTTAAGTGGAAAGGAATAATGAAATAATGACTGTGTTTGGAGGTCCAAAATCAATTCGGATACCTTAAGTTAAAAAGACCTGTGTGAATGGGACATAATAGAACAAGGAAGATCAGTGGATATGAAAGTGCTAATCTTAACAAAGAATGTGAAATACAGATTTAAAAGAAGTTTAATTTCACTGCATTTTCTATTCTTGTCAAATTTACCTGGGAGCTATCAATATCCTTGCTGGGTTTTTAAAAATTTTTAAATTTTATTTTAATTTATAAAGTGTGATAGTTCAATCTGTCCATTATTGCTCTGTTCTGTTTGCAGTTATCTCTGTTGAGGGGTAAGGAGAGGACATTCACCTTGCTCCATGCCCTTGTGGAACAGATCTTCTTACATGAGCCTGATCTGGCCAATTTTTTTCAGGAGTTGACAGAATTTGAAGCTATTCCTGATGGTAAGAGAAGGGAGGGGGAAAAATTATCAACAGATGAAAAATGAAGTCCTTCATCTTCTGTGGAAACTCCTATACTCACAATATTACTTATTAACACAGTTTTTGCTCTCTCTTCCTTTCTAGCTTCCATGAAGGGCCTCAGTGCTGAAGTTGATGGTATGTAAATGTGGTTTCTAAGTTGAGAGAAAGATTTTCATACATTGTGCAGTCGTTTGGAACAGGTTTTTGTTGCACTTCTCTAGTTGGTAAGGAAAGGTAAAGGTTCAAACCATTGAGGTAAAGTGTTGCTATGGTGATACTTAACCTACCAAGTTACTGGGAAGAATTAAAAAAAAAAGAAATATTAAAGTGTGTCCAGATGGTTTAGAAATATAAAAAAATATACTGCCCTGTATTAAATAGAATTTATCATAAACTGCAAATGTTAAACAATCCAAGTGTTCCACCAAAATTACAGCTGTAGCAGAGTCTCCAGGAGCAGGTAAGGCAGCAGAAGAAAACTTCCAAGTTCAGTCCTGAAATTCAGGAACTTCTTTTAGCCAAGCTGGTCTTCTCTATAGAGGAGTCCAACAGCAGTATAGAGGAGTCCACAGAAAGGAACAGAATAAGGTTGTTCAAATGTAAGATAGACTTTGGGAGACATTTACAACTTACTGTTGAACAGTATCATAAGATGACCACTGAATTCAATGGATTTTAGATTGAACCTTTTGATAGCTGATAGAGAAGGTGTATGAGTGGCTGAAAATTACTTTTATTGTGATGAAAGTTTTAAAAAATCTGTCTTTTGAAAATGTGGCATGGGTGTTGACTGTAATTACAGACCAGTATATCCCATCTCAGCCTTTGATAACATTCCTGAATGACAGGCACTCTCAGCTTTCAGTTTGAAAAGCCCTTGCACCTATTCTTCTGGGCCTTGGGAGTCAGCCAGGCAGGTAGCTTGAGGCTACTAAAGTGTCAGTTTTATTCTGTTCCAAGAAATTCCAATCATTTAGCAGATGTAAGTAACTAAAAATAACACTGTTTACTTTCAGCCACTTCTGTTCTTTGGGGACAATACTGGTAGCTGTTCAAAATCACTAAATATTTTTGACAGTTTTGGACAGTCATGGGTGAAGTGGTACAATGGAGCACTGGCAAGAGAAACTGTCGGAGCCATTGAAGGAGGTGAATCACAGGAACTGGAGGAGATTTTGTGGCCTCTTCCCTTCATGAATTCCTGGTGGCCTCACCATATTCATATCTTCTGAGTCACATTCTCCAGGGCAGGGAGGGAAAGAGATGGACCTAATGCCACTGAACCAACCTTTCTCACCATGTAGTTCAAGGCAGATCCTGGAGTTTATCTGCTGCAAGTATGCCATGAGCACGAGGTGAAGGTGCAGCCTGGACTGAGTGCTCCCATGGTAGTAACTGGCGAGATTTCTTATTGTTACACGGAAGAGGATTTTTGTTCTTTTCTCTTTAAAGGAACACTGAACTTTCTACACAGGTTTGAAGAGTGTTACTTCACTGCTAATCCCAATGCTCAAAGCTAGGAAAGGTCAGATTTATGGCTGCTGCATAACCATGCGTTGACCTCATTATTCTGCAGTTGGTGTGATCACAAAGCATTTTGTCTGTAAGACCCCTGTCTCTTTCAGGATTTCTATTTCAAAACAGAAAGTTAATATTCCTAGATGAAAGTATTATAGACACAAATTCTTTTAATTTTTTTTTTGTGTGTGTGTGTGCATATTTAGATATTTGCAGTCGTTAGGACATAACTTCATGCTAGTGAAATATCTCATTTTCTTCTTTGTTAGTTTTAAAAAAGGAATTGCAAAACATTGTTCAGTGCAGGCGGCTTATTAAACCCAAGACTATCAAAGCAACACCCCAGGAGTCACAGTTCTGCAAGGAACTAAAGGTAACGTTGTAAAAACCTTATTGTGAGCTGGAGGTAAAAAAGGAGTAATCTGCCTAGTCTGTGCTAAATCCTGCCCTGATGAGGGGATGAGGAGCATTTGTTGGAAAATGGCCTTGTATTCTGCTCTGATAGCATCTCATACGATAAGCTGCAGCATCCTCAAGAGTACTGCTGCACGAAGTGAGAAGAGGGCTACTCCAGTGGAGGCTTCCCCTGCTCTGTGATCTGATCCTGTTCATCTCTGCTGTCCTGCACAGCTTCATGCTGTGCTTCACTGGGTAGTGTTGATATCTGCTCAGTCCATGTTTCCTTCTCCCTTTGAACACTGTGTGCTCCAATCCATATTGTCAAAACTACGTACAGTACAAAGGAGTCAGGATTAAGAAATTTTGTTTTCAAAAGTTCAGTTTCTAAAGCCGTGTTTCTTGCAACAGGGAGTGTTTGCTTTATGTGCAGAAAAGGCTAGACTATGCCAAATGTGGGTGGAAATAAGGACCTTAGAATACTTATCTAGTTCTGTCAGTATAAATAGATTTAGATATTGTCATTGGATGATACAGTAAAAAATTCTCTAAGACTGATGTTTCTTTTTTTTGTCTTTGATGTTTTAATACTTGCAAGGCAATGTGTGCACTTGATGTATGCTTATCTTTTGTGAAATGTGAAATTTTTGTGACATTAAAATTTTGACTTGAACTATCTTGTTTTCACTGCTGTTTAATTCCTGCTTTAATATTATGCTCCTATACCAAATTAAGAAGTTTTATTTTATTACAGGATTTAATTCAGAAATTTGAAGGGGATCTATCCCAGCTGTCAAAAAGATGTGATGAAATGAAGAAGCTTTACAGCAACATACTGGTATGTATCATATTAAAATGTAATGAAAATAAATCTATGTATCTTAAAAAAAATAATAAGGGGAAAGAAGTGCAAGGAGTTCCAATATTTCCACATCCTTTATAGCTATGCTGTCCATAGAAACTGTGAAAAAAATGCCATATCTAACAGCGCTGGAATGTTTTGAATGTGTGACCATGGAAAATTAATTAGTAATCTTTTCCTAAAAGTAATATTTTCAGAATCTGCAAGCATTTCTTTATGTCTCTTGCAGTCTTTCACAAATGGGAAAAATGTTTCTATGTAAGGTAAAAAGCCAAATTTTTATGCTAGCAAAGGAACTAGAAAAAGAACACAGTCCCAAGCCTATTAAAAAAAATTAAGGACTGAGATAAAGCAAGAAGAATAAAAAAAGGTGGAAAATAGTGTATATGAGTAGATCTGGTTTATGAGTTTATATGAGCAGATGTGGTCGAAAATTAATCATGATATTCCAAAAGTGGGGAGACTTTTGCTGTAAAGCTGTTGGGAGATACTTCTTTCATGGAGTATGGAAGAATTTGATCCATTTTAACCTGAAAGTCACTTTCAGAAGGAGTGAGAGTTGTGTGGACAGCCTGGCTTGCAGAGCTGTGCCCTCCTGTGTGTGCATACTGTCCTACTCCTGCAGGGGCAGTTTCTCTCCAGCTGTGTGCATTCAGCCAGGAGGCATTGAACATCCACATCTGTAGCACAGCAGCACGTGTGAGACTCTTTCATTCTTTCTTTCCTTTCCTGTATTGGAAACTCTCATCTGAGACTCTTATTTGCATCTGAAGAGGATTTCATTTTCTGTGTAACTGCACGCTGCCCCAAGTTTTAACCCAAATGGTTTTTTTTGTGTGTGTCCTCCTTCTCCCTTGTTTTCTAAAGTTAGGCATCTGTTATATTTCTCTCACTTAGAATGGAAGTTTTTCTTCTGAATAATATTATAGCTAGGCAGATCTTTTTGAATATTTATAAAGCAGCAAAAAATGTACAGCAAATATAAAACAGGATGGGTAATCAAAAGAGCAGGCTATCAACTCAACCAGGCTAGCAGCACTGGGAAGGAACAGCCCAGCTCACCTGGGGGAATATCTGATCTGGAAATGTGTTGCAGGTAGCCATGGAAATCATGTTGCACTTCAAACAAAAATCCACAGGCCTACCTTTTTGATTTTATATTCTGCTTATAAAATCAATAATGACCTTGGCACGTGACACTTCTATGACACAAACAATAAACTGGGGATAAGTACCTGTGGTAGAGCTGTGGGCTATCAACTTCTCACAGATGGTCATTACTCCAGGAAACACCTCTCTCATTACTGTTTAACTGCTGGGGCACCATGGGGGAGTGGTGAGGAGTGCCAAAGATCAAGGGCTTGGTGCACCCAGGAGGTGCAATTAGGAACACAACAGGCAAAACTGTTCATCAGGTGTCACTGGTTAATGCTAAAGTTTTTGTGAGCAGATTATACCATGCTCACCACGGCATATAAACCACTTCTCTAATAGATGCATTTTCTGTTATGGATGGGTTCATCCAACAAACTGCAGGGCCAGGAAGCTTCACAATTCAGTGATTTTTCTCCTCCTCAGCTGGAGATCTCTGGTCCAGCCAGAGAGACAGGGTTATACAGAGACCCAGGTTACAGAGGTAATTCAGTGACAGATCTTTGGGGCCACTTTTGCTTGGAATGTTTTCACTCTCAGCTTGCTGGAGATTTTAGCTGGCTCCAAGTTGTATTATTATTAATTATTATTACTATTATTATTACTATTAATGCTATTACTGTTATTATTATTCAAAATATTGAAGGTGTTTCACTTTTCTCTTGCTCTTTTAATTTCATTAAGATCCTGGACATGGTTTAGCTTACTTTGATATGCTAATGTTACATATTCTTCTCTTTCAAATTTACAGGTAAAATTTGGGGAGCCACAGGACCTAGACTCTCAGGAGCTATTTGGGTGGATCTCTTCATTCATTAGTGAGTTTAGGAAGGCCTGTGCTGAAGTCATGCCATAAAGACAACACAAATCTTACAAAGAGGTGAGGGAAAGAGAAATTCAGGAAACAATGTTTAAGTGAATTAGTCTGAGTTTCTCTACTAATAATGTGTAATTTGTAAGTGGTATTTGACCCTGTAAATTCACAGATCACTTATGATCCCTCATTTTCACTGGTGTAGGTACCTTTGTACCTTGAAGTGCCTATATATTTTAAAATAAAACATTTTATAATTTCTCTTTTTAATCTTGTCCTTAAATATCCAGTCTTCTGACTGAGTTTTAATTATTACTTTCAGCAAATAAGTTTCTGTACGGTGACCTAATTTTTAATTATTTTTGCTGTAGTTTTCTAAATAATACTTTACAAGTTTTGTAATGAAATGTGGAACTGTTACCTACTGAGGAGAATACCTAACAAAAATTCTTGCTTGTCTGTCTTCTTTTAAAGCATTGCAGGCTTAGTATGTAATGGAAAAAGTGTATGGGGGATGGTTTGGTTTTTGTCCCCCCCAAAGAAGTACAATTAAATAGTGCTTTTTATGGCTAATGTTGTATTCAGGTAAAGTATTATAAAAGTAAATCAATATATGAGTTTTGCATTATCAGTAAGAGAAAAATATCAGAGAAGCAAAGTAAAAACTTATCATGAGGCATCAAAGTAATGGATACTGGAGGTAATTATCTATGGTTTTCAAAAGAGAAAATACATCTGCTGCATTTGTTGGCTTTTACATATTTTTAATTAAAATAATTATCTGGAGCTCAAATTTAGAAGAAGAAAAGGCAGCCTATAAATGCAAAGACAAAATGGATGTTTTTAACACTGAAAGCAGGAAATAGTTTTAAAAGGTCATTGATGAAATTTGGCATTTTCTCTACCAGCTTTGCAAACAGTATTGTTTGACAAAAAGTATTTTACCTGATTTAGTTTATGTTTGACTGCTCAGGTCTCGCAGTGTTTGGGCTTTGATGGAAATGCTGAATGCTCTCCCTGACTTCTGTGTTAAAAGGAGCTCAGGTGAGCCACCTGGAAGGTTTAGATGCACTTACATCTAAAAACTACATTACCACAAGCCTCTCTCAGCTGGCATATGTAATTTCTCTATATCCAGTGTTGCATTTGCTGTTCTGCATGTGACAGCTGCTGAGCATCTAGGGACTCAGAGAAAGGTCCAGTAAAGAGCCTGGGCTCCCACTGGTGCTGCAACACCCACATCCTTAGTTCTGGTCCTGGCAGGGATTTAATTTTACCAGAACCATATTGGCTGTATTTGCCTCAAGTCAGCATCAAAGCAGTGACACTAGGTGACACTGAAGTCAGTGGCATCTATCTGTACATGAGGAGCTAAAGCTATCACTCATTTCTGATATAAAGAAGAAAATTATATTCCTTTTTAATTTCTTGCATCTTTATACCACAATGCTCCATAATGTGCATGTGTGTGCATTTAAACAACACCTGCAGTTTTTGTTGTGTCCTTACTGCTCCGAAATGTGAACCACCTTCATTTATATGTGAATCATGTAAAATAATCCTGAATATAAGTACCATTTCCATGGTATCAAGATCCCTGCATCCCTGAACAGCATTCGTGATGGTCATGATAAATTTTATGTTTTTCTACTATTAACTTAGTTAAGGAGTTCTAGGAAGTCTCTTTTAACTAAATAGTTTTTCTCCTTTTTTTTTTTTTTTTTTTTTTTTTTTTTTCTCACTCTGTTCTCCTTGGTTTTTTTTTTTCTCTGTTATTATATCCAACAGCTTGTACTTGTTTTATAGCTCTGTTGGCATGGCCTCTTTCAATTAAAAATATATTCTATACAGTAGTCCATATCTGTGTCTTTGTGTAAATAACTTGAAGCATTAATTAAAAAAAAATAATGTCCAAATACCTTCTTGGCAAGAAATTCTAGTCCCTTCAGAGAACATGAAGGTTTCCTATGGAGTGGGAGCTTACTGAGGAGATGTGTTTCAATTTTCTCAAAAAGTTATTTCTTCAGTTCCTGTTGATTTCAGAGACCTCTTTATTAGTATATAAAAATAAATAGACCTTGTTCCTGACCCCGTTGTTTTTCCCCAGGTGTTATTTTGCATAAGATGGGGTTTTCCAAGTCTCTTAGATTCAACTGTATTACTAAGTTTTAGCAGTATGAGGAATAATAGTTGCTATTCCTCAACATTTATTTGGAATTATATAGGCAAGCTCAAAGTTTCCATGTGGATAATGTCTGGAATCTTTCCTTAGCAGATGACAGTTTTATCTTGCAAACTTGTAGTCAGAAAAGTCAAAGAACCAGGTGAGCCCTCTCTTTTTGGAAACGTATACAATTGGGAGCACTCAGACAAGTAGCAACCTGCAAGAACTGGAGGGTTTTTACACCTGGGTTATTGGTTTTCCTACAGAAAAAAACCCAATCAAAAACCCCTAAGATTTAGCTTATTATGAAATATGAAAGTTTAATAAGGATGTTAACTATTTCTGGTCAGTAAACTTAGTGTCAATATTCAGTTGTGTGAAGCAAGGCTGTGGGTCAAATACTCTACTGATTTTCCTTCCATGACAACTCAGCTGTGTAAGAACTGCCTGATCCAGAAGGCAAGAAACTTTGATTGTTTCCTTAAAATGGATAGTGCTGGTAGCATGTGCACTGTTTCAACAAGATCAGGAAAGCTAATTTCTGGATATCATATTAAACATTAGTTGTCTCCAGCAAAAATGTGACTGAGAGCAGCCTTGCACTCTGGGATTGGAGCTCCTGATAGAAATCCCTGACTTCATCTGCCTGCCCAGTAGGTCTGTATTCAAATCTGCCTCGAGAGATGCTTTGAGAAATGGAGCTCATGGAGGCACAGGTCACTGGATTGACTTGAGCTCCCAAAGGGGCCAGTGTTACATCTGTACCAGCACTCACAAGGGTTTTCCAAGATTTCACAGTAAGAAATACAAATATCTTCGCCCAGAGGCAGAGATTTCCCAGATTTTTCTCAAACCAAAAATGCAAAGAGCTGAGATTATCCAGCACTAGACTCGGTGGAAAAAAAATTAACTTCCATAAACAGACAGATCCTAAGACAGTGTCTGAAGTTTGCTTTCCAGTTTTCCTGGGTTTTTTTTCTATTTGAACTGTTACAAAACCAGGCGACAGGCAGGGTGTGCCTGCTAATTCTTATAAATTAACAGCAAAGTAAACCAAAAAATTATGAAAGTGTTCTATGTGTAAAAGCTTTAAAGTCACTTTTCTATGTTGGTCTTCTAGTTGGAATTAATGTTTTTCAGATACAAATGCCAGCTGTAGAAGAAGAAAGGTCGTCTTGGACAAAGTGAATAAAAACATGGGGTGTATAAAAGGGAACCTGTTGGGCACTCACTCTACAACAACTAAAGCCTGAAAGTATTCTTAGAAAATACTCACTCCTGCGCTGAAGAAGTTGCTGGTAATAATGACACAGAAGAACCAACAAAAAAATTTCAAGCTGCTTGGCTTAAAGAAGAATGTATTAAAAAATTCAAACAGAGGGGCTGCTTTGACAAAGTGCTGAGGTGCTCTGACTCAAGCAGGGACTCAAAAAGCTCTTGGTGAGATCTTTCCCTGCATCACTCACAGAAGTTCTGTTGTGGATATTCACAGAACCAATATTTCATTCCCTGGTTTGAAAGACATTTTCTGATTGCCAAAATGCTAAATGCAAATATTCATTTTTTCACTCTACCTGCTCAATATCCAAGTAGAATGAACCAATAGATGAACCATCTACTTTATTCCCTGAGTAAGAAAGAAAACAAGAGCCTTTTACTGAAAACTCTTGCTCAGACTCATGCAGGTATAAACACTTTGTGCAAGTAAGATTTTATTTAGTTTTAGCTTGAGTATTTCATGTCACAGCTGATGTTAAACACCTAAGAAGCAAGCTGTATTTTCTTGGGCATACATTGACATAATTACAGGATTGCTAAATGTGGTTGAGCCTTGCACTTGCTGCCTGTTTACCTAGGGATGAATTTTGCCCATTGAGAATATTTTAGTCACGGACAATCAGCAGTAATTAAACAACAGAAAACTACTAAGTAGATAAATACGCCTTTAGCTCATTTTACAAATAAGATATTTAAAACAAAAGGTGTCAGGTTCAGACAGAAATCTCTGAATACAATTTTAAAATGCTGCAATGTGTCTTGAAACATAAATAACTGACAGGCTTGCACAAGGATACATATCTGGTGATGTTAACATTAATACTCATTAGCACTGAACTTGGAAAAAAGAATAAACTCCAAAGGTCCAGAAAGAGGAAGGGCAGATGGATGCATTTATGCAAAAACTCTTCTTGTAGCTCCTAGAAATTTTCCTGAACAAGCTGTATAGGACTTGGCTGAAATGATGTAATTATAAATAGAAATCTGCTAAACTCAACTTCAAAATAGGAACCATCTCTCAGCCAGCAAATAATTCCCAGATAATATCCCAAGCTGCTGTCAATAATGCTTAGACTGAAGTTTGTTATTTGGAATCCTGCATTTTAAAACAATCTGATGTCTCACTTTGTTGTCAGGAATTAAGATGATTAGGAAAATTAAATAAAACTCAGATCCTTTTGTTTATGGATTTACTGAACTGGCCCTGCAAAGCACAGCCTGGCTGTGCTGACTCTGCTCTCCAAGCCCAAGCTCAGCTCTGGCTGCAGGTGATGGGATGGTGGGGTGCAGTGGTTGCAAGTATTATTTCTGTGCTTTGCTTTTCTCCTTGTATTTCCAGGATAGAAGGAAGAGGGAGACAAACCTAGATCCATTCTTCTTATGTGTCTCTGTGACAGTCTATGTATAGTAATATTTAAAAGCTTCTAAAATTAATCATATCTAAAGCCATACCTTCACTTTTCTTTGGTATTTGTAGTTAATCATTAGCATGTACTGTTATTAAAAAGCCATTAATTTTGATGTATACTGATTCTGATACACCAATTAATCTAATAAAGTTGCCTGGCTTGTGGGTACTTCTCTGTCCCCTGCAACTGCTCTGATTGCACCAGATCCCTGTGGGTGTGCTGTGCAAAACAGGTGTTTCAAGGGACTGAAATTTACAACAGTTGTGATCCATTTCAATAGCTCCCACCTCTTCCCCTTGCAGCTGAGCAAGAACAGTCAAGTGTTACTGAGCTGTCCATAGAATATGACTGCCTGAAGACTGGGGCAGTCAGTTGGAAGAGGCAACTGAAGTGCCAGTTGATATTTCAAGAAATGTTTGTATACTTTTATATTGAAAGTCTGTTGGTTAACATAAACCACTGGTAGAGAGGCCAGAGCTCACAGCTACCTCTCTTTTGGACAAGGTTGTATAGACTACATATAGCCTGAGGAGCTAGAACCCAGAGCTTGGTTTCTATTAATGCAGTGACTACACTTGGAATTTGGAGCCATTTCTGGGGACCGAATGCATGGAAGCGATGCAGAGCCTGTGTTCAGGTTTGTAAAGCCTTTCTATCAATTTCTCTCTCTCCCTTTCTGCAGCAAGAAGGCTGCTCTGACACACTCCTCAAAGGGTTGGAATACATGCAATAAATAGCTTCTATGTTAAAGCTTTTTTATCTCAATCCTTTGAGGCTCAGATAACTGCTTATTACCATTCATCTTGATGGACTTATCCTGTAGAAAAACTTTGAGCAGCCATACACAAATCTCATGCAATGCAGTCAGTGAAATTTTGTTGCCTGCTGAGTGAGAGTCAATGTTTCAAGCTGAAAATCCTGTAGACTGAGATTGGCATAATGCTGGGAAGCAGAACACTGCATATTAAGAAATTACTTTTGGAATGAGAGCCTCAGGGAAGGACACCCTTGTCAAGTACTTTGACCTCAGAGTGATTACTGAATTCTCTCAGCATTTCAGAAGTACCTGCTGTTTGGATATTTGTTTAATTTTCTTTCTGTTATTGCCTAATATTTATCTTACACCTTTCTGTAATTTAATTGGAGAGGGAAAAAAAAAAAAAAAGAAGCAGAGTGGTAGAGTCTGCAAGGCAGCTTTGGAGGTTATTTAGCCTAAAGCAGGATGCCCAAAACCGTGTCCAGTGTGGTTTTTAATATCTTTGACTATGGAGATAGATGGACAATTCATCATTTGTCAGTAAGTTTAACATATTGGGAAGTTATTTGCTGTGGACCAAAGAAAGACAGATTTTGAGCTCAGGAGCCTCATTTCCATAAGAAAGTGGGTTAAAAAAACGACTACAGATTGTCACTTGTGAAAGCCAAGAAAGAGAAATTGATGGGTTTCATTGACTTGATTTCTTAGCTGTGAAATGTATGTATTGTTTTCTCCCGTACATCTTTTTTTAAAGCACTTACTATGACAAAGACATATTTATTGCTCTTGACAAGCTTGGACAGAATCAGAGAGGTCTGGTTAAAAATTTCTCAGTGACAGGTCCAGGAAATCACTCAAACTTAATGGAAAAGTACTTTTAAAAGACTTGATATTTTTCCATCTCAGAGGTGGCTGGTGCTCATCTACAAGCAGTTTTAGATTGCAATGTAGTTAATTATACAATGTTGGAGTCCTCTGGGATGAATTTGGTTTCCTATCTTAGGGGGGATTTGAAGGAGGACCCAGTTCTTGCAGTGTTTCCTGTGCATTGACTGATCATCCTCAGTGGTGTTGTCTTGTTTGGCTCTTGATGGTTTCCATCAAGATGGTTTCCATGCAAAAATGCATGGTTTCCAGGATACTTTGTCAGCATGATTTGTATCACACCTCCTTATAAGTAACAGTGAAAAGTGCTGTTCATGAGCAATTATAAGAATTAGCAGGCACACCCTGCCTGTCGCCTGGTTTTGTAACAGTTCAAATAGAAAAAAAACCCAGGAAAACTGGAAAGCAAACTTCAGACACTGTCTTAGGATCTGTCTGTTTATGGAAGTTAATTTTTTTTCCACCGAGTCTAGTGCTGGATAATCTCAGCTCTTTGCATTTTTGGTTTGAGAAAAATCTGGGAAATCTCTGCCTCTGGGCGAAGATATTTGTATTTCTTACTGTGAAATCTTGGAAAACCCTTGTGAGTGCTGGTACAGATGTAACACTGGCCCCTTTGGGAGCTCAAGTCAATCCAGTGACCTGTGCCTCCATGAGCTCCATTTCTCAAAGCATCTCTCGAGGCAGATTTGAATACAGACCTACTGGGCAGGCAGATGAAGTCAGGGATNAAGAATTTACCTTTTGGATTATGGAAAAGCTTTGCAGGACACATAGAGAATGTGTTCTACCCTTCAAGGTGCTGGCACAATTTTCAGATTAAGGAAAAATGGAAGGGTGGAAGACAGAAAAATTAATTTAGTGCTTCTCTACTGCAGTAGTGATGTATGAACAGCACAGAGAAACACTGAAAACTAATGAAGTCAGAGATAATTTAAAAAAAACCAAAACACAACAAAACTGAAACCAAGTATCCTTTCTTCTAAAATTGTCTACTAAGATTTGCTCACAGACCACTTTAGGTAATGGTACAACTATGAGAGAGAATAAAATTTACTCCTGAATCCTCAAGCAGGAGGATTGAAACACAGGAACAAGTAAATGACTTACCCAATTATTCAGTCAGCTTGGATAGTAAGTTACACAGTATTATTTCCTTACCTGATTATTAAAAAAAAAAAAAAAAAGGAAATCAAAGGAAAGTGGAAATGTTAAAACTATTATAGAAAAAACGGTGTCAAAATTTGTATTTGGAAATACATTTGGCTTGCCCCTGCAAGCTGCTTGACTACTGCAGAAGGTTAAAACACCTGCTGGAGGAGCAGAGAGTGGTTGTTGGAAGCCATGTACAGGGAATAAGAAATAAAAAACATGTCATGGCACATTTCTGTCCCCATTGCCAAGGTGTTGCCAGAGATTTGGAGGGTGGTACTGAGCTTTGGAGATTTAGTCTCAAGATATTTATTCTAAAATGACAGGAGAGAAACCAGCTACTTGAGGGTCCCACACTAATTTTTTGATGTTTCCCTACACTGTGGCAATTGTAGTAGCATCTGATATGACAAATGCTGCAAGGAGGCTGGAACATTGCCTGAATGGATACAACAGAAGTTGTTAAGTTAAAAAGCCAAACCTATAATATATAAAAAAACCCAGTCTTTTCCTTCTGTTCAAGTTTGCACATCTCAATAGATGGCACTAAAAATCCTAATGCAAAGCCATTCCTTGTGGCTTCCTCCCTGAACATCATCACAAGACTCCAGGAAATCCACTCCCTTTAAATATCAAATAAGCAATATAGTCTGTGAACAGCCCCTTCATTCACTACCTTAGGCACTTTTAAAAATGCAAATTATTCCCTCAGCAAGACTATTGTTGGTTTTTCATTGGCCCTTGCTATGAAAACCACTCAGTGAGAAATTTACTGGGGACAAATTCTCCTGAGGAGAAGTAATCTGTGTACCACAATGGATGTCAAAGGAGATGCTCTAAATTACACCATTTCAGGATCTAATTTTTCTGTGGTTTCCTTGAAACCAAATTAGCAAACTAAATCCACAAAATGTATTCAGTGGTTTAAGGTAAATTGACTAGCAGATTCCTGAAGCTTTTGCAGACTTCATCCTGAGATCACTGTAATCACCTTGCTCAGTGTTGGACTCTGAAACTCAGAGCAAGTAAATAAAAACCAAAACAAGATTACAAGACCACTGCGTAGATCCTGCTTCACAAAATTATTTCTTTCATAAAATTGCATAAATAAATCAATTGAAAACACAAATTTGTGCATTACCCAACCAAGGTTAATGCTGAAATTAACTGGCTTATTGTTGTTGTAAACAATTAACTCCTCCTCAAACCCTACAGGGTCAAATTTTGCTCTGAGTTTTAGAGTGACACCTATTCAGATGAAGTCTGTTGGACTCAGTGTAACAGTATAACTGTGGACTATTTCCAGACATCCATCAAAGAGTAACTGCAGGAACTTGCTGCTGTAAGGACTCAGAATCTGGCCATGAGAATTTCAAACCCTGATCTGCAGTTTGTGCCTGGGCCTGAAGTGTCCTCAGGTTTACAGTACTGGCCAAACAGAAGGTTGGCTGTCTCAAACAGAAGGTTGGCTGTCTAAGAAATGCTGAATAAAGATCTCAAATGCCAGTCCTGTCAGCATTGCTGAACAGTTTTACAAACATGCAGACATCCTGNGATGGACTTATCCTGTAGAAAAACTTTGAGCAGCCATACACAAATCTCATGCAATGCAGTCAGTGAAATTTTGTTGCCTGCTGAGTGAGAGTCAATGTTTCAAGCTGAAAATCCTGTAGACTGAGATTGGCATAATGCTGGGAAGCAGAACACTGCATATTAAGAAATTACTTTTGGAATGAGAGCCTCAGGGAAGGACACCCTTGTCAAGTACTTTGACCTCAGAGTGATTACTGAATTCTCTCAGCATTTCAGAAGTACCTGCTGTTTGGATATTTGTTTAATTTTCTTTCTGTTATTGCCTAATATTTATCTTACACCTTTCTGTAATTTAATTGGAGAGGGAAAAAAAAAAAAAAAGAAGCAGAGTGGTAGAGTCTGCAAGGCAGCTTTGGAGGTTATTTAGCCTAAAGCAGGATGCCCAAAACCGTGTCCAGTGTGGTTTTTAATATCTTTGACTATGGAGATAGATGGACAATTCATCATTTGTCAGTAAGTTTAACATATTGGGAAGTTATTTGCTGTGGACCAAAGAAAGACAGATTTTGAGCTCAGGAGCCTCATTTCCATAAGAAAGTGGGTTAAAAAAACGACTACAGATTGTCACTTGTGAAAGCCAAGAAAGAGAAATTGATGGGTTTCATTGACTTGATTTCTTAGCTGTGAAATGTATGTATTGTTTTCTCCCGTACATCTTTTTTTAAAGCACTTACTATGACAAAGACATATTTATTGCTCTTGACAAGCTTGGACAGAATCAGAGAGGTCTGGTTAAAAATTTCTCAGTGACAGGTCCAGGAAATCACTCAAACTTAATGGAAAAGTACTTTTAAAAGACTTGATATTTTTCCATCTCAGAGGTGGCTGGTGCTCATCTACAAGCAGTTTTAGATTGCAATGTAGTTAATTATACAATGTTGGAGTCCTCTGGGATGAATTTGGTTTCCTATCTTAGGGGGGATTTGAAGGAGGACCCAGTTCTTGCAGTGTTTCCTGTGCATTGACTGATCATCCTCAGTGGTGTTGTCTTGTTTGGCTCTTGATGGTTTCCATCAAGATGGTTTCCATGCAAAAATGCATGGTTTCCAGGATACTTTCTGTCAGCATGATTTGTATCACACCTCCTTATAAGTAACAGTGAAAAGTGCTGTTCATGAGCAATTATAAGAATTTACCTTTTGGATTATGGAAAAGCTTTGCAGGACACATAGAGAATGTGTTCTACCCTTCAAGGTGCTGGCACAATTTTCAGATTAAGGAAAAATGGAAGGGTGGAAGACAGAAAAATTAATTTAGTGCTTCTCTACTGCAGTAGTGATGTATGAACAGCACAGAGAAACACTGAAAACTAATGAAGTCAGAGATAATTTAAAAAAAACCAAAACACAACAAAACTGAAACCAAGTATCCTTTCTTCTAAAATTGTCTACTAAGATTTGCTCACAGACCACTTTAGGTAATGGTACAACTATGAGAGAGAATAAAATTTACTCCTGAATCCTCAAGCAGGAGGATTGAAACACAGGAACAAGTAAATGACTTACCCAATTATTCAGTCAGCTTGGATAGTAAGTTACACAGTATTATTTCCTTACCTGATTATTAAAAAAAAAAAAAAAAAGGAAATCAAAGGAAAGTGGAAATGTTAAAACTATTATAGAAAAAACAGTGTCAAAATTTGTATTTGGAAATACATTTGGCTTGCCCCTGCAAACTGCTTGACTACTGCAGAAGGTTAAAACACCTGCTGGAGGAGCAGAGAGTGGTTGTTGGAAGCCATGTACAGGGAAAAAGAAATAAAAACCATGTCATAGCACATTTCTGTCCCCATTGCCAAGGTGTTGCCAGAGATTTGGAGGGTGGTACTGAGCTTTGGAGATTTAGTCTCAAGATATTTATTCTAAAATGACAGGAGAGAAACCAGCTACATGAGGGTCCCACACTGTAATTTTTTGATGTTTCCCTACATTGTGGCAATTGTAATAGCATCTGATATGACAAATGCTGCAAGGAGGCTGGAACCTAGCCTGAATGGATACAACAAAAGTTGTTAAGTTAAAAAGCCAAACCTATAATATATAAAAACCCCAGTCTTTTCCTTCTGTTCAAGTTTGCACATCTCAATAGATGGCACTAAAAATCCTAATGCAAAGCCATTCCTTGTGGCTTCCTCCCTGAACATCATCACAAGACTCCAGGAAATCCACTCCCTTTAAATATCAAATAAGCAATATAGTCTGTGGACAGCCCCTTCATTCACTACCTTAGGCACTTTTAAAAATGCAAATTATTCCCTCAGCAAGACTATTGTTGGTTTTTCATTGGCCTTTGCTATGAAAACCACTCAGTGAGAAATTTACTGGGGACAAATTCTCCTGAGGAGAAGTAATCTGTGTACCACAATGGATGTCAAAGGAGATGCTCTAAATTACACCATTTCAGGATCTAATTTTTCTGTGGTTCCCTTGACACCAAATTAGCAAACTAAATCCACAAAATGTATTCAGTGGTTTAAGGTAAATTGACTAGCAGATTCCTGAAGCTTTTGCAGACTTCATCCTGAGATCACTGTAATCACCTTGCTCAGTGTTGGACTCTGAAACTCAGAGCAAGTAAATAAAAACCAAAACAAGATTACAAGACCATTGTGTAGATCCTGCTTCACAAAATTATCTATTTCATAAAATTGCATAAATAAATCAATTGAAAACACAAATTTGTGTGTTTCCCAACCAAGGTTAATGCTGAAAATAACTGGCTTATTGTTGTTGTAAACAATTAACTCCTCCTCTTCCTAAGATCTAGGAAGAATTGAAAAAAACCCTACAGGGTCAAATTTTGCTCTGAGTTTTAGACTGACACCTATTCAAATGAAGTCTGTTGGACTCAGTGTAACAGTATAACTGTGGACTATTTCCAGACATCCATCAAAGAGTAACTGCAGGAACTTGCTGCTGTAAGGACTCAGAATCTGGCCATGAGAATTTCAAACCCTGATCTGCAGTGTGTGCTTGGGCCTGAAGTGTCCTCAGGTTTACAGTACTGGCCAAACAGAAGGTTGGCTGTCTAAGAAATGCTGAATAAAGATCTCAAATGCCAGTCCTGTCAGCATTGCTGAACAGTTTTACCTTTACAAACATGCAGACATCCTGCTGATTTCATGTTCTTAATCACCTCTAAAAGACCATGCACAGTTTTAGAGTTCTGTTTTCCAAGATGTCCAAGAAAACACAAACTTATTTTAACAGAATGCCAGTGAAATTGAAGAAGCCCAAGGAACAGAAGTAGATAACTGGTTTTAATTGATTTCTCTTTTCTAATGATGCAGAAAGTTTTAAAAATACTTGAAGATGGAGTGGACAGAAGAGAGAGACACTAAAAGTAGGTAGACATACAGAAAAATTTGCTTAAAAAGCGAGCAGGGTGCTGAAGATGAAGCACACACACAATATATACATATATGAGATCAAAACAAAGCAAGGAAAACCTTTTGTTGATTCTGCAACTATCTGAAATAACAAAATTTTTGTTAAATTTAGTAATTTCAACTCACATTCAGTATATATATGAATGAAGGAGGATTTTTTATTATATTCCTATAGGTTTTACTTATATTTTCAAACCAAATCAACAAAGTGAAATTTACTTTAGAAAACATTTATGAAATCTTCTTAAGAACCATTAAGCTCATTAGCCAGGTGATTTAATTTTTAATTCAGCCAACAAACTGTGTAACTAGCTGAGAGCCAGAGGGCCAGCTGTCTAAAAGACAAGTTAGTCTGTACAGGAGCCAAGAGCCAGATGGAGACAACAGCCAACTCAGGAAATACAATATTTAGCCTGAAAGAATGTCAAAAGACAGTAAAAATTCTGACCACAGAGTTCCATAAACACAGGTTTAAGTCAGCATCAGTATTCTGCCTTTGAGTCTCTCTGCCCTCTCTCTCCCCACTGCTCCCACTTGGGGTCACCTCCTGCATCCTCATTAGGATGAGTTCAGCAAAGAAGCCAAGGAGAGCAAGACCAGAACTGGGGGGGTTAATCCTCAGAGGAGGCTGATGGGTGCTCATCCAGCTCAGTGTAAAACCATGTTACACATTCCACAAACAGAAAGCTTATCTTGACAGAAGGGGGAAATATAATTAGGATAAAGAATAAAGAAAAGGAGAGGAAGGAGGGTTCCTGTTGCTGAGGGGTTAGGAGAATTCACAGGGCCTCTAGACACAAGCACGAAGCTCAAAAGCAGGAGAGGAAGTCTGAGGTAGATTATTTCTCCCTTTTGTAAGGCAAATGACTAATTACACAAAGCAAGATGTTTTTTTCCAGAGAGATTTGAAAGATGCCATGTAATATTGATACAGAAATGGTATTTAATGCAGGTTTACCAGGCAAGAAGTAAAAGAAAATGTAAACAAGTTGTTGTCTTCTTATTCTCCCTCTGGCTTTTCTGTTTTTCAGAAAGATGCCTAGCATGCCTGCCTTGGTGCAGAAGGTTCCCTGTGAAAGGGCAAAACACTTCCAATCTGGAACAGTTTTAGGATTCGGCAGTATGTGTCCAGAAAGGGAAAGAAGCTGTAAACTTAATCTAACTGAAGTTCCATTCTTGAGCATTATTTGTTTCACTCGTTTTTCCTTCAAAGGAAAAGTGTTAGAGGGAGCTGGATCAATACTAAGAAATTCTTTGTCAGATAAAATAAGGATGATCATTAACCTTCCTGCTTATCAATTAAATCCAAATTTCACTTTTCAACTTGACTTTCCCACAGCATCCCCAGCAAACTTCCTTCATTTTGTTTGGCAACTAAAACCCAACCACACAAACAAACTTTGTTACAAATACCATTTAAGGTCCCTTCTCCCTGTGGCGATGGGGAAAAGGGAAGTGGCATTTTGTGATATGGTTCAGGTATTTTGAAGGCAGGGGCCCTTCTTTACTTCATCCTGGATTTGAGGCTGGATTCTGTATTATTTATAGAGCCCATCTCTCTGGGAGCATGATGTGAGCAAAGTTGATGGCCATGCCAGCAGCCCTGCATGGGTCGATGCATGGGCTCCCCATGGCCAAGCCCTGGCTCTGCCTTCTCCATGCAGCTGGATGCAGGATCAGCCATAGCAGCCCCATTTTCTGCTTGGAAATCCTTGGTCCCTGTTTTAAGAACTTGATCCATTGCCTCCAAGACTTTGTTTGAACTGCCACCATTACTATGAACTGTGATTTGGTGCCATTTCTGCAATGAAAGACAACTTTATCTACAGCACCATTGAGTGCGATGTTTTACTTTTGAATGTCTGAGAATGCTAACTTTATTGTAGGTTATATTAATTTTATTTCCAGAAAGAATTCAATTTTATTTTCAGTTCAGCTCTTTCCCCTCTAAAATGCACTTTCCTGATGGCCTCTGTTCTGCTTTCCTTTTCCCAGAGCAGAGGAAATTTATCAGGATTTCTTCTGTACTGGTAGGACTTGGCTGTTAAATTGTGGTTGCTGTGTCAAATTTTGCTCATCCCGTTATTCTGCTGCCTTGTCTCCATCCTGTGAATGGCTTATTGCTAAAGAAAAGTTTTAACAGTCTTATTCATCTCATGAATTCATCTTGTTGAGAAATATCACCTGAAATCTCAAAACCAGCTTCCCTTTGGGGAAAAGAGTGCTTTACTGACACAGGGTGCCTTCCGGGCCCAAGCATGGAGGGAAATTTCTGAGCTATCTGCTGCTGGTTTCTCCAAGGGAGGGAGCTCCAGTATCCTCCAGCATGTAGCAGCTGCTGCATCACCTCTGCCCAGTCCTGTTCCAACAGCTCCATAAAAGCTGCTAATTTTACCGAGGTGTAATTGAACTAGAACCATGGCAGAGTCAGTAGCACTCTAGAGTATGTTTTAGACACGGAGAAGAAAATGCTGGAATGGTTTAAATGCCTTGTCCATACCCTTTTGTAAATAAGACACACATAAATTGTCGTGCCCTAAGTCAAAGGCACCAAGAATAGGAATAGAAGCCCTGGTGTTTGAGATTTTCCACTCTCCAACACAACAGTTCATGGGTCAGCCAAATAAAACAGCAGTTTCAGACCTACATGTGTCCAGCATAAGTGCAGGCAAAAGACAGGGGCAGAATCTGCACCCTTCTTATGTGACCTTTATTAGCAGCCTCATTTAATTGGACTTCCTTCAGATTAGGATACCCCTGATGTAAAAATTTAGTGCCACCTGCTGAGACATTTTTGGAAATTGCTGGCATGTCTGAAAATGTAATCAACACTGCAAGCCAGAGTCCACTTCAATCTCCTTTTGTAGGTGATGAGAAGTATGATGTTAATCATTAGTGTATGTCTGATGTTATCTATGCAGACTGACAGGTAGTTCTAAGAGAATCTGTGTTATATTTTCTGATTTTTCCAGAATAGGTTGCATGAGGTGAGGAGCACTTAGCTTTTTGCAAACTGTGATTTTAAAAGCTTTATAACTTCATGCAAAATATGTGTGCAAATTTGTTCCTAACTTGCATTTAACTTTTTCACAACTGCACTGTGAATGAAGTAGCTGTGTTCACAAATGGCTGTGATTAATTAGCTGCATACATAGTTACTATTTTTTTCACACAGCTATAGTAATCTGCATGCACAGAAATATACTAACAATTCTGGGACAGAAGTGCACCAGTGAGAAGTGCTTCTCATCTTGACGTTGTCTGCACTTCTGTGCCTGCTCTGTGCAAAACTGATCCTTCAATATTCAAGTGAGAGAAGTGAAAGGGAAAAATGGGGTCACCAGGACAGACTGAGCAGGTGCCTGCGTCTGCAGACAGGGAAACACTTAAAAGTCAACATTTAAAAAATCTAATTCAGCTCGTACTTTGGCTTGCTGATCAGTTGGACTTCTGATGTCACTTTCCTTTTTTTCACTTTATCTGACTTTTGGCTATTTTCCATTTTTTCCACTCACTACAGAGACAGTGGATGGCATTGTCGACAACAAATTAAAACTAAAACTTGTCTAGAATTATGGTAAAATTTTTAATCTGACAAATGATTGATCTTTCAAAATGGTCAGCACCTTCAAATTTCAATCAAAATGTATGTACCAATTATATTTACTGTTATTTGTGCAGTGTTAAAAGGCTACTCAGCAGCATGAGGTAGAGCAGAGTTTTTAAGCACAAGCATGGAATTATTTAGACATTTGTATCTATTTACCAAATATTGTAGCATTAAATCTTTTCCTGTTTTCATGCAGTTCTGTTTTGCAAGATTCCTCCAGACAGGCATTTGTATGCATTTGCATGAATCTTTTAATCTGCAGATCCACTTTCTACAAAAGGGATAAAGTTGTTCTGCAACTATTTCCTTTATTTCTTGCTTCCTTGTTCACAGCAGGTGCTACTTCTCAGCTGGACTCTTCTATCCACCTTTACTGGTGCCACTGAAGAAGAGGATATTGATGTATTCCTAGAAAACAGTAAAATTTCCTTTTAACTCTTATCTGGCCAATGGGATTCCTTAAAATTTGAATCTGGCTTTTCAAATTTTGAGGAGTACTGTATTTGTTGATAGTTAAGAGGATTTTTAGCTGCTTTTTGGCTTCTTAAAGGCTTTGATGAGTTCTGCAGCCTTAATGCTTCACCTTCAGTTCTCCACATCAACTGAAAAAGAGTTCCAACTCACATTTGCCTGGAGAAAGCCCTGATATTCAGCAGAGAGTGGGTTTTGGTGCTCTTTACTGCTCCTTTTAGATTCCCGTTGCTTCTTTAATTTCTTTTGCCTGCTGTTAGCATCCAGATTTATGGCCAGCATTTGTTAGTGTGTGGAGCTGAGGTGCATGAGCTGTCTGTATTCCAAGCCTCTTCTCCTACAGAAAGGGAGGCAGCAGGACACACTGGCATTCATGGCTCCTGAGCAGGTCAGCACCTTTCCCAGCTGGGTTTGAAAAGCAGAAAAGCTGCACTGAGATAGACATGGCTCTGCACAAGGTGAACGAAGACAGGTGGCTAATGTTTGACACAGGACATATTTGTTGCAAAGCTGCTATAAGCACAAAAGATTGCTACACAGAAAGATACTTATGAAAAAATCCTATGCTCAGTTTCTTAAAAACTATTGGTATTTGGTTGTTGTTTTGGATGGAAATCTGCTTAGCCAGTTCTGCTTCTGTGAGCGCTGGATAATTTCTACAAGGCCCTGAACAGGGCTAAGTTTTCACCATGAAACTATTTCAAGGTGCTGCAGGAAAGATGTTCTCTAGAAGCCAGCAGCAGCAAACCAGTCACTTTTTTAATAATCTTGAAATACGTGGGAGTACTCAGCTAAGGTACCTGATCAATCTTCCAATCCTTCCAACAAACATTAAAAAAAAAAAAAGGTAGTACTAGACCAAGGTGTCCACAACATTACCAGAAGCTGCCATTGGGCAGCACCATGAGGTGGTACCTGGCAACATTAGTCCTCAAAGAGCAGTCAGTGAAGTCCTGCCAGGGATCCAGGTGGCTGAGGGGAGGGATGCTTCCCTCCTGGCTGGGTAACAGGGAATCGGTGGCAGCATGCACAGGGTCAGGGGTCCTGCCCAAACGAGAGTTGTGAATACACCCTCAGGGGAGCTGTGCCCTGGGAGACACCTCCAGGTTTAGATGGTGCCTTTCAAGCAAGCTGCAGATCTTTTCTCCCTCTCCTTTTGAAAACAGGGAAGGGTGCAATGTTTTACTGCTTTCTTTTTGCCTTTGTAGCTGCTTAAAAAGTTGCTTGGGAAGACGAGCGTGTGTCTGCAGAGAGGACAATTCCAAGAGGAGGGTCGGTAGTAATGAGGCGGTGTGTCTGCCCAGCTAGGTGAGAGCTGGGCAGGGTTGTTATGACATAACTCTTTCGGGGAGACTGGGGGGAGGGAGAGAGTGAGAGAGAACTGGAGTCTGCAGCACCCTGGCAATGTTATCAGACACAGGATCTAGCAGCCTTGAGGGAAGCTACTACCACCTCTCCACTCCACCACTCTGAGAATCCTGGATCTCCAGCTGAAAGGGGAGAGACAGCAGCAGCAATCATGGCAACGCCAGAAGGTTTTGATTTATGACCTTTCCTCTCTCTCATCAAAAATTCACCTGAGGGCTTTCCCCTCCCACCCCCCACACCCACCCCCCTCTTCTTGTCACTCTATTTTTGATGTGAAGAAAGGGGAGAAAAGGGGACACCGGAAAGTATTTCTTTTGTTCGGCAGCTTTTCGTGGTGTGCTTTAAAGATCCCGTGAAAGGACCCGGGTAAAGAAAGACTGGGAGGAAAAAAAAAAAAAANCGCGGGTCTGAGCGGCGGAGACAGCTGCGGGGCTGTGCGGGAGACAGCGCTCCCGGAGCGGCCGGGGCCGCTCCGGGGAGGGTGCGGGTGCTCTCGGGTGCAAGCAGCCAAACCAGAATTTAGACGGTTTGTGCAGCCTTAGAGAGCGGAAAGGGGAGCGAACGTTAGGGAAAAATCATGCAACTTTTCTGTAACAATCATAGTACAGCCTCTCGCGTCTCAGTCACTAATATGAGCACACAGATGCCAGCACACATTTCCTATGTCCTCTGGCAAGTCCGAGGTAATTGAGACTGATGGGGTTTTGCTTCCTAGACTGTATCATAATGAACAGTAAATTGTCGTGACAACTGACGGCAGCGATGTCGTGTAGTGTAATGCTAGCAGTGTCAATTACCCAAACTCCATGGACATTCCTAGTGGCTTTCTAGGGTTGTGTCTGGCATAGAGGAGCATGAAAATGTCAATTATTTTAAAAAAAGCATAACTAAGTGGAAAGAAAAAAACCTTCATTATTAAAGAAGATGTTTAGCATATGGATGATGCACTCATTGACTATGTTCCCCTCTGTTACTTGTCTCTGTTAAATCAAAACCAAATTATTATCAGTGCTCACAAAACCCAATAAAGCAGCAAAGGCTCACAGCCAGCTTTTGCTCAGATATGCCTGGCATTTCAGCACCTCTGACTGTAAACTGGTGAATTAATTCTATCATTCACCTATGCCCTTCCTTTCACAGCTTGAGATTTTCAGGCATATGGTATTGACTTGACCATTGCTTTTTAGCCCAAACCAGTATGCCACTCCCTGAATTAGTGTTTTGATGTCATATTGGGGGAATGATAAACTAAAATGCCTCCTTTTAATCTCCTCTAAACATGTATAGAAGAAAGGTCTTGAACATATAATGAAAGAGAAAAATAAGAAAAATTTTCAACCCTAGTTTATAGTAAAGTTGCACTATTAATATTACTAAATATAATTTTTGTAATATTCCAAGTTAACTGAGAGAACAATGAATAAAACAGCATGGATGTAGATTAAAAATTTTCCACAGATGAATGTTTTGTAAACTTAATAGTCTGTATTTTTTCTTTAGGACTGCACACCTGTACTAATCCCCATGCTATGTTTTCTGTTTGTAGATCCTAGTGAATGTGGGCAATTTTTTCACGTTGGAGTCTGTCTTTGTAGCACCAAGAAAAGGAATTTACAGTTTCAATTTTCACGTAATTAAAGTCTACCAGAGCCAAACAATTCAGGTATGTTATCCAGTATGATTATAAGCTCTTGTACTAAAATTGTTTATTTCGAAAAGGATTTTGGCTGACTATTTAAAAACCCTTCAAGGAAAAATAACTTAGTTTAAAGCAACTTGTGGTGTTGAGTTCCTAGCTGTAGAGTGAATACATTTTATCACACAAGAGTGAAACAGAGCTCTAAATTTCATGTAACTGTATAAATACTATTGAAGAGTAATATTTTGCTACAGATTAAACTCACTCTTTTGAGCACAGGAGTTCTGGGCACAGATACCAGATTTGATTATTTTTATAACGTTTTGTGACCTGGCTGGCAGCTCATGATGCCAAGTACCTGCTTATGACACCAGTCTGCTGTGGACTGGGGTTAGTTAAGGTGGTCTACTTGTTCTATACTACACTGAAGTGTTTTACGTCTAAAGGGATGGCTTCTAGGGAACCTTTATAGCAGTTCAAACCTTTTTCACCCTATAATATGTAGAAGATGTGTCATATATTAACAAAAAATAATTTTGTGCTTTCTACTGTAGCTGAATAGCAGAGGAACTCTCAGTTAAATGGAAGCATGTACTAGCTGAGAGGAAAAGCCTCTGAGTTCCTGAACATCTCCTTGCTGAGCCAACAGTAAATTCATTAAAGTACATTCCTTAATCTTCATGCCAGTTCATGCAATTTCAATGACATACATACTGGCTTCCCTTGTTTCCACCCATGAGAACACCAGATTCATAGAAGTATTCAATGCTTTTACCCTGATCTGTCTTGCTCCTGAATATGATTTTCAGTGTACAAGGCTGAGATGAAACTGATTTCCACAGGAGTGATCAGCTATTTCTTTGTGGCAGCACTGGCTTTTGGTTGCTGGTACAGCTCCTGAGAAAAATGTAAGTGGTAGAGAAGGCAGAGAGAGTTGGTGCAAGACCTTTACATCCCTGGTGAATTTGTGTTCAGCTTACAACAGGAAATCATGGTTCCATTCAGGTCAGTCACAAAAGTCTTAGAAGTATTGACATAATGAAAATCTCTATAATGAGCTTATAAGATATTTATATGCTCGAACTTTGTTCCTTTCACTCTTTAAAATGCTGTAGGTTCAAATAGCCTAGAATAACTGTATGTCAGCCAGAGTGATTGAATTTAAAACACATATTGCCAAGAAAATTGTCAAGGCTTGGATTCTGGAAATACAGTGCATACTCAAATACCAGGTACTCAGGCCTGGGAATCAGGTTCATAACAGGAAATGTTACAACCTGTGACATGATTTGGAATCTTTTATAGATAAAGAGTTTCTAATAGAGTGATGGATGGGTTTTGTTGGCTCTATTTTGTCATAGTTAACATGAGAGTATGAGAGTATCTGGTGCACAGCTGTAATGTGTCTTCTGCTGTGATTAAACACCAGCTGTAAGATGATCTGCAGGAAATGTGACCTAAAGAGATGGCACAGAATGAGGGAGAGAAGCCAAACCCAAGCAAAGAGTAAACTCTTGATGCCCTTCTTTTGCATGTGTGATAACTGAGGGGGGGGGACTGAAAGCCATTGCAGTGGAGCAAACCAGCTTGAGTGTCAGCCACATGCAGACCTAACCAACATTAAATCACCTGAAGGCTTCCTGCAGAAGTGATATTACTATGCCCCTGCAACATCTGTTAGTGCCATTAAATATCATTAAACTGAAATTGGTTCCCTGGGGACATCTGATTAAGTGGATTTCCCAGAAAGACACATCCCAAATCGGGGGCAGATTCTGCTGCCCTGATTTATGCTGAGCACTAATTTATTCCATGGTGAGTCCTGTTAAAATTAATGGGAGCATATGCAAGGCCAGCATACTTCATATGAATAAGCATTTCATAATTCAGCCCTCTGTGACTGCATTATAGCTACTTAAAAAGAAAAAGTAGAAGAAAGCTAATAGTTTGCCTCTTGGGAGGTGAAAAATGCCTGGATCTTTCCATCCCCCTGTGTTTATTTACAGAGTGGCTGTGTTGTACTGCTTCCAGAGCAGAGGCTGTGCTGACTTTCAGAAGTGTTTAGAGAAATGGATTCAGTACAAAAACGCAGTGCAGTTGTTCATAAAAGCAAAAGTCTGTTCTAGACTTTAAAACGAAGCTGCCAGTAATGGCAGGGACATATGTTCTGCTGTCAATGAGGTGTAAACTCCCAGCCTACTGCAGTACCTTTGACACCTCATTAGGTGCCTGTACTGCATCTCTGGGTACCCGAGTTTCTTGGAAATGTCTTCTTTGCCCATGCATGTCTAAATAACTATGAGGTAGACAATGTGAAACAAGCTGAGGTAATTGCTCACGGTTCCATATTAGAGAGTTAAAACAATTAGTGTGCCCAAGCACCAGATGAAAGCAGTATCATGTTCAGAACCTTTCCCACTGACAGCCCAGGCCATGCTGTGTCCCAGCGGCCTCACTCAGCTGCAGGTCAAGCCCATGAAACACAACTGTGCTTGCACGCTCCAAATAAATGTAATTATTAGTTTAAATCAAACAAAAATGAAAAAAAAAAAAAACCAAACAAACAAAAAAAACCCACACCAAACAAAAACCAAAACCAAACAAAAAACCCAAACCAAAACAAAAAAACCCCAACCCAGTGACGATTGAAATCGTAGCAGACCCATAACACTTTAGTTAATATTCAGGGGTAGCTCGTGATGTGTTTCAGTTAATTAGAGCTTTTCAGTGGGTTTTCTCTTGTAGGTTAATTTGATGCTAAATGGAAAGCCAGTCATTTCTGCTTTTGCTGGGGACAAGGACGTCACCCGTGAAGCTGCCACTAATGGAGTCCTGCTCTATCTAGACAAGGAGGATAAGGTTTACCTGAAGCTGGAGAAAGGTAATCTGGTCGGTGGATGGCAGTATTCTACATTTTCTGGCTTTCTGGTTTTTCCCCTGTAAAGTCAATTTTCCTGTGACATTCATCCAGGTGTGGACTCATCTTTGCCTCTTTTACATGAAGATCACTTTATCATCATGGGATTGATGGTTTTTTATTGGTTTTTCATGCGTGAACATGGATTCTTTTTATGGATTTTGGCCCCATCAGAACTACCCAGAAGCTTCATAGAATTTTCTGTTTAAATACAATATATTTGGATTAAGACTAAAGCAGACAATAAATTTGCTTGGTGTAACAATCTAAAGCTGCCTGCAAGCTTTATTCAGATTTCATTTACTGGACTTGCTGGATTCATGGGAGAAGTGGATTTTCTTTAATTATGAAAAGACTGGCAACCAGGTCTGTAATATTTAGGGGAGTTTGAGTTCAGACTTCAATCAAGAGTTAGTGTGTTGCTGCCAAAGAACTGTATATTGATATATTGGTCATACATGTTTTTGTCATTGGGACTTAACTGACATGATCTATTTCATTGTCTTGAGCAAGGTAATTATTATTGATAAGTGGTTGACTTCAATTCTCCTCTGCGTGTAATGTGTTGGATGGTTCACCCATATATTTCTGCTCTGTCACTGGTCACAATCAGGTCTAGCCAAGAGGTTATGGTTGTATTTTAGTTGGATGTGTAAGGTATTCCTCTTCTCCATGTGCTGCTTTCTAAAAAGAGTAGATCATGACCATTAAGGAAATCCTCTTACCAGGGTTAAAGGTGATCATTCAGGCACAATGTAGCAAACCAGCTTTGCCCTGCTGGAAATCTCTCACTTGTTCTTCAGTTTTAATTAACCTGATTGATAATAACTGTTTTCTTAAAAACCTAAGGGATTCCTTCCTTAGACACAACCACTTTATTAGCTGGAGATGATATCCCCCTTGTCTATAATTATGTCTGTTTTTCAATCTTCTGATGTGTTAAAGGTATCATCTGGTTTTGCCTTAACTCCACAACTGTATATAATCTTATGTTCAACAGATATTAAATCCAAATAGTCAGTACCTAACTTGGTGCAATATCTTTTTGGATTTTTGTACAGGTCATAAGAATTCATAAATTTATTTATTATATCATTGCTACATAATAAAGATTAATATATGTTAGCTGAATTTTTGACCTTTGGATTTTGGAAGTCACTTCATGCTATTTTTTTATTGAATATAATTATTATATGCAAAGTATAAGCTTTTGGGATTCACAGAAACTGTCCTGGGAGGCAGACAAATTCACAGTTTAGTCTGGCAGAATCCTAGAGGTAATCAGAATGATCTAGAAATAACCTATGCATTTTATTTAAAAAAATTTAGGGAGAAATCTTGGCTTCACTGAAGTTAGTATTAAGAATCACATTGATTCCAAAGGATTTTGGATGGGACCTGTGCTTTAGGTTTTGCTATCAGCATTAAATTCCAGAGCAATCAAGGTGAATATTAATTAAAAATTATTTTTACATGAACTTCTGAGGAGCCTCTATCCCTCATTTCCAAAATATACACTGAATTCAATGGAATTCTGCACCTTGCAAGATCATGAAGGATATAATTCTAAATTTAAAAAATTGAGAAACATTTTGGATGCAAGGATATCCAGCAATCTGGGAACTTCTCTAAAAGCCAGTTTGGCCTTGGACTTGCTAATTTAGGTAATCTGTTTCCAGTTTCTTCACTTGTTAGCCAAGTGCAGGGTGTCATATAGTTCTAACTGCTGTAAATTGATATTTCACTGATAAAAGTCTAATCTATGGCTAGCTGATGTTCCTGATAAAAATGTCAGGGAGTCCATGGCACAGATTTGTGTCCAAATTCCTTATTTTTTTTCTGTACTGAACATTCATGTTTTTGTTGTTTTTTTTTTAATTTTAGGAAGATAGGGGCATATATTTGTACCCCTATTGGATAAGTCAAGTGACGAGGTAATTTGCTAGACACAGAACTGTTTCTGTACAGAACACTGCAGTGGGAAAGATGTGGAAAGACATGATTTACATCACTGAGAAATATACAGAAGTTTTCCATTATGACTAATCAAAATGTATCACTATTGTACCCCAAAAATGTGTGTGTGTATATATATGTATATCTAAAAATCCCTGAGATTGCAGCACATAATATGCATGACATTATAAAAAGGTTATTTGTCATAAGAGTTTATTTCAGAGAGGAACATCAGTATTTTGTATAAAATTGGTAAGATCTGAAAGCTCACCTTACCCATTGATATAAATGTAATGTAAAAGATATATTGTTCCTACACAGACAGAAGAGAAATGGCATTAAAGGTGTCAGTATACTTTTCAGAATGATCAAATGTATCTAATTTCTTTAGTTTGTAAACATATGAACTTGTAAAGTTGCCTTTAGTATTCAGTAATAATACTGAACTATGCTGATATTCTGCTGATTTCCCCCTGGCAAAATATTTCTGATTGTTT
Source organism: Florisuga fusca (assembly GCA_038090715.1). Lineage (NCBI taxonomy): Eukaryota > Metazoa > Chordata > Aves > Apodiformes > Trochilidae > Florisuga > Florisuga fusca. Next base: position 5,705,678 of record JAAWXA010000023.1, read on the forward strand.
CAGAGTCATTAACAGCTATTTAAACTTCAACTAGAGAGTCTAGGAAACTGTTTAATTATGGAGATAGATTCTGATAGAAATGTCCTAAATTTTTCTCCTCAGCCTCTAAAATAAGAATTCCTAACTAATTGTTTTGATAGTTAAAGGGAAAAAATGTTCCAGGAAGTCAAACCTGAAGAGCAGCTTGTGTTCCCTTCAGATAATGCTGAGCACTAACCCCACTGAGAGGTGGCCTCTGGAGGTGGGCAGCTCCTAGCTCACACTTACATGGTTTGATAATAAAACCCCCATGGTTTTTAGACTACAATTTGAGCTACTTTCAGATTTGAAGCTCATTTTCATTGTGTTGTCCCATGCTTCAGTTATGTCAGTAGGAGTTTCTCCCCAAAGAGGTGTTCCCAGTAGATAAGCTGATCTAGGTGGAGCTGGGACTGGAAACCACTGTTTTCCTTTCTTTTTCCTAATTTCTTTTCTCTGTCCCCATATTACAGCTACAGTAGTTTTCTTGTTCAGAAGCAACAGCTCAGGAGACACTTGAAATTTCAATGACTAAAAGTTTGATTTATTTTTTTTTTAAAGAACTTCATAGTCCATTGAGCTGCACTGTAAAGGTTAGAGCTGGATTTCTGATCCTGTTTAATTTGATGATGCTGATCCTATTGATTTTGGTGGGGGCAGAATTTCCCTCTCTGTGTGTATCCCTGCTACAGAACATGCTGAAGATCTATACCACAGCCTTCAACATACACCTACTTTGCAGTCAACTTTGTAGCTTACAGATGGTGTTTGGGCAAGAAAACTTTCTTGCCATGTGTAGTAAAGATAATTAAGATGTTACTTTCTGAGAATAACCTGTATATTGTTATTAACAGTGACCATTTCACAAGGGAGATCAGTATTTTTACCCTTTGACCTACATTTTATTTATATTTATATGTTAATATCAAAATAGGGAGACAGAACCCCCCATACTGTCCTTCTCAGGTGATGTAAATGTTTTTGGTAGAGTCAGGACTATCCGGGTCTCCTGGATTCATCCTGTGTAGCAAACTGCTCTGTTGACTCCTGTTTGCCAAAAGAGTTTAGGCTCTATATGCCAAGTGACCATGGAGTTAAAGAGCCTGGATAATGGAAATGTTTTTGGAAAAGGCACTGAAGTCGCTTTGAAAAATTTCACAGCAGATCTGTCTTAAAAAACAAAACAAAACAAAACAAAACAACAAGAAAAAACTAACTTTGAAGCACAGAGAAGGAAAACACAATTATTTCTTTTTTTCTAAGCAACATTTTGTATTTGTTTCATGTTATGTCATTTTCAAGTAGCATCCAAGGATTTTCTCAGTGTTAATTCAATTACTTTTGCCAGGTCACAGCAGAGTAAATGTCGCAGCCCCAGTGTTACTATTGAGAAAATGAAGAAAGGGTTTGTGAAAATACCAGTGCCATACCCAGCGTGGCAGCTCATCTGCTAATGATGCTCAGTCTTGCTCAGTTTGTTGGTTGCTCTTTTTTCTGATACGAGGCTTTTTTTTTTTTTTTTTTTTTTTTTTTTAAAGGATGCTTTTGGAGTGAATGGTTCATTGCTATATTGCTATATTTCCTCTTCCATATTACTTATATGTATATTTCCAGAAAGATGAATGTACTGCCACAGGATAATTTTATACGTTCTAAGAAAATCACAGTTAGCTATCAACTCTGTCCTTTTTTTTTTTTTTTTTTTTTTTTTTTTTTTTGTCATCCCACAAAGGAACACATCTGCACTACAAATAGTATTTTTCAAGCAGGTTTTAGGATAGAGAAGATAAATGAAAGAAGCAGTATGTCATAATCACAAGGAAGCTGAACCATTAACATGAAATATGGGCTGAAGCAGAGAAGCAGAGATATGTTCTCTTCTTTTAAGGGCTTCTGAGTTCGTATTGTTTTAACTTCACAATTCTTTACTGTTGCCCCTCATATTCTAAGAGCTCTTTATAATATTCAAGCTCTTTGTCTTCTATAGACAATGTTACCAAGATGACTCAATGTAAATAAATTAAGATCTCCAGTGACAGAATCTATTGGCTGGCACATGCCACACCGTCATAGTTTTTTGTACTATTGTACAGGCAGAAAAGGTTCCTTTGAGAAAACACATTGTCTTAGACACTCAGCTGAAGTGATTTATCTGTTGCTGGATAGGACAGGGAAAGGTGGGAGGAAAAAGACCCCTTGCCTACCCTAGAGCACTAAGGGGAATGCATACAAAGAATAATGATAAAATCAGTCACTGTTATATAAGTGATGATGAGAATAATGGAAATGTGGCTTGAATAGGCTGTTTAGTGAAAGCTGTGATCTAAGGCGTTTGATGGAAGCAATCACTATTTTAATCAAATTTTTTTTTTTTTTTTTTTTTTTTCCCTTCTGCCTTGTGGTTCAGCTTACCTACAAAAAAAATCAAAAATTATCTAAGAAAAGTTAATTTCTTAAGAGGGAGGGAGGGGATATCTTTTCCACCCCTGGTATCTATTGTGAGGGAAAAAACTAACTCTGCTTATATGGATAATACTTTACAATGCATGACACAGACCCTTCCTGTTAAGGCTACCATAGTGTAATCTGATGGCTTATAGTTCTGCTGAAGGTAACGATGTAGAAGTGTAGTGCAGAGCTCTGGAGATTAGCAAATAAAAGAGCTTTATCTCCTTGCTTACACATGTGCCTGGATTTGCTCCTACAAAGCAGGTCTGTCATCCCTGAGGCACTTTGGTGCAAAGGGCAAATGTGTGTATGGCACACTCAAAAACCAGCTCAGAGTATGGAGCGTTCTGAATTACAGCTGACCCAAGGAAAAACCTCCACTCTAATCTCATTGTGAGGATGTTTAAATGTCCTGTATGGTCCTAATGCTGAAAGGAGGCAGATCCCCATGGCAATAGGGTAGAGTGAACAAAGCTATGTGAAGGGGAGAAGTCCTGCCTGCAGATGGAGGGTCTAAATTGACACAATTTTTGGAGCTTGTATAGAAGTCTTAGAGCAGTGTTGTAACAGTCAGGCAAGCTGTTAGCTGTCCTCGAGTTTATCCTCAATTTAGAAGCCAGTGTTTGGGGTTTTATTTTGTCACCTTCTTTGCAAATGAAGGTCTATTTACAGTGAACATATGGGATTCTCAAACAAAGGCACTCTTTGAAGTTAACACTGTCTGAAAATAAAAGTAAGAAAAAGTTCTAAGTATATAGCAAGGCTAAATTTCACTTAAGTTGAAGGCATGCAATTAAGTAGCAAAGCAAATTAAAATAAAGATACATCTGTGCTCTACTACTCAACTAAACATAAAGGAGGAAAATTGATTCTGGCATCTATCCCATATACCTGCAAAACAGCTCAGAAGCTCAGTCCAACAGTCTAAAAAGTCATTATGCTGACTGTTCCTACTGTGCAGTGTTAGAAACAGCCTCTGGGCAGCCTCACCTGGCAGTGCTGATCCAGCTTCTGCTCATGAGATGAATTTGCCAGAGAGGAGGGTTAGTGCTGGAGCTGGAGCATCTTCCTGGGATAACATGGCTTTATGCAGCTCCTCCAGAACCTCTCAAGCACCCAGGCAGACCTGGCCAACCTTTGCAACACTTTGACCTACAGCAGGTTGCAAAATTTTGATTGAAACAATTCCCTACCAGCAAACACCATTTGAATTCAATTACTATTTGGAGGAAGTAGGCACAACAGAAGAGAGCAAATAAAAGGAGAGAATTGCTTTGGATCAAAAAGCTGCTGTATTTAATTTTAAACTCACTCGTTATTTGAAAGATTAAAATGGCTCAATTAGAAAAGAAACACTTGAACTTTTGAAATAAATATTTGAAAATAAAACATTTAGACTGTTTTAAAATAATTCTTGTCACCAGAGCAGGATCAAACAGAGCAGATTTCCTCTGTTGAGAAAACCCGAGTCATGTTAAGCACATCTGGCTAAAAGATTTCAACAGAGGTTCATATTAGTGTTTAAGTTCAGTGAAATTTTCATTAAGACCTTTGACAATTTAGCATCAGGCTGTAGAAGAAGGGGTCCAGCATTTTTCCTTTAAAGGACACTTTTCTTTCTGTCTGTGATTTGACTCCATCTTGACCCTCAGCTGCGGCTTCCTAATTCTGTGTTAATAGTCAGACTATTTTATGTATTTCATCTTTTTCATAGATTCAAATTCTGGTCATCAGGGAGCAATCAGTCCCTGCAAAGCTGAGGTAGAGGGACGTGGACATGTGTCCCTTCACCCTCCACACACCAGGCACCACACTCTCTGCATTCTTTTCCTCTCTGTAAACTTTTGGCTGAACAGAAACCCTGATATTGAAATCAATATCAGTATTGAAATACTGATAAACATGTTGGCTTAGTTCAACAGTTGTTAGTACAGCTGTAAGCTCAGTTAAACAAACACTATACAATTTGCTCCTCTTGGGCAAGTTTCTAAATTTATTTTTTGAAAGAAGGTCAGGCAAGCAGAAGCTTGCATGGGCACTGCAGAAAGAGAGTAACCAACTGTCTGAGAAGGCATTCAACCCCAGGCTTGGCAATTGCAAAAGGTCATGCAGAGCAGTTGAAGTCACCAGTGCCCAGGTGGAACTATGCAGTGCAGTGCAGAGCGATAGCCAGGAAGGCAGAAGATAACCTGATGTAATTTCTATTTTTCATTTCTTTGGGAGAAATAGGCTCTGGTTCATTTCTCGAAACTAAAGCTGTAATCCAAATAATGAAAAGACTTGAAGGATGAATACTTAAACCACAGAAATATTAAGGCAATCACTGCTGTATAAGAGAAATGTATTCTGCAGCAGCATCACGTGTTTTAGTTTCTGCAGAGTGTTTAAAACAATTCCTACCAAAATAATAAAAGCTTCTGCAGAAGATAACTCCAAGACCATGTATCTCAGTTGTCTTGAATTCAATACAGGCTAAGTGAGACAGTCAAGGTTTAGTCTGTTGTAAACAGTGATTCACTGGGCATGATTTAGCTATCGTGTACTCTTTGTAAAGGAATTACTTAACTGGATGAGTATGGGAGATGCTACTTTTCTTCAGGTGTCTGAGAGACAGCTGAGAGTATATGACTTTGATTGAATAGCAATCAGAAACAGAAAATACACTGAGTTTTAAAATTCTGGCTTGCAGGCTGCAGTCCAAGTCCCCAGTTTATGTTAAGCTGTATTATATATTATGCACTTACATCTGGTGGAAAAGGCTGTGAGGTTTTTCCTGCTTGTCACTATCAGTCCTGTCTAAGACACAGAGTTGGATTAAATGGGGTTTCCAGTAATCATAAAATGCAAGATAACAATTGTGAGCATTTCTAAACTCTGATGATTTCTCAAAAAAATCACTCTGAGATAAAAAATTTTACTGAGTCCATAGTCTAAGGGTTTCAAAGATGAAAGATTGCTCCAAAATGTACAAATGGACAAAGAGCAGCAAGTACATTTCATGGAAAAAAAAAATACAGCTCACAATATTGTTTTCTGTTAGATGCAGGAAAAAAAAGCCCAACCTTGATATGCAGTATGACCTGCAAAACTTATAAAATAACTTTCAAAAAGCCTTTTGAGTAACACATCTGTTGGATGTTAGAGCCACCCAACTCATATACGGCAGTCAGGTAAAACTTTCTGCTTTACTCTGACTTTGCATTTTCCAGACCTCAAATATATCCTTAAAGCCAGTAGGTTATTTGGTGGTAGGTAACAAGGGGATAATCTTCAGAGAAGTAATGTCTGTCCCGATCAAGAGAGGATTCACCCCAGAGTGATGTGAAAGTTTCAGCCTTTCTTGGTGCTTTTGGCTGGAGGTTTGCACCGAAAGCAGGGAAGCTCTCTGCCTGCCCCTGCCAGGGGTGGCTGCAGTAGAAACCTCCTCATCTCCTGCACTGTTGGTGGCAGTGGGAACCTGTTGTTTAAGTAGTAAATAAATCAGTAGCTGCTCAAGTACCTGCAAGCTTGAACACTATAGAGTTGTGCAACTTCAGGGGTGAGCCAGGGATGCCTATAAGCTTAGTCTTTTTTCTGCAGTAAATCTGAGTTTAAGGTGTTCAAAAAGCATTGTTAGATTTTTTTTTTCTTTCTTCTGGAAAGCTCAGCTAAGGAATTTGGTTTTCATGATGTCCCTTAGGGTCCCCACAAAGTAATAAGTCAGCATCATTTTCTAGCTACAGTTGATAACATTTATTGCTAATTCTTTAAACCCTTCTTTAAAAGAAAACAAGTCTGCAACCTGCATTGCACCCACAGGAATAATCTTTCTTTTCCTCAGTTTGGTAATTCAATTGTGACTTGTAAACTTGTGCAGTTGTAGCAAAAAAAGTATACAGTCAACTCTAATCTATCTGGAGGAAAGTAAAAAGTGCTTACCACTACTGGTGTAGTAAATCCTGGCTGCTTTATTAAATAAATGTGGAATTTCACTCAGAAGCCTTAAGGAAGAAGAGTTTTAGAATAGCTATATAATTTAGCACATTTTGAAGCCGTATAAAGATTGATTCATTTTTGGAGTGAGATTTAAACTGATGGCATATTGAATGCAACTTAAATTAACTTGAAAACTATAGGCATTATTTATGTCTTCTGAATTGTGAAAGGCAAACCAGTCTACTGGAGAAATTCTTGAGTATCATAATCTTTCTGGTACTGGAAAAATACAGAGCTAAAAAAGATCCTATAGTTATTTGTAAGCCAGACCTTGAATAGTCTTTACATTTTTACCCTCCCACTGGCCTGGGCAGACAGAGAGCTGCAGGGCTACTGGCTGGCACCCTGCTTTTCACTGCAGTTTGTGACAAGAAAGTTTCCTCTGGCAAAGCTCTGTGAAACAAACCACTCCAAATTTATAAAAGGCAAACTATTCTGAAATAAAGAAAGGGTGAAAGCAAAGATTCAGAAAGATATCCTACAAGCAGAATTTACTATTATTTCTTCCTTTGTATTATTGCAAAAAGATGAAATTTTACTAAAGAGGCTTCCTATTCTTTGAATGAGTCATGGTAATAACGTGACATTTTCTCCTTCTTTCTTCATGTGTGGAACTTCTCTCATCTCAAAATAATCTAACGCTGTGGAGCTGTCCTTACCACAGTTATACAGAAAGAGTAACTGAGTCACAGAGAATTTTCTTGCTTGGTTTGTCCCCAGTCACCCAGGGAATGATTATCAGAAAGGGCCACAGAACTCAGGCTCCCAAAATCTGCTCCCCAGCTCTAACCAATTCCTTTGTCTTTAGTAGCCACAACTACTTTAAGCAATGGCCTTCACTATGATCTTGCATAGCTTGGTGTAAAGAAGAGAAAGTCCAACTTAAATCAAGAGTTACACAGTCACATAGGTGCAAAACCACAGTTGAGAGCTGAGCAGGGTCACAGCTTGGAAAAAAAGGTTGTTTTTTTTTTATCCCATAGGGGCATGCCAGAAAACAACCAGAGAAAGAGGAGAGCTAAGTCAGTTGTCCAGTCAGGAGTCCAGTCAGTTGAATGTGACCTCCTGCAAATGCACCAGAATGGGCTTTTAATATTTTTTGTTTGTTACAATGGAGCATAATCCAGGTGGTGAAGCAGAGTGCTGCCATGTACTGACTGGGACTGACTGGACTCTGCAGAAGCAGGAGTCTGCAATTTAATCCTTCCTGTACAGGGTAGTCCTGTATTTTATACAGAGACACACTGGATTTGATACATCTGAGTCATTATATAGGTTTTGGAAATCTAGACTTCTTTTACCAACTCTAAACATTTTACATATTTTTTTTTCCTCAAATAACCAAGGTTATTGCCAGTGCAGAAGTATCATCATGGAGTGGGTTACAAAATACATTAGCCTTTAATGTACTAAAGATGCTTTCTCAAAATTCATACTGGCACTGGGAATACACAAATTCCCTTTGGCATTCTCTCTGATGTTGTCTGCACAGACTGAGGTGAGTGCTTGGCATTTATGTTTGAAATGGCTGGGAACTAGATTATTTATGTATTTATGCATCATGGTTTCTAGATGCTTATTATTTACTAGCAGATAAGGAGTCGCCATTGAGACTTAGAAATGTAAGTCTGGATTAAATTGTAATACTGCAGACTATGCCTATACTGCTTAGCAATAGTTTTGTAAGCAAGATTAATTTATGTGGCAATGAGCTGCCCATGAACACAGCACTGTGGTTAAAATGAAGTTAATAATAATGGCTTTCATATTGGTCGTAGGACTGGATTTAATTCACCTGAAGGACAACTATTTGATGGGAGGAGGTGGGATATCCTTGTTTGCTACAAAAGTAAAAACCTAGAATCTAGGGCCTGAAATGAAACAGCATTAAGTCATCTTATTTTATGGCCAGACTCTAAATTCAAATCTCCATGTCTGTAGGAGTTGTTGTAAACCAATACCTGCCCCTTCAACACTGTGTTCAAAGGCAATGCCAAATGTAGTACACCACAATGTTTATTTTTTCTCTTGGAAATTGAAGAATTCATTTAATTGGTCACAGAGAAAGTGAGAACCAGACAGCACAGCTTTCTTCCCAGCTACCACTTTACAAAAATGTTACAGAATTCAACAATGCAGTTTAGCAAAGTTTTCCTTAGCTCTGTGCCCATCATGATGGTTCTGTAGGCTACAGAAATGCCTAAAAGCTGCTTAAATAAATCAATGCAGGGGCAGAGCTCAGTATGCTTAAACCCTGGTTCTGCTTCAGCCCAGATCATCACACAGGGAGGGCACTGGTGGCTACAAAGGCTGTTGGTGTGAGGTAAAGGGTAGTTCAAGCAGAGACAAGGACAGACTCAGACTCACCTTGGTTAATTCATTTACAAGCCTTGGGGACTTTTTGGCTATAAAAGGAGCACAACTGACTGCCAAGCCTGGGACGGGAAATAAAGCAAGCTAAAGAAGTGCATGAATGAGGGGACTCTACTTTTTTATTTAAATTTTTGCAATATGGCTTCAAGCACACAAAACCAGGCAAACCTATGCTTTATTGCAGCGGTTGCTCTACTCAACAGATGATCTATGTGTCCAATAGATTTTTAAAATACAGTTTTCTTATCTAAGACAGGGAAGTCTCTCCAGAGAGTGGTATCTTTTGCAGAGTGTTGTGTGAAGAAGGTTCTAAGTTGCAATCTTGACTTTCAGATTTCTAGGGATGGGGGGACTGATTTCAACATGCAGAGTCCTAATTCACCCCAGCAAATTTAGTAAAAGTCACATCCAAACTTGAAATGGCATCACTTCTACAAAAATTGTGGGGAAAAATCATACATATTTCATACTGACACTTCAGCTTGATTCATTATTATTCCAGTTTCTACATATTTACAACTTTGCAAGGCTCTCAGAGTGGACTGGATGATTTGTCTTGAAATACATGGGATTTGTCAGCAGCTATGTGTATTGGAGACACTGATATGGATGCCCCTTTACACTGCTTTATGCATCCCATGTTAAAGCCTCTTTCTGAGTGCTCTGTTTAGGGATAAAAAAACCTTAGATGAATTTCAGAGAAGCATCTGGGTGGTTTGATACTTAAGGCACTTTTCTCCTGAGCATTGAGCATTTTCACTACACTCCTAATTTATAGACTTTAAATCTGGCTCAGGCTCTTAGACTGTTTCTTTGGGAAAATAAAAACCATAAGAAAGCAGCAATGCTATTGGGCATTAGTGTTTTTTGCATCAATCAGTTGTGCAGTGGCATGGGGTGGACCCTGGAACCTAGAGGTGCAGGCTGAGCAAGCCTTACTCCAGGTAGCAGCAGCCAGGGGTAGAAAACAAAGAGTCCCTGTAGTCAGCATGGATCCAGTAGAGCACAAACATTGTGACCAAATCAGGCGTTTGGCTCCTCTCCAGACCAGCAGTGGTCTTGTTCAGGATAAATGTTCAACAGTTTTAAATGCAAGATTTATAAATACAGAGGCTGAGTCCCAAGAGTCAGACTTGCTGATCTGTGAACTGGCCCAGCTCTGCTTATTTTGCTTTCCATTTGACATGGCTAAAATCATTTTACTTGCTTTCCTGAGACTTTGGCTAAAGCCTTTCATTTCCTGGGTCTGCAATTTCTCAGGAAGACTGTGAGATACTTTCTATTGAATTTGGATCAGAAACCTACAGAGATACAGCTTTTTCCTAACCTGGAACTATTTTATTTCTACAGACCTAGATTTGATGACATTTCAGCACCACAGATAAGATCTTTTCTTAATAAGAAGGTCTGTAGATCCTAAATGATGGAAGTAAGAGGCTTAAAAACAAAGACATGGAGATGTATCTTCTAATAGGACATTTCTGTCCAGGGAGACTGGTCCTTGCTTTCATGTCAGTGGTAATAACAAAGCTGTTTGCCTCCTTCTTTTTGCATATTTGAGGTATTCATTCTATAGCTACAGCTTAGTTAGAAAAGCTGCACTTCAAGGAATTCAGTTACTAATTCTTCATTCTCCAATATGAAGAAAGCACAGGAACAAAATTAAGTCTTTTTTGTTAACAATGATACATTGAGGCACTGATGAGCTCAGCATCCCCTTTGCATCCTGCTGACTGCTTTCATAAAGCTCTGCTCACTGCCATGAGCCAAGGATGTCTGAATCTATTGTGTAGGCACATCTAATACAGTCTTAGATAAATAGCAGATCACTGTGAAAATCTTCTGCCTATTTAGTAAGGCAACCCTCCTCTAGAGCTGCACACTGAAGGAAGAAATGGGCATAAAGGGTAGGAGAAGGCAAAGAATGTGCTGAACAGGACAGGAAAGGGGTTACAGAAAATCATTTCCAACAATCCATCTCCAATTGTTTCCTTAATTCCACCACTCACTGCCTTCAATGGCCAAAATAAAATCATAGGTGAACACAAGGGTACCTGTTTGAGTTCAGTTGACAGAGCCATAACTACTTAGCACATGCCTGACAGTAAGTGATTGAGGTTAAGGTAGCTAATAATTAATCTACTTCTGTATGGGAATAGATATTTTCTTATTTGAGAGGGATTTCTATGTGCTATAAGGCTATGGACAGAGACCTCGTGTTGCAAGAAAAGTTGGATATCTTAGGAAAAATATCCTACTGCTAATGAAAATCATAATGTTGGATCATAACCTGCATGTAGTTTGGATCTAAACAGACACAGTAAAGGTCCAAATAGAAGAGTAAAAGTAGAAAAAGACCATGTCAGAATGAGCAGCTAAAACCCTTTTTTAAGATCAAAGTTATAGGTAGCTCCTATAAAATCCACTGATGAAATTCAGATTGCTAGAAATTTTTCAAGCCAGTGTTTGAATCCAGCTAGGATCTGAACCCCTTTGGAAGTCACTTGTTCAGTAAATGCTTAAGTTCTCACCCATCTTTTTCCTGTCCTCACCATCTCTTCTGCAATTAGCTGCATAAACTCGTTAGGATTCAGCCCTCGATCGAAGCCACAGTCTGTGTTGATTTGGGTAAAAATAAACCACATCTTAATGTTTCTTATGAAGTAGAGGAGCAGCAGCAACATCTGGCAAACCAGACAGTGGCGTGTGCTATGTTGCAGCTTTTTCACATGGTGCTATCTCACCCTTCCATAAGATGCAGAGGGAAGTTTGTTAACACGTAAACTCTCCTGTGAAAACCTGAAAAAATCTTTTTTGCCTTGCGGGGCTGTAAAGTGGGCCATAACCAAGTCCAGCCCGGTATCTGCCAAGTAACCTTTAATTGCTTTATAACTCAGAAACAAATTGTGTTGATTTAACTGTGTTATAAAAGGAGGCTTTGCTATTATTTCTCTGCAAAGTGCAAAACCATGGCTTGCTTTATGGAGAATGTACTTTCTTTTTTTAATTTTCATATTAATAACCCTTCTGACAAACGTGAAAGAAATGTATTTGTGACACTATCATCTCGTTTCATATATACCTCACTCTTGGAATGTGTCATCACTTTTACTCAAGCATTAGCTTTTGTTGTAAGTTTCCCTTATTTTAGTTTTATTGAAAATTTTAAGAATGTAATGAAAGTATAATCCTGATGCTTAATTATGGCATAAGCCTAGCAGAGTTCATGCATAACAAAAATGTCAAGGTCTGTATATTCTGCTAGAACCCCTTCTTTTAAACAATGCAATTAATTATACTTGAACAGCCTGGAGGTTTATTGCTTCAGATAAAAATATTCAGAGCATCTTTTCTACTATTATTTCTAGAAGAAACCCAATGTAAAATAAAGATAATTGAAGTCTCTTTGACAGACAGGTTGGGTTTTGTTCTTTTGTTTTGTTTTTTTGTTTTTTTTTTAGTTGTTTTTTTTTTTAAGGAGCTCTGTTGTTTTAATAAAGAACCTCCTCAAACAAATTTATGAGAAACTATTTGCATAGAAAATTTTGGTTTATGTCAGCCTAGGTCATAATTTACTTTATTCTATGCCTTTAACTATACCATTGTACATTTACATTAGTGATCTGGATGCCAGTTTAATTATCTAATGTCAGCTTCCATAAGACTGATAAAACTATTAAAACAGAAGTGCAGTGATAGTGTAGAATGATGCTACTAAAATTGATAAATAGCCCTTTAGTTCTGTCAGCAATACTGGCACTGCTGAATGTCCTGCCAATATAAAAGGTGTTTGGTGTAAATACTACTGAATGGAAGCCCAAGACCATATTATGAGGACAAACAGAGCTAAGTCTAGGGGCTGTGCCCTAAAGAATTGTACTAAGCTGGTATTTTGTTGTGGTAAGGATTCTAACACTAATTTGACTGACTGCTGTATGCATCTTCGGGAAGAGGAAGAAAAAATCCATTAAAATGTTACGTTTAAATAAAAGCCTCCAGCAAATTGCTTGCCACAGAGAGCTGTTTGCATGAGAAAGAACCAAGGACCTAAGAAGCTTATCCAAACTAATGGCATGTGTTTTCTAGATAAAATGTGTAATTCTCTGCTCCTCATTGTGCATTTTAGTCATCATGTCTAGCTATAAGAAACTGACACTGATTTTTATCAGTTTGATTTAAAAACAATGTATATTTTCAGCAGCCACGTTTGGTAATAGTTTCTTATGGAGCAGCTTTTATTTTGTTTAATCGATGATATTGATTTCCCTTTAAATATAAAGATTGCACAGTTCAACACTGAATGCAACAACAGTAGTTTAAAGATAAAGTGACTGCCTGGTTTGTTAAGGTCTCTTCTCAACATATCACCCTTTGTTTAACAATTCTGTTTAGAATGAATCTCCATGACTTATTGGCTTTTGATCCTTAATAGTGAAATATTTATTATATGTTAAAACAAAGGTTTTATTAGTTTCCAGCCCCCATGTATACATTCTGGATTATTTTTTATCATTAACTTTTATTTAAGTTAATACCACGGTATTTAATTTTGTGTGCATCTCAGCAAACCCTAATCTGAGTTGCATTCATCATCATTTTGGACTCTCTGGGTGTACAAGCACTTCTCAGAGTGATTAAGGGTTATGGAATCTGTCTCATTGCTATCTGAACAAAAAGACATTGGGATGAGGGAGAGTGGCTACTGCAGGGCCAGGCTGGACTCTGGGTCAGGGCACCAGCATCCCCCTGGGGAGCAGCTCTGAGGCCTGGGCAGTCAGCCTGGGGATGCTGCTGAGGGCTTGGAGGTGTGATCACAGGTGGGAGACAAAATAACACTCTTAAACCAACTATTTTTGGAAAATAAATTCTGGGGTTTTTTTTTTGTTCCTTTTAATTTCTTTCTATTATTTAGAGAATAACTAAAAATTAAGAGCCTATGAACAATAAAGAACAATTAAGAGCTCTTCCTTGTCTCACCTTTCTAGGTCTTTCCCATAGAAGATGTTAGAGAAAAAAGTCTAAAGCAAGTAAGCTCCAAGAAACTCCAAACCCGTCCTCTCATTATCTGTTAAGTGTTTTCATTAAAAGTATTCAAAAATACTAATTAGGAGGAATGTATTCTTAGACAACCTAAACTCCTCATGCTTTTTTTTTTTGCTTTTCACCAAGTCTTTCTGCAGTAAAAGACAAAAAAAGAGAGAGAAATATCTTTACACTCTTCCTGTTTCACTTGTTAAAACTTTCTTTAAGAGAAAATTAGAAATGTCAGATAATGGAACTGGTGAGGGGAATTGCTCCCCAAATAAGTCTCATTTTCCTATGTAAGATATTGAAAGGAGCCAAGATTTTAATTCAAATTATTAGACCAGAATCCATCTGAAAGAAGAATGCCTATTTCATTCTGGATTAAAACTTTTGAGCAACCTTTAATGGAAATTTTCTGAATGGATTTTGAACACCAAAAAGAACTGGACGAAAAAGGAAGGAAAGCATTTGACCATCTGCAGCATGAAATGTTGAAGTCTGATCTTTTTATCTATTCTGTAAAGAAAGGCTGATGTCTCCTGAGGAGAGATGTTTTGCAGTTTCCACTGTTCACTTCTTCTCTGTGATGCTTTTACCTGAGCACAGAAACCTGGAAAGGTCGTGAGGCTCATTTTTAAAACATTAATATTTCTTAAATGCAATTAGTGTTTTCACATATCATTTGCACCTAGTACTGAAGATCCATAAGCTTGCCACAGTGTGTGAAATTTATTTATTTATAGTATCTAAAAATATCCCAATTTCTTTCTCAGCCACTCTACATAGACAGCACCAGAAAAAAAAAAAATTATAAGAAACAAAAATGGCCTTTCACAAACATTTCAAATGATGCTTACTGCACCACAGGGTGATGGGCTAACTGGTGATTCAAAATTCCTGCACTGCTCTATGCAAAGGGGTAAAATTCATGATTGAAGAGTTAAGAGGAAAACTATAGCCCAATGTGGATAAATACACAGGAAAATACACTGCTACATGTCATGCAAAATTTAGACTCCAAATGACACTTCAAATATAAAAAAACCTGAATGATCTCAAACATGTTTCTGACAGAGTAAGATACTAGCAAATTATCATGGTAACATTAATTACTGAATATTTTTGCTGGAGATGTGACAGGACAGGTACAGAGGCTGGTCCCAAGGTTACCATCCTTTCCCCTGCAGTACTTGTGCTTCCTCACTATCCTTTCTCTCAGTCCTTTCCCTCCTGGGAGTCCTATATAGAGCTGAACTGATTATATTAATCTACAAATTACTGCAAAAAAAGCCATCTGTAAGACATGAAGTGGCAGCTGGAAATGTTAGCTCTCCAGACTCCTTCGTTTGAGGAGATCTTCAAGAGGCTGACTGTGAGCAAGGGCTGTGCTTTTGGTCCCAGTTACCATGAAATGCACACAGTGATGAGAGCAGACTCAGGGGATGATTGGCATATACATATTAGAACAATCAAGCATATCTCCTTTCTGCCCATTTTTATGAATTCAGTGAAGCTACAGAGATCTCTACCACCTGGAGACCTGGGATCATATGCTGTAGTGTAGGTTCAGAAGAGACCAAGATCCTGCAGCTGAGGGGTTTCTTTTGCTCTAAATTTGTGCTTGTGTCTCCCTGTCTCCTCACTTTGTCCTAAGACCCTCAAAATTGTCTTTCCAGCACCATCAAACCCTATTAGTATTGCCTCTGTAGCTTAACATGTTTGATATCCTATAATGCAATAGAAGTCAGCTGGTCTATATTTCACATCTGAATTGTATTAAGAAAGGAAAATCATTATAAAATGAATATGATGAGACACCAGTACTCTGGATGATACCCTACAGAAGGCGTCTCATGGGCCACTGAACCCAAGGACAAAGAAAGGACATTATAAATGCCATAAAGAGGTTTGGGTTTTTTCCTTTTTCCATGTTCACAGTGCTGGAATATGAGAAATTCTTATTTACTTTGTTCAATGCCACAATTAGTGAAAATCAAAGTGTCTGCAACTGCATTTTATACTCTAAATTATTAGGTAATTAACCTTAATGCACCCTGCTCTGAACCTCCAGCTTTCCAACATAGCTGAGAGCATCCTTCAAATACAACAATACATATGACAGCATCACTGCTTAATTATAAATAAAATGAGCCTCTAATGCAATGTGAGGGATTTGGATGGTGTTAATGAAGAGCGTGCATGCAGGAGGAAGAGGGAAAAATGTCAGAGAAAATGAAACTGTCTTTCATCAGAGTAAAAAGAGAAAGATTTGTATCACAAGGATAAAATAAAAAAGCATCCAACCACAGGATGCTTTACTTGCACACTGACTGTATTATATTTATTGTCTTCCACAAAGGATTGTGTTCTCTTTCACAACTGAAAATGTTTCATGTTTATAAAAACAGGGATTTTAAATTAATAAATCAGATAACCGAAAAATAAAACAGATTGTTAGAATCTGTATCAGGGCTACCTGTTCCTCTTTTCATGGCAGAAGTTGGCCCTAGCAATATCAGAGAACATAACACTAAAACTGGTGCTTTAGTTAGTTTTTTTTTTTTAATTGTATATTTTCCACCTAAGTATACTGTGTTCAACAAAAGAACAATATTAATTCTAAGTACTGGAACATGTAGATGCAGGTATTAAATAAAGTATTCTCTGTGTTTGAAGACATGTAGGGGAGAGAACTTTTAGATCACTGCCAGCTATAGAAACTCAAGGCCCTGAAGCTGCAGAACAATTTACCCTCTACCCCAGAAAGCCCAGGAAGGACATCTTAAGGCAGCCTTGCTGGCAGCAAATTTCCCTCCTCCTGGGACAAGATGGGATTGTCCTCTAGATCATTTCTCTTAGAATTTCCATCTGTGGTATCTGGAGTGCTAGGTAAGACTGGTGAGGTGGAATAACCCAGAAATGATGCATAATAGCCACAGGACAAAAAGTGTTACTGATGTGGTCAGATGAACTCATAAAACATCACTGTCAGAGGCAGGATCCAGGAGAGCAGACCCACATTCTCTTACTGCAACCAACATACTTTATCTTACACACGTGCTCCACCCTGCCTGTGAAAAATCTTACCAGTTCTGTCAAAACCAAGTGTGTTACCTTTTGCCTTTCACCACACAGCTGCAGCTGTTAGCAGAAAGTAGCTAAATTACAAATTACTCCTCAAATAATATTAATACTAGAAAAACATTATTTTCACAGCTAGTGAAATCACTGTGACTTTGTATTTGCATGAAAAAAAGAAAAGCACACATTTATTAACATATTTCTGGTTATGTGACTGTTTCAAAAAAGCAACTGTGGTTGGTTTTGTATCACCTGAAAGGGGAGGAAGGAGGAAGGGGTCTGATAGCATAAATGAAATCTGTCATTATATTGCAGCACTGAAATAATACTTAAAGATTTCTGAGTCCACAAGAAGAACTGAAAAGGGCTCCTTGTCTCTTCATGGGTGTGCCTAACTCCTATTGACAATAATGTGATGGGTTTGATTTATGTTGAACACAGCTCAAGGGATGAGGTTTGTTTATGCTGAGTAAAAGGGGTGAGGTTTATTGGGGGAATATGAACAATCTGAGAGAAGCTTTTAAGCTTAGCAGCAACCTTGAACTCCTGTGTGCTGTTGGCTATGATGTGCTGCAGTAGCTGAGCAAGGACTGCAGACTTCTTAAAACAAGGGACTTGTAGCTGCAGTTCTCCCACTGCAAGAGCTATGCATGGGCTACAAGAAAACAGAAGGAAACAGAATCCTTCGTACAGCAGATTATTCATCTCCTTTATTGCAGCTTTCTTTTCTGGCATATGACTCCAAAATATTGCACAGTCCAAGCTTAAAAAGTAAACTTATCTAAATAACATTAATAATATTGTCAGCACTGAGAAATGGAGGATAAGGGATAAAACTCTGGGCTGTTGGGTGTGGATGGTGCAGATTGTGCTCTACACAACGAGAACGCAGGCTGGTGCCTCACTCGCAAATAATGGAGAGGATGAAGGCTCTCATTTTCAGTAGGAATTTTCTTAGAAGTCCTGAGAATGTTTTGACTCAAACTAAGCACTGTTGGAAGGGAAGAGGGAGAAGTGAGTTGTCTGAACTGCTGAAACACCCCTTTTTCCATCTATTTTTTTCCTTGTAAATGAGGTGTGGCTAAAAATGTCCATATGCATGAGTGCTACTTCAGCAGAAATGTAAACTGGTTTATATGAACACTAGACTTCAAATCAATATAAGAGGTGCAACACAAGGAGCACAGTAACCCTCACCAAGATGAGTTAGAAAGAAGAAAAGAAGCTACAGAAGTTTGAAAAAAACCCCATGCACATTTCTGAGAATAATCACTGTTTCATGTTTGCTTGTAATTGTAATTTGATTATGAACCTAATTTTGCAACAACTTCTTAAAGTAGGTAGTTAACTGTAGAGTACTTTATATGCAATTATCTGCTGTTGAGCTTCCTCATTATACAGCAATTGCTACATAAATCTCCTTGTTGTTAAAACATAGTTTTTGCCATTTGCAGATTTCACTTGTATTCTAATAATAAAAACCATTTGATCCAAGATCAATGTTTCTGTTTTACATGCCTGTTTCCAAGAAACAATTCTTAAATATTTGATATAATATTGACATATAAAACCTTTTTATTCTTCCCTCTTGCAGGCAAACTGACAAAGAGTAAAATTTTGGATACTGTAGTAGTCTTGCTCATTCCCATAATCATCCATTAAAAAAAAAAAAAAATCTATTTAATAAATCAGAGATTCACCTCACCTGAGGTTCCCTACTCTTGAGTTAAATTTCTATCCTGGCAGAGCAAAGGGGAATCCTGGAACAAGGACAGAGGAAGACTAGAAAAAATGATCTTAATTTCATGTGCTTCCCGGCTGGTGGAAAATGTTGACCTGACCAGCAAAACCAGGGCAAACTTTCTGCCTCTCACAGTGGATGAAACAGCCTCTCACACCAACTGAACAACAGAGGCTCCAAAGCCAGCAGTGGATATCCTCTCCTGAGACATACTGCCTTCTTGCAGTACAGATGATGCTCTGGTAAGTAGCAGTGCATTCAGCATGAGCTCTGTGAGATGGATATTGTGTAAAGACTTTCCTATGATTACATAATGACTCTTTCACAATATGATAAAGGAAACTATTGAGCTCAAGGGGAGAAAGGGGAGGAGGCAGAATGTGGAATTTTGTTATCAGGCTTGCCAGAGACATCTCTGATTTTTATTTTGTGTCTTTGGATGATTTAAGAAAATGGCATGAGGTGCAACTTCTGGGGAAAAGGAGGAAGACATGTTTTCACAAAGAAAACAACAAGGTATAATGGTTTGGGTATAGCTGTGGGCACATTTTAAAGCTGGGTGACTTTTGCTTGAAACTGTCACATTGTGGTCTACAGTTCTGGAAGCTGCAGTGGCCCTGGTGGAACCAACCAGATCAGAGCCTGAGCTCTGCCAGCCAGTGCAGGGCTGCAGGGAGGTACCCAAGCTGCACTAGACTATGGAGAAATTCCTGAGGCCTTTCCAGACATTCAGCTGTGCTGGGAGAGGCATTTGGCGAGGCTCCCAGACATGTCTCCGGTTCTCTGGGAAGACCCAGGTAACCTGTGACAACAAATGTTTCCAAATCAATTATATTTGCAAGCAAAGAACAGCAGGGAGAAGGGTAAGGACTGCTTTACACACAGCATATGCTTTTTGGGTTTCTGTCTCTATAAACTGTCATGCAGAGTGATCTAACACTATTGCAAAGACTAAAATAAATTGATTTAGCCATTTTAAAAAATAAGGACTCTTGGTGCTCTAACAGTGGAAGGATTGTTCAGGCAAACACTAGAAAATACATTAAATTGTTAAATTGAGTCCACAGAGAAGATGAACCTACAAAAATTCAGTGGCTGATCTATTCCAGTATTTTACTGAGTAGCAGAGTGCTCATATCCTGAAGTACCAGCAAAGTATTTAGAGAGGTTTTTATACAACCAGAGTTCTGCTTTGGCAAGATGTTTAATACTGATGGTACAGTTCTATAGCTGTCTTTAATCCAGCCTAAAGACATGATTGTCCTGGCTCCAGGCTTAGCTGTATCCTTTTACTTCCTAGAACAGAGCTGGAATCATCCCTAAATTCCAATGGGCTAAATCAGAGAACAAATATTTGTGTTTTGAATAAGAATGCTCTGTGGTGAATATATTTGATTTAATAGAAGTAAAATAAACTCATGAACATGCTAAGGTAGGCTAGATCAACCTCCGTGTAAATCTTTGAAGTGAGCATCCCACTCAGTTTTCATATCTATTTGCATTGATAAATTAATACTGTAATTCGTAATCATAATGATTTGATGGCAAAACTTGTAAGTATTCTGAAAAAGGCAAAAAACGAAAATAAAATGAGATTAAAATGTTCTAGTAGCCTGAATGATTTTCTATTAATAATTTCACTTGAATGCAAAACATTGTACAAATCTATCTTACCAAAGAAGTAAGAGCTGCTAAGTAGACATACATTCCTTTCAGATCAGGAAAAAATGTGTAATAATTATATAGCATCTATATTCTCAAAGACATAGTAACACCCCAAATAAACTTCACTGCTTTATTAATAAACAAAGAAATGTTTCTCTAGAAGCATTATAAAATATTCATAGATGACATCTGAACAGGTAAGATGTAAGTTAGCATGTGTCATTGGGCCCCTAATTTCTTATGTACTTGAGTCACATTTGGAAATGGAATATAAGCAGATAGTTCCTCAACTCCTGCATCTTTAGACATTTAGATGCTTCCCACTCTAAAAAGCCCCAAAGACAATAGCTCTGTCTTGCATATTTCCCATTGTGATCAGGAATAGCCTTCCCCTGGGTTGACAATACATTGATCCCATTTCCTTGCTGCCTTGTGAAGCCATGTCAGCTGAGCTCATTTAAACTTTGCAGTTCACTAAAGCCCTCTGATCTCAGAAAGAAAACAGAACTTGAAGAAATCAGAAGGCTGCAAAAGTATCCAAATTAGAGAGAGCAGCTGATCTACGGGTGAGAGTCCACTCCTCCAGGCCTTCCTGGCTCCACCTTGAATATTGCAAGACAGAGACTTGAATCTGAGTGTCTGAATAAGGTACTACCATGGGTTTTCTGTCTCAGGAACAGCTCCAGCCATTTTACAGTAATGTATTACAGATTTGCAAGACAGAATCATGCAGCTGATACCACCATTGTCCTATAGCTTTGTTCTTTTATATTTAAAAGCACAGCTGGAAGCTTTCAGGAGATGGGAGACATGAAATACATAGAATAAAATGCATCAGTCTTAAAGATATCAACTAATATTGCATAAATCACAAATAGTCACTGGCTCCAGATTTAATGATTCAGGAGACTGATTTCTGTGAAGTTAATCTATGCAGTTCATAACATGCACATGTAATTGCTTTCCTAAACTGATTAAGCAATTCCCATGTCTGTACATCCCAATCAGGTAATTGCAGACCTAAATATCCATTTGCATATTTTCTGCCACCGACTGGAATATACAATTACTGTGCATGGAAACCAGGAACGTTATTGTGCATCCTAACAGTCTGACAGTCAAACCTCTAGGTCCTTTTCTTATCTAACTTTTCTAATACATTTCACACTGTAATATTTAAAGTGGATGTTGGCCATTCCTCATTCAGAATAAAGTTTTTCCCTGTAAACTAAAATAGTGAATCAGACAGTTTCTGTAGGGTATTTAGATTAGTATCTCATGTAATTAATAAATCTAAAAGAACACACACTGATTCTGTTACCTCTTGTCTACCACTGATAACACTAAAATACAAATTTTATGACCAAAATTGAATATTAATGTAGGAAATTAATAGAAAAATGAGAGAATGCAAATTACTTTGTTTCTCAGGCTTTTCATGTCTTTCACCTCCTCTTCCTCTACTGCACTCTTTTATTGGCTTTGTCAGATTCTCCTTTTTTTTACTGAATTAATTATTAATTGTATGTTTGCTTTATCACCTAAGGCCTCGACCACACCTTCCCCAAACTGCTTGCAGACAGAAAAGAGAAGGTGGTGTTGGAACGTGATTGGAAGCAGAACCCCTCTTCTCAAGGTAAGGTTGTACTTCATCCCATGCAAGCATTAAATCTTTCTGTCTTTTTGAAACATGAATAACTTCAGCTGTGAGAGTGAGAGGAGCACTGGCCTGGGAACAAGAGTACATTCCTGGGGCTGTGTTTCAGCTCCCCAGGTAGAGGGTGGAACTGAGCTGGGTGAGTGGAAATCCACCCAAAATGAACTGTTGCCCTGCTCCCCTTTGTTTATTACAGCTAACAACTGACCTTCCCTTTCTTTTAAAGGAAAAACAAACAAGGAAGGAGTTTTATGAGACAATTCATCAGGTGATGAGAGTAACAAGTAAGATGTGCAAGTGCTGGTCATTCCCTTCTGAGCCAACACTGGCAACTCCCTTACTAATGCACTGCACCTGTAGGATGTAGGTATTTTTTTCCTTTTCAAAAGCAGTAAGGAAAATGGCTTTTCTATGAAATTATATAGGTACTTCAAGATACAAATGAAAGCATTTTCTGGCCTCTAGAAAAAAATCAAGTGTGAGATTCTGATCCAAAAGTGTTTTAAAAGTGTTAGTGAGCTTTAGCATCATCCTTTACACACAGGAAGAAGTCACGTTTCCACCCTTTCCATCATCATCCTAATGCACAGAACTCTGAACTAACATTCATCTAAGTTGCAAGAATTTTAAAATAAATTTCTAATTTTAACAAGTTAGACTTTATGGGTAGAAAAAACCAAATAGATGGATAGAAAGAAGCATTATTAAAAGTCTACATCTCTGAGACAGGAAAGGCATAAGCTGT
Source organism: Florisuga fusca (assembly GCA_038090715.1). NCBI lineage: Eukaryota > Metazoa > Chordata > Aves > Apodiformes > Trochilidae > Florisuga > Florisuga fusca. Next base: position 5,728,406 of record JAAWXA010000023.1, read on the forward strand.
GTTACTGCTAATGGAAGTAGTGTGCATGCATGCTTAGCAGAATAAACACATTAAGTACTGTTAATCATCACTCAAACACAGCAATCTCTTTGAATAAGAATAGTGCTGGCAGCTCCCCTGACTACACTGGGTTGGGATGCAAAGCCAGAAATGTCTTTTTATTTTTCAGAATTTCTGAAATTATATTTTTATGGATTAAACTCTTAGAAGGTATGAACTGACAAAAGCTGCATTAACCTCTACAGGGCAGTGCCAATTCATTCCATAAGGCAATCTGTCTCTACATAAGGGCAAGAATTAAGATTAAATATAGTTAATATGAGAGTATAATTTTTTTGTAGATTTGTTAAAGACAGACATATTTTCTTGCTGTTTTCATGAGGAAGGACTTGTGGTAGAAGAACTTAGGCATTTTTTCAAAAAAGTTAATTTTATTGCATCATAATCATATTGAATTAAGACTGCTCAAAAAAAGCTTTTATATCTTTGACATCAATATTAATTGATCCAGACACTGCTAAAACACAGTAAAAATTTTGGTCTTCTGAAATATTGATTTCATCTGGAAGCATCAATTGTCACAGAAGGAAATATATTCTTGAATAAAACATTCAGCCTTATCACATCTTGCCAAGCTGAGAGCAAGCTCCTTCCAGATGAAATATTTTTATATTCTGTGACATGTTATCAACCGCCAGCTCTTTGAATGAGGTTCAAATCAGACCAAGACTTTGTCAAACATGGAGAAATAAATGGAGTTTCAAACTCTGGCTTTCTAATGCAGCCCTGGACTTGCCACTGCCAGTACTGAATGCTGCCACTTCCTCCTGCAAGTAGAATTATTTCATCTCTAGTCTCAGAGGTTGCTTTGAGGTCAACTCATATTTAGAGCTGGGCACCTTATAGGGTTATAATAATCATCTGTGGTTTTTGAGGAAAAAAATACAGCCTTAATGAGCTCTTCTGGTTTTTTCACTCAAAAGATAAGCTTAAGTACTAGATTTTATATGCAGAGATTGTAAATAATTTCTGTGTTCTGATGCCATTGGCAATCCTCAGAGCTCTGCCAGGGCCACTGTTGTGATCCTGTGTCTCCAGGAACACAAGATGAACACACCTTTGATACACTCACTGCTGGAGCATGCTTTACTGCTACTTTGCACTGTGTTATTTGCTTGCCAGAGAAGTTACAACACAACTGGGAGCCCCAGATTGATTGTTTTATGAGCAACCAGAATTCAAATGTGGTTGTGTTCTGTCAGGCTACTGAGGAAAGAAAGGGAATTAAATGACTGCTGGATTGGAGAGCCAGAATTTCTTGTCTTATACAATCCATTTATTTATGTATCATTTTTAGGGGGTATTTTTAAAGGACAAATATTTTAAAGCCACAGTCAGTATTTATTGCATTCTCGTAACTTGCTTAGAGCCTCAAATCAAATGCTTTACCCTGCTACTTTACAAAATGTATGCAGAACATAGCAGTATATCTTCTGTAAAAATGTCATCCACTATTAGTTTCTTCTACTAAAATGCCTCTTTATTACCTCCTGTAATTATGAGAAATTTAGGCTGCTACATATATATCCCAAGCTACAGAAATCTGCAGCACCTTATTTTTCCAGTAGACAGGAATGCAATGTGCCTTTCTCAAACCTGTCACTATATATAAGGCTAACCAGTGATGTCAAATATAGAATATAATTTTAATGAGATTCTTCTAATTTTATTACAAGTGGCTTGAATGATCACAGCAAATTCCATATGATGTATGGTAGTAACTGCTTTTCTGGTTCAGCTATGAACCATCACTGAGACAGAATTCCTTGCAGCTCAAGTGTGATTATGTACACAGCAGCAGTGAAAATAGTACTTCTGTTAGAATTAGTGACAAGCTGACATAAGTCATTGGGACACAGGAGCAAAGATCACTCATATAGGGAAGATATTTCTGGATTGAGGCCTAAATCTTCAGGATGAAATTCTGGCCGCACTGAAGTCAAGAACTGATCCAAATAATGACTGAAAAAACACTTGATTTTTTTTTTCTTAACTTTAATGTTGCCATATTTGCCTGCTGTTGCTTCAGTAGCAACAATGCTCAAAGCTGGTGATGTTCCAAGAGCCTGGCACACTTATGCAGGTGTTGAGGGATCTCCTGGGATCACCATGCAGCTCGTCCTGCAGCACAGGAGGATGAACATTGCCCTCATCTCTGGTGGGTGTGACTGCTTCATGAACATGTAAGGGACAAAGGGACAGGATGATTCTATAGCTCTCATCCTAATCTAAGTAAAGACACAGGGAGCTGCTGAAGCAGGGTACAAGTATCAGCATCTCATCACTTTCTCTGCACCTGTGTATTCCTATACTGTTAGCAAACTCCTCCTGGGTTAGACTCCCAGGTACACTGGGATCCCATGTTTGATGTCTCAGGTATGTGCTCCCATTGCCCGCTATCCCAGAGAGAGAAACCCTCAACAAGAGCTGTCACTGGGCTTGATGGGTGAGAGGCCAGTGGTGGGTCTGGAAGCACCAGGCACAGAGCCAGAGAGCTGGGGGAGGCAAAGCCCATTAGACTAGCAGACATTAAACAAAAAAGACACCAGACCGTGGAACCAAACAGAATCACCTGCTTAGCATACAGAATAGAATCTGACTGTAGCTCTGACAATTACTAGATCCTTAATTTACTTAAATAATTACTTGGTGATTAATTAGATTAATTAATTCCATCTGAAATCAAGGTACTATACTCTATTTTTTTTTTTCCTGGTATCAAACTGAGCTGTAATAGATTCTTCTACTTTGCATTTCCAATTTAGAGCATCCAATTTAACAGAGAGAAGCAAAAGTTATGTTGAAGCAAATCAGCTCTAGCCCTGATTTCTTTTTCACTTTTCCAGATGCAGTGAAAATATGTTGCTAATCAACAGGAAATGTAATTCTGACTGTGTGAAAACTGCCTTTTGCAACTCCAGGCGATTAGAAGAACTCTATTGAAACATTTGCACTTTTGTGGTACTGTTGAAACGCTGATATTTTTCAAATTACACACTAGATACAAATACTGTATTGAGCAGCCTTTTTCCAGTACCTTGGGATGGACTCTTATACCCTTATCCTTGCTGAATAGGCATTTTCCCAAAAGCAATGCTATTGACTTTGCAGGTGCTATTTCCAGTGTATGGATTTAAGAAACTCAAAAAATCCTCCTGAATGTTTTTTTTCCTCCCTTTGGTTTCAGCTGGCTATTAGGCAGAACTGAGAAGGAGCTCAGGATCTTAACACCTAGAGCGGTACCTAGAGCTCCCTCAGCTTCTGCCTTTTCTAATTCAGAAAGTATTTCTGTCAGCAAAACCTGATTTTTTTCACTTTTATAAAGTAAGTATGAAAGTTTTCACACTGGCCCAGCAATTAAACTTCCTTGGCTGTGGTTCAGTAGGGACCAGACAGTGGTGCCTGGCTGGTTTTCAGTGCTGAGGGTACTAGCACAGGCCATGCTGTGGGCACCAAGAAGCAGAAGAAAGCCTGAGATTGCTGTGCTCCAAACACCAGGACTGAAAGAGAGGAACAGAACTTCCTCCTGCTTTGCTCACAAAACAGTCTTGTCAGGTCCAAAATGCTTGGAGCAAAAGCAGCACTGCTCGTCTCCCTGTGAATTAATTTCCTAACTCTAAAGAAGCTCATTTCCAATGTGATTAATTTTAAGAACATGCCCCCATTGCATCCAGTGGGTGCTAAGTGCAGACATTCTGGATACAGATGGACTTTACACCACCACCTAAGAGGTGTGATTCACAGCTTTGCTAATTTAGAGATTTCCTAAAGTGTCACTGCCAATCTCTCTCCAATGAACACAAAATTCAGCAATGCTTTTGCACACAAGGCACACACACTGCTCAGTGAGTACAGAGGAGCTGTTGATACATTTCCCAACTGGGAATCACACATGTTAAACTGGATGCTTGATTCATCATACTAACTGGGATGGAAGGTTATTGATGTTGGAACAGGATATTATTTCTTACAGATGATTAAAAATATGCTTAGGCTGATAATTAGCTAGGAGAAGCAGAAGCTGGGCCAGGAGCTGAAGTCCTGTACTCAAAAGTTTATAGGACTGAGTTTGTTGGGATATCTCTCACTGAAGACAGGGGGTCTTTGGAGCCTGTCAATGTTTTCTATCTAAAAAGACTATTTTTGGTTTATCACTCCTCTATTCACAGAAAGCTTATACAAACTCTACTGGTTCCTAATTGAGCATTTCAGAAATGTAATACAAGCCTGATTTGGGCAGCAAAACTATGGCATTTTTACCCAGTCTGTAGAGTGGTATTTGATTTCAGAATGTCCTTTCAATTAAAAGAACACTTGGATATAACCCAGAATCTCATAATGCAATTCGGGACTCCTTAATCCTCCCCAAGTTCTTTTTTCTGCCTCTTCCAAAAATTGTTTTAGTCCCTTTTCTTATACTTTTCCTTTAATTTTCAGTCTTATTCATTTTTCTTATGATTAAGCCCTGAAAACCCTTTCTTCATATCATATTCAGATTGATAATTAGTTTGAAGATACTCGTCAGCCTACAATAGCTTTTGTTATTGTGCAGTTTTTCTAAAAAAAAAGAAAAAAATTAAAATATTGCTTCTTCCTCACTCCTGAGAAGCTTGTAATCCAACTTCCACAGATAACAGGGAACTGGATATGGGTTTTGCTTTCATGTCTTTTGTGCCTTGAACTCCAGAATAAAAAGTTATATAGATTTATAAAGTTATAGATTTAAATTTAAATATCTGTTCAAACACTGGAAGACTTACAGAAAGCAAGGATAACTCCAAATGAATTCACTTGATTCAAGGTAGTTAATATTAACTTACTTTCTTACTGCTATTTCTAGGGTCATAAATGGGAAATCCAAGGAGAACAAAAAGGTTGTTCTCAGTGTTCTAGTGTTAGTGTCAGGTTATTTGACGCTCCAGACAGAGGCTCCCCAGGGCTATGTGGACAGGACTGGACCCTTGTCCCGACTGCCAAATTCACTAATGCATGAGTCTTCTACAGAGTGGCTCAGCTACTTTTTCCTCTGTGTTTGCTACCTTAGCAGAACTTGCCAGAAGACTCTGATTAAGGGAGACAGTAAAGCTGTTGAGGTCAGTGTGAGGATGCCAGCTGAGCACTGATTCAGTAGGGCTGGATGATGAAGCCCTGGGTAGCATCAATCAATGCCTACCACCTTCTAAATCCCTTTATATGCTGCCATGCACACAGTTCCAATTCACTCTCTCACAAGTGAAATTCCTGACAGGCACAGGATGAGGATTTGGTATTTTCTTGATAGAAAGTACCAATGCTGAAGCAGATGGTAGAGAAGAGGGAAAGTATCAAGAGAGATTATTGAGGATTTTATCTTCCAATCTGCTGATAACCATGGATTGGTGCCCTGGGATGAAGACAATGAATGAAACCAGGGAAGGCAGTCAGCATGGCAGATGAAGTCAGACCTTTGAAAGCAGAGGGGATAAAAAGGAAATAAAAAAAAATTTTTTTCCTCTAACACTTTAGGAACTGACTTCTTACTCTGCTTCATTAAGGAAAGACACAGCAAAAAAAAACACCAAACAAATTCATACAAAGCTCAGGGAAAAAAAGAGCCTGTAGATTTCATCCTTCCTAATGCTGGCACAGAAACTCAGAACCTGCTGTGATCATGTGGTAAGGAAAGTTGTATGAAAGTAATTATTGCCTGGCCTCTTGAAAGATCAGGGAGGAAGATGAAGAAATATACTGCAGCTCTGAACATGTATTTCAGAAGAGCCAAACAAAATTCTAACTTCAAAGGGTTTGGGACGTGCTCTTAATCTAGAATAGTGGGGTATGGGGTTTTTTCCTTCATGAGAAGCAGTTTCTTAAATCCAGCCCGAACTAGAGAAAATGAGAAAAATAGGCAGATTGCTGAACATGAGAACTAATGAATTCTGATTCCTATGGATTTGTGTTGCCTGATAAACTAGTTCTGCCTGAATTCTACCAAGGTTTCCGATCATCTTCATCTACTGGTTTTTTGCATGTAGTTACTGAGTTAGCTATACTGATATATATTGATTCCCTGCAGTATTTTTTTCCAGCAGAGACAAACCCCCAGAGCCTGGTGTTGCTATGCTTCCAGTGGAGACCTAAGCAGTCTGGCTTTACCCAGCTTCTCCTAAGTCCCTGTCAATAGCAATTTCTGAATGCTAAGAACTAAAGCAATCCACTAGCTCGTCCTTCCCTCCAGTCCCACTGGCCCCAAGCACTGAAGAGTCCCCAGGCTCACTGGTTAAGGGCCTTTCCTAGCCTCAGGTGCAACTCCTGACTCCTGGTGTGTTTAGAGTTTGAAAGCTGTTTTCTCCCTGGTCACAAATTCCCCCAGGTGGATTTTTGGAGGTTGAGATGCTGCAAGCCCCTGGTAAAGCTTTTTCAGCATTTTCAGTCTTTTAAGCATTTATTAATGCTGCTGGCTGTCGTAGATACTCTGGTGTCTAATATGCTGCAAACTCCCACTGCAGCTTTTCTCACGTGCTTGTTTGCCTGAGAAAACTGAAATCAAACAATGAGATTTTTTTAGAAGGAAACACAGAAGGACAGATATTTATGTATAAACCTCCCACCCTCACCCAAAACATGAGGATTTCCTTAGGGAACCAGGCTAAAACTGAGAGAAAATATCCCTAAGAAAACTCCCAGTGTTTGTATATCTCTACAAGAGACTGTGCTGCCTTGAATATAAAATGGATGTCTGCCTTGAAAGCTGGAGGATTCCTCAGAGATTTAAAGGTATAATATACAGTGAAGGAATTTGTAGTAGTTATCCGGCTCAATACAACATTCAAACATTTTTGGCAGAATGAGCTTTTCTATTTCTGCTATAAAAGCCATTGGAGAGCAGAACAATCCTTTAGCAAATGTCAACAGCAAAAAAATATATTCCACTTTTTATTAAGCTACCCTGGGCTAATCTGTTTTAGACACTGGTTTCAAATTGTGTAGCCAGAGCCTTTTTTTTCTGTTGAGCCTGGGCTGGTTTGACATGCCAGGTGCAAAAATGCCTTTTGCATACTCAGACAGTCTGAATCTCTGCCAGCACTAAGAGAAGGTCCTGCTGAGACTGTGCTGCTGAAAACTGCTTCTGAAGCTGGAGAGTTTCTCTTCCACAGCCCATACAGATGGTTAGGGCGCTTCTACTTGACTTGTCAGCACCAGGTACTGTCAGTTGTGCACTAACCTGGAGTTTGCAAGGGATCAGCAAAGGTTTATTGGCTCATGACTAAGTATATAAGGAAAATTCTTGAAAAAATTACCCCATTACCATCATTCTCCCTCTTTTGATGTGTGTGCATTTTTTTCAGGGAAAGGGCTTTTTATGCCAACAGGCTCATTTGGCAGCAGGTGAGAAGCCTCATCTCTACAGTGCTGGCAGCAAATTAGCTGGAAATCACAGCCTCCAGAGCCAAGCAGTTGTTCCAAAGAGACCCTGACTGCACTCCCTGGGAAGCTGGGGTAGGCAAAAATGGTAAGAGGTCCTTGCTTTTTTATAGTTTAATAATTAAAACTGGAAGGCCTTGATAAAGAAGTTTGTGATGCTTTCTTTTCTAAGGATGATGGAGGGAACTCAGAGACACTCTGCCCTAACTGACCCATTTGCTCTCTATATAATACCAGGCAGACCACGAGGGACAAGACTTTTGTGCAGGTCTGACGCGTAACATCTGTGGCTCTTCATCTGGATCAGATACCTTGGCACATTTCTAGAGCTGCCAGTCCAATAAATCTCACCCACTGTGAATATGGTAGACTTTCTAAAAGATTCACAGAAATAACTGCATGGTTTCACTGGCTGTATGGGGCAAATGCTACACAAATTTGGAACAAACTCTTCCATAAAACACATAATGAGACTAAGACTATTGAGATTACCTCTTTTCCTTTCTAAAGCCTTGTCTATCAAACTATATTGGAAATATTCAGGCTTAGCAGCAGATGTCCCAGAAGACACCAACAATATATTCCTAAAGGTCTTTTGGAGATCAGTTCACTTTTAGGTAATATATTTTCCATGGATCTGAGGGGGTAGGAAAAATATTCAGTAAAACTGAAGCTCTAAAATTATCCTAGTCAGTGTCTTATTCCATGGAAGTTTATGCAGGAGGATGGAATAAACAGATAAAGGCAGTCAGGAATTTTCAATGAGAATGATGGTTTAAAATCCAGCATTTTCTCTGAGAAAATATCAACTTTAATAAAAAAAGAGTTCAAATGAGGCATCTGGCATCCAAGTCTCTTCCAGGAAAATGGTAACACCAGAAGCCAAAACATGCATTTGAAGTATATTGATTTTTTTTTTTTTTACATTTATTTTTTCTGGAAAATTTGCGATATTTCTGTTTGTTTGGGAAGAAGTTAATTTTTTTGTTTGTTTTTGTGGGTGACTGTTTTCAAACCCATATTAAAAATAAGAGAAAAGTTATGTTGTCTAGCCACCAGTACTGGCTGACTTATGTATCTTATTTATTTTTCTGATTCTACATTTTTTCTTTTATTGCCAATATAGACACTTCCATTACTGTTGAATACAAACTAAATGAAAATCTGTGGTCCATTGTACATTCCCTTTTCATTGCCTAGGAAACCACGAAAGATTAGCAAGGCAAACTTGTGATGACACATAATATTCATCATCTGTATGGCTGTATGAAAATGTACCTCAAGTATTAATACTGCTATGACAGTAAGACAGTAGAGTTTTATCTACAAAGCACAAAGGTGTCAGCAAATCCCTTCTGAAACTGAGAAAGTGAATAGTTCAGGGAACAGGGCCTTGGATCTGGTCTTTATCCCCAGCCTTGTTCCTACTGCGTTAGCTATGGCAAGAATCTACATAACATCACCTACCCATAGTTTTTATGTTTATCAGAACAAGTCCAGGTAGACTCTGATTACAGTTGAATAATCTGTAATATCCTACTGTAATGCTGCAGCACACACACATTTCTTTTTCCTCCTGATTTCCTTAAAACCTTCCTTCCCCACTCAGCATCATTTCACATACATTACTCAACCCAACCTCCCAGACTTGCTGAACTCCTTTGGTGTGCAGGGGCTTGGACTGACCAGGGCTCTGTTTCACAGCATTTCCTCTGCCTCATCCTTGACCTGCCTACACTGAAACATGCCATGGGAGCTGTTAAAATCTCCAAAGCTGCAGCATCTCCTTTTTTAAGTACAGGAACGTGTTACAATTACTGCAGATGCCTAAGGCAATGAATTCTGAGCTTTGTATTCACATCTTACAGTCCTCTTTTGCAAGCCAAATGTTTGACAGAATTAGAGTTCTGGCATCATGAAAGGGCATGGTTATCTGTTACTTTCTCAGTGTTTCCCAGCCTGGGGTGTCTGTCTTTGCAGATGACAGCAGTAACACAAAGCACTCTTATTCTGGTAACCTGAAGTGCTCTGGATCTCAGACACTTTACAGATTTACCTTTACACTTTGTTTTTGCCCTGGATGAAAAGAACTGCAAACTCATCGTTATAAAGAGATATGCAAATCCCTCTTTTGTTTTCAAAGAAACCATTTAATTCTCTATTTTTCATCCTCAGATTTTTCCCAGAAGTTTCATTAGCTGACACGACAAAATGCCAGCTCATTTCATATTTAAATATAGGACTATTTTCAAATTATATATCTTTACTTTGGGAGCAACTTCAGAGGGTTATTATTTTATTAATGATATCCAAAGGAAAGAACTTAAGCTCTTTTTTCCTATTTGCAAGGTTGACAGAAAATTTGTTTTCTTTAATAAAATAAGGTTCTTTTGGTTGTTTTCTTTCTTAATTTTCTACAACTGTAGATGCTCAAAAAAAAAAGATCAGAAAAATTGAAAGAATAAGAAAAAGTCCAGCACATACAGTGACTGAACACTTTGATGATTTGTGTGAAAAGTAGAGATGTCTTAAACCTTAAATTCCGGGCCACTGTCCCCTATTGAAGGATGTATTACTCCATCTCCTCTCAGAGAGCCTTTCTACAAGTTCTTGATCTCTTGTTTTAACAATTTCAGATCAGCTGGCAGTTCAGCCTTTAACCCAGACTCCTGTACAAAGGTATTACTCTATAGTGCACATTTAAGATAACCTAGTCATCATTCTGGCACTTAGTTTTGTCCATTCAACTCCCTGTAGCTTAAAAAATGTCTCCACACAGTAGAACTGAGAGTTTTTGGGCTTGAAAGCAGATGTTGGCAGCTGCTTTCCCATCAGTGCAGGAGAGTAAGTGACCATGCACAGTCTCCCAGGGGAGCTCCCAATCGCTGCTTTCAAGTAACTTGTTTTTTCCCAGTTGCTTTCTCTATGTCTTCTCATTCCAGGGTCATTTAAAAAAAAAATAAATCAGTGACAGCTCTGCTACAGTTTGCTAAGTTTTTGGATCCCCCATTTTTGGCAATGTTTAATTCATTCATCCTCCCAGCTTTTAATGCTTTTTCTCTGTAGCAGCTCTCACCCATACAGGAGGTGTGGATGCTTGGACTTCTCCCTGAAGAAGCACCTTCCCTCCCTATTTGCAGAATTCTCTGTCCTTTAATGTAAGTCTCTTTCTTTCATGCATGTAGAAAAAGAAGAAATGTAATTACATATATAGCTAGTGATATTTCCATTGAAGTAATGGATTTTTTGCTAATAATAGACAAAAAATGAACACAGTAACAATGGATCTCATCTGAATTCTCACTTACACTAAACTGATAAAAGCAAATTCCAATTCCTTTGCTATTTTTTATCAGATGCTGTCAGTGTAAGTGACTCATAAGGTGGATAATGGTTTGCCATCCCTGCTGGAAGATTAATGCCTTAGCAAAGTCCATGGATTTTTAGAGAACGTATTTGTAATGTCTGAAGTCTGGTTTTATTCTTTAGAGGGAACACAGAGAGGTAATTCTGCTAGGCTCATCCACAGTTATAGTATTACACAGAAATGTAATTATTTATTTCAAAAGAGTTAAAAAGGAACCTGGCAAGCAAACATGAAGCCCATCTCCTCCCTGTTTTTACTATGAAACTCCTCTTGAGACAGAAAATCTGCAAAATGGTCCCATTACTTTTTAAAACTCTGCAAGCCTTAAAATCTCTAATGGGAGTGAGGGTCTCTGTGTGGCACTATTGCCATTCCTTTCAAAAAACAGGGTTTCCAGCCCTGGCTTGCATCCTCTGTAAGCCCACAAAAGCTCCATTAAGTGACTTCTACAAGGAGCAGAGTGCAAACATCATCCTTTCATATTCCTTTTTAAGCTAAGCAGGTTTTTCTAGGGACACACAGGTCAAACAGATACATAGCAAGTATAACAAGTATGAAAAGATGTTGCCTTGGCTCCGAAAAATCACATTCTGGTTACTGCTTGACTAGTTCCCCCAGAAGCAAAAGGTAAGAATTTTCTGCACAAAATCCCCCCTATCATAACTGTTGACTCATTGAAATAGGAACATTTTTCCAAGTTCAAAGTAAAATTTCTAATCAAAATATGAGAGAGAAGGAACTTATATAAAACATGGAAAATCTGAGGTCATGTCCTATCCTGTCTAGTGATGTCCAGATAAATGTCCTAATTGCACAGCTCTGGATATCTGGGGCAGATCTCACACATTTTCCTGTACAATAAGATGTGAGTTTCATTCTCCATCAGAACAAAAAAGTTTACTTCAGAATTCCCAGTATTTTACAAAACAGATATTCTAATATAAGTGTAATGTCTGAAATCAGGGAGCTTCTATTTATCCTTCTTCAAGGACTTTAAAATAACACTCCATACAATCTCCTCATCTGCAAAGAAATGTTCACTTACTCTCCCACAGATAGGAAAGCAGCTGCCAAAATCTGTTTTCAAGCCCAAGTACTCTCAGTCCCGTGTGGTTTTGCACAGCTGAAAATCATTCTTGCCTCTTCTGTGGTGCATCAGGTCTTGCTTTAGCACCTCCCAGAAGAACACACTTCAGGCCAGTCACATAATCACACACTTCCTTGAATTAACATCAGCCCGTCTCTGACCTAGTGGATTTGCACCTGAGGGTTGTTTTGGTTTTTTTTTTCCTATGCAGAAATAATGTTTGCAGTGCAGTCTCAAACGTTTTAATTGTTCTTTTTTGGTTTTTGTTCTCCCTTTAATCCCAAAGCTGTGGTTCCCACTGTCTTTACCTCAAGTGCCTTTCATGATGACCTTAACTTTGGGCATGTATCACTGTCAAAAAAAGGTATTTTTGTAAAACTGCTTTGTCAGTAAAAAGATGTGCAGCTGTTTTCGTAAATATCTGCACTATGTTACTCCTGACAAGGACTGACAAGAATTTTTTCTCACTGAGGCTAGAGCAGGGCATATAGCTATACATGAATTCTGAGGAATAATATTATTCCACAGTTTGATCCAAATTATTTGATATTCAGCCAAATATCTTTCCAAAGTATATCCTTTATTTTTAGGAAGGGAGCTCTTTCAGGGTTGGTATGTATTGAAATTCACAGCTCATCACCTGGAATGTCATCACAGCATTACATTAATTGATCTTACTCAAGATGATTGCTGTATGTCATGCAGCCTATCCCAGAGCTAAAGTAGACAGTAGGATATTCCTTGATATATTATTTAGGGCAGAAGAATACACTTCTCACAATACAAGTTTCCATTCTACACAAGTTTCATAAGCTCTTGTCTGGTGGATATTCAACCATAAGGAAAAGCTTTGATCTCTGTTCTCATGAATGATGGAAGAATTCTCGAGATTTATTGTCTAAAATTTCTACTTTATTAAGCTGTCAAGTTTTTCTTGGTGGCCTACTACAGACTGAAATACTAAATTTGATTTAAAGGTCAGAGGAGATGTGTGGCACCTACAATCTGCCTTTGAATTGTTTTTGTAACACTAAATAGAGTTTACAAGGAGAGAAAATTGGAACTGGTCAGCATAAGTCACTCCAATCACAGTGTCTTTGAGAAGACAACTCTACTTTTAACTACACTAAAAGATAAAGGAAATGTATATATTAGTGTTTTACTCTGGGATTTATAAAACTTCAAGCAGAGTTCTGGGAATGTAATTGTAAAAACTAGAGAAAGACAAAAACATTAGGAAAATGTTTCTGCTTCTGAAGTTAATGCCGCAGCTGCAATTGTAAGAAACCTTAACTTGGGCAGACGTTTTAATCTGAATTTACTAGAAGTCTAAATAAACTCTGAACAACAGGCTCTGACCACTCTCCCAACAGACCTTGTTATTATTTCTGCATCTCTACATCTTCTAATTCACAACCCAATAAGGCCCCAGAAGAAATTACTTTCTCTTACAATAATTTTACAACTGCAGCCAAATATATTATCATTTTAATTAAATATATGAAGTATAACAAGGGCCAAGATATAAATTTCTAGAAGACTGAAGTCTAATTTAATTTCCACATTTAATATATAACGTTTGTGACATACAAAAAATTGTAATATCCTCATTTGCCTCTTAGTACAGTCCTTTATCATGTACATTTCATTAGTCATATAGATAAAAGAAAACAATTACAAACTAACTGTTAAGTCTCTCTGAGACATTGCACAGTAACAAAATTTGGTACTATACTAAGTGGAAATTTCTGTCTCAGAAAAAAGGGAGTTAGGCAATTTCTTTCTGCCTCATTAAAGAAAATTGAAGTTCACTCATAATCACCATCTTATTCTCTACAGGTGTCAGGCTGGTTTCTGATTTTCATGCTTGGAAATTTAGAAAAGAGTAGCCCTTCCCTTAGGAATGCTGAAAAAGAACTAAACCTTCAAGAAATCATTCTGTGACATTGATCCCCTCTGTATGGAGAAAGAACTTAACCCCAGACAAGACTGAACCAAATTAAAATACTGACATTCAGCTGAGAAAGTAACTGGGAAGTAAACTTGTCCCAGATTGGCTAATTCCACCTCCTGACAGAAAGGTGGCAAAACAACCTGGGCTGACTGCCTGGTAGTGGATTCAGAGTAGTCCAAGAGCAGATTAAACAGAAATTTTGAGGCTGTTCACTATTTTTTGACCTGACAGTTGCCATTTGAACTGGGTAGATAATACCTCATTTTAGAAAGCTCATGCATACCCTCTCCTCAGTTGTGACCCACAGCTTTCAATAGAAATACCTGTCTCTTTTTTTTTGGCCTTTCCTCTTATACTAAGGGTCACTGTGAATTAAGAAAAAAAACAAAACCAGTTTTAAGGGAGGAAGTGGTTATGGCTTCCAAGCTATAGCTTTTGACTTTTTCTTTGAGGCTTCACATAAAACCCTTACAGTGAATGCAAACCTGAGCCTTTGATCCCAAAATGATCTCAGTATAGTTCTAGTTTAAGTCTGTGCAAGAAATCCAACATTTCAGAGATAAAGTCAGATAAATATGAATTCCTTAAACCAAATAGATTTTGCATATTTTTCCTTATTTTTTGAAGGTTCTTTATAGACTGTCTGGCAGGTAAAGACAGACTCTAGAGTTCAAAAACACTGGGTTGAATAGCTTGGTCTGGAAATACACTTTTTGCATTGTCTCTTGTTTCTAGTTTTGTCCAAGGTCCTAACCATGGCTCAGGTGAGACTGCACAGAGATGCACTGCAAATACAAAATACATGTGCCTGAGATGTGGTACAGCTTTTCTGCAGGCATTGCAGGTGAAAGAGGTCACCCCACTCAGTCTCTGTGATGAAAGAGTTTCTTCCACACACTTTGTGCCAAAGCCAAGAGGCCTTTCTGTTAGGTTGGAACATCTCTGTTTCACCCCTATTTATAAATATGGCCTGCACAAGCATTTCACTTCTGTATTATCTTTTATTAAGGTTTTTTTTTAGTACTTATTAAGTTTTTAACTTATTTATTATCAGTGGAAATGAACCACTCATGAATGAAAGAGAGCTCACAGAAGAAAAAAATAATAAATAATTGAAATTAAGTGTTGGAAAACTCGTACATGACTTGAACCTGACATATATTGAACTTTAAACAGTAAAGTTTAAAGATGTCTGACAAGTGTTGCAAATTGCAGAGAAAGACCAAAAATAAAAATATATCCTTTTGGTTGATCATTTGATCAGTCAGGACTCTCCTCTGAAGCACCTAATTCTTTATACAATGTATAGAGGGTCTACAATCAATTAAAAGATACTGAGTGCACTCAGTTTCTAGTGATCACAGTTCTGCAGCTTTGTAGAATATAAATGATGAATTATCTGATTCAGCATCTCTAAATGAAAGAAGAACCTAGATGGAAAATATTTATAAGGACCCATTTAGTAAGACAGCACAAAAAAGATGACATGGCTTTATTCCTACAAGTATTTCAGCTGTAATCATAGAAGCATATCCATGGATTTACAAACTCTCATTATTTTGATTTATTGCTGCATTTCTGCCGAAAAAACCCCGCAAAATATGTTAAGTTTGGCCTGAGATGAAATACCGAGTTTCCAGTACTAAAATGTTTCAATTATTCATTCTGAAATATCAGGAAACTAGCAAGGAGACAAACACTGTTGTTCATATACTGACAAAGTGTGCCAACTGTTAGAAGCCTGTTATTCTCTTTCAGAATAATCTAATTAATATTAGTATGAGTGTCAACTCATTAACACATTCTTCTGCACAGCTATCAGGCTCTGAGTTAAATTTCACTTCCAGTCAACTGAATGTATAGGCACTTTTCCCCATGCTCAAGTGTGAAAGATATAGTGATAGTCACCCAGTAACTAACTGACAGCTTCAGCTATCTCTGTGAGTAATCTGTTTGGACAGACAGGAAAATATGCAGGGTGCAGATTACAACACAAAACTGATGAATAGCATTTTTACTGCACAGAAATTAGTTCCCATAAACTGGAAAGCCATTAATAGATTTGGATTTATCAAAACAGCAACAAAATGGGTAGAGACCTCCTGAATGCAACTAATGCAACAAGGCAAAAAGCACAGATCGAAGACTTGATCCTGTTCTTAAAGAGAAGGAAAACCACACACCTGTGACTGAGAATTTCAAACTTCTGTATTTGCACACTGGTTTCAGGAGTTTTTGCCTGAAGTTGTGGTTTGCAACCATCTCCACAAAGGAGCAAGCACATGACACATAACCATTCCAGAAGCACACTTCAAAACCATCTCCCCAAGGAATGACTCAATAACTGTGATTAAACTTAGGTTCTTTTCTAGAGTAACTTTTAGTCTGTCTGGGTTTTGAGGTCTGCTTTTTTTTTTTTTTTTTTCATTTAACTGTGAGAAGAGTGGTTTCATTTGAGCAGAGCCACAGCCATTTCAGCAGCTAGAGCTGGTCCTTACTGAACTAGGGAAAAAGAAGCACTATCTAGATAAGCATTATTATACCAGAGGACAATGTTTTCAAGACTTGAAAACTGATATTCTCACAGCATAAAGGTGTAAAATGAGATTGTGAGGTAGCTGCAGTTTATGATTAGTAAGCAAACCTTCATGATCAGCACTCCAAACTTGTTAAAAAATCCTTTACTTATCTCTATTTATTTATTATTGATTATCATTAATTGTAAAGACTCTGACCACTGCAATATCTGACTATTTTCCATTTTTCATGAAAGTCATTAGCTTATTCACCCATTTATTGCAAACACCTTCAAGTACCATAACTCAACTGCCATACAGATTATCTAATTATACAGCATTCACCTATAAAGAAAAATACCTTAGACATATAAATGGTACCAAATAAAGCAATGATTCACCATTCGATAGGAACTTTATTTATAATTTGCAGACATGGAACTTAAAATGCAGACTCAAAGAACTGGAAATTCAGGAGCAAAACCATGTGCAAACAGCACCTGCAATTCACTGTAGCAATGCTTTATCTGCCACCCATGTTTTGGAATGTGTAGCAGGCAGACTGTGATTCTCCTTGAAGCCCAAGTACTGAGGCTTCTGTAAATCAAGAGTATGCACTGAACTTCTGGTTGGATCTGTATCATCTTTAAGGTCCCTTCATTCAACCAATGGAGCTCATCCCCTGTACCCTCACTAGTTTGTTTCAGCTAAAAATGTCTGTTATATATAATACTGGATGCTTTTACTTGCAGTCTAATAATAAGAACTGACTTATATGAAGCTCAGCCAGAATAACAACTGTAAACCAGGAAGATCTCTATCAAACTACCGAAGCAATGAAATGATATATATCAGAGTCCCAGCTGACCTCCACAAATCCTTGTTCACCAACAGTGGTATTTGTTAACAACAAAATTAACTTTTATTACTTTCTTTCTGTGACTCTATTTGCTAAAAATCATTTTTGAAGCTCCTCAGATCAACCAGAACAGATAAATTAGATTAAATTAAGTTTACTGGCCAAGATGTGAAGACACAAACAGAACTCTGAGGCTTATATTAAGCCGTGATTTGAAGAATTTCATAGAACTCACTGTACACTGGAGGGTAATAGAGAAAAAGGAAAGGAAAAAGGATGTTATCCCCAGTGCTATCTCTGATGCTTACAGAACAGCCTCTGGATATTGCATACATAAAGGGTTACCTCCCAGCCTGACAGATACTATTCTGTGCAGAGAAAATATAAGCCCAAATAAAATCTGGTCAAAGGGTGGCAATAGGACTGTGCTCCAAGAAAATGCTATGCACTGTTTTCTAAAATGGAGACACAGGTGGGGCTCTGAGGTGACAAAACTGCCTGAAAGGAGCCTGTAGTAACATGGAGTTTGGTCTCTTCTCCGTAGTAACAACTGATAGGATGAGAGGGAAAGGCCTCAGGAAACCCCCCCCAGCAACAGTCATGAGCCCTGGCAGTCCCTGGGATGCTGTCATGGCACTGGCATTGCACTTCCCCAACCTTCTTGGGTAAGTGAAACTCCAAGTGTCTTCTGGGTTCTCCTGAATTTTACTGAACGAAGCTGATTTACTTGTTCTCTGCCTTTCACATTGGTGCCTCTGTCTGTGCCAAGGAGACAGATTTTAATACAGTACCAGTGAACACTAACCTTGGCTCTCACTGTGAAAAATTTGCCAAGTAAGATATAACAGCAATATATGATTCATTTTTATCCCATCAAGATTGTCTATAGGCAGCAGGTAATACATTTTTTAACATACTGACTCTGTTCTGGAGGTTTCCTTGACATGTTTGTGCTGTTTATGAGGAGGTGAGGTTACGATCCTTGACAGAAATGTAAATTACTTTGATATTTTCTTAACAATTCTTTGGCTCAAATTTATATGAGAAACTAGATGTGAGGATTTATGAAGGACACTTGTGACAGGTCTGCTCTGCAGAAACCGAAGTGGGAAAAATCAATAAACAGCAATAAGCTAAATAGATAAATAAATAAATAATAAAAATTTTTTAAACTATCTCAAGACTCCTCTGTTACATCTCTAAGCAAGTTCCTAGCAATGCACTGATATCTTGCAGTGCATTAAGCAAATGATCTGGAATGAGACAAGAGACCAATTTAAAGTGCAAAAGTAAGAAGAGAGAGAAAATTAATCTTGTTCCTACTTGACTTCCAATTTTGCAGCTGTTCCAGTGTTTTGTAAATTTCCAAATGTTTGTCTAGTGGAAATTACTACAAAATACCCAGACTAAGTGTCATCCCTATGGCAAAAATCAGCATGAGGCCTTATCCTGCTCCCTCTCTGAAGATGTAAATGCTGCATAGGGTCTTGTTTTGGTCCAATGGAGGGGAAAATCACTACAGTCTGACCTGGAGATATGTTTGCCATCTTTGCTGAGAATACAAGAGTGCAAATCTTCTTACAGAGGCTTATTCCTGAAACATAACTTCTCAATGTGAAAAGGCAAATTATCATTGAGTCCTTAATTTTACTGATGGGTGATTTTTGGCATGCAGCACATGACCTCTGAGAGGAGGAGGTTATTCTTTCAAGAGTCACTGACCAAATGTCATATGTTTTTTTGAGAATCTGAATGTATAATTAAGTGAAATAAATAAAATCTTGCCCTTTGCAGCAAATCTGAAAGGCAGAACTGGGAGAAACCTTGCTTTGTTTATATCAGAAACCATGATCTGAAATCAGTGATGCTTGTAAATATTTTTACTGTACCAGAGCAGGATGCTCACAGACCTGAGTTAAGATCCTCAGTGGATTTTCCCAGAGCCCATGGGCTAGTTACTTCTGAAGTTTACACTTCAGAGTAATTCCTTATTCTTACTCCAAAACTTTGGGAAACAGTCCTCATATGCCTCTCTAGTCTTCCCAAATCAGTTGAAAGCTGAAGCATTTATACTTCAATAAAATGCTATAACCTACTCATTTCAGATGGATTTTATTCAAATAAATTTACTCAAAAGAGTTCATTTAAGAAGCCAACTATGTTTCTACTGAATATGAATTCGTGAGCTTATCGTGCTGCCTGGCTTTGTATTACATTAATATTCATAACCTCCATGTCTCAACTGGAAAAAAAAACACTCTAGCTCCAGATTCAAAATTTCCAGTGTTGACACTGCTGTGTTCCCAGATGTTGGTCAGTACTGTCCTGCCTGTGGCAGAGCACCAGGATGTGTGGTGTAGGTGAGGATGCTCAACCTTAACTCTGAATTGAGAGTGACACACAGAGCTGCAGTCCCTGTCCTGGCTCACTGCAACAGAGTTTTAATCAGCTTTGTACTTCATTGTTAAATCTGTGGTAATGTCAGACACAGAGGTCTTCTCAAATGTGAAACATTAGAGCCAGACAATAGTTGTTTGGAAGAGAGAAATCTGTGCTCTATGCTGAGACTGCAAAGCAGCAGCTGCACTTTTAATTAAAACTTATGTCCCATATATCTTTGTGTGTTTGAGTGTTTCTTTGTTTTTAATGAAATTTTTAGATAAAGGGAGCTTTTTTAATTATACTTCTGCCTCCTGGTACACTCCTTCCTTATTCATTTTTGCTATCATGACTTCTTTTCAATTTACGTTAACAGATCAGGCTGTATCAGAGCTTCTGAGTATATTAAAGGTGACGGCAGCAAAACACCGCTCTGTTTCTTGATCTATTCAGTAATGGTCTCTTCAGTCACCCTTTTTATCCCTCTTCCTTCCCACCATACACACTTTAATTAGTTTGACACATATGGATCTTAAGCACATTTGACAAAGAATAATGAATGAAGTCTCAACACTCATCAAGCAAATGCCTCAGCATTTGCATAAGTTAACATTACTATCATTTTGTGGATCTGCAGGTTAAAATCAGGGATTTTTGACTGTTTTGATTGAATTTGACTGCAACCATGGTTCTCAAAGAGCTACTGTTCCAATGGATTTCCTCACATAGACCAATCTGAATTTTGGAAGTGCTGAACTTACACTTAAGTTTAGCAGAAGTGGGGGAAGATTTGGCTGCTAGGAATGAAAACCTTAGGTTCTTGGGAATGTGGAAGGAAAAAGAAAGTTAAAAGAAAACTGTAACAGGATCTGGAAATAAAGAAGGAAGCCAAAAGCTCTAAACCAAAAAGAAATAATTAGACCAGAAGACAGGAGTCTTTAATTTAACTAGAAGTTGCAAAACTAAGAAGCAAATCACCCAGGAATTGAAGATATCATTAAACACAATACATGCATCATAGCCTGGGTCTTCAGATAGAGGGTTTTGTGTTCATGGTCTGGGCGACACATGGAGGAATCCCTTGCCATTAGCTTGACAGCACAACGAGTAGTGATCAGCATTTGCCTGCTTGCCAGTTAATGAATTGATACGGGGAAATAACTGAAATATACCAAAATGCTGGCAGTTAATTTCCCTGACACTGCCTAGCTTGCTTGTTTCTTGTTGCTTATACGGAAGTCTTCAGGATAAGACACAGGACAATTTTTCTTTCATATGTAGAAAGCAGAACAATGTTAGTGCTGGCCCTTGAAAAGCAGGAAAATGTTGGTTTAACTTTGGTTCCAAGGAATTGGGAAGGAAATAAGGATAATTTGGATGAAGAAGGCTTACTTCCAAGCTCCTAGTCCTGCTACAAAATTTTGTCTTCTGAGCTCCTTTTCTGTGAAGACTCTCTGCTATAATTTTAATCTTCCTGCAAAATAATTGCTGAGTGTAAACTGTGTTTACATCAATCATTCCAGAAATGTAAACAACATAGAAGCAGTGGAATTATGAATGAAGAGTTGATTAAGAAGTGACAGCAAAGATTTGTGATCATGAAGGGATGAATAGGGCTTGTTTGGAAATGTGCCAGGCAACTTGAAATTAATTTGGCCAGCTAGTGGGCAGGCTACCTGCTGGCTTGCAGAGTGGGCATTTTCTAGCCAGGCTGGTGTGCATCTACAGACTCTTCTGCACCAAGATATTTGTAACCTTTTATGACTATGGGGTGGAATAATAAAAGCACAGTAGACCTAATATCCCTGTCAGCATTTGATGTTAAATTTAGGTGCTTTAACTGTAGATGGGTGTTTCCAGTCTCTAGACCCCTGACTTTCATTAAAACTGCTGCTACCTGTGTGCTGCTGGGCGTGCCCAGAAATATCTCCCTGTAGGATTGATAAAACGTGACCTCAACTCACAAACTATTTGGAGATTATTGACCCAGCTGAAAAAATAAGAGGACATCCTAAATCCATCTGACGTCAGAATCCTCTTCTTGTGGCTCTGAAATGAACTCCAATATTATACTACTAGTTAATGGGAAAGCCTCTTTGACTCAATTTCATGGTGCAAGTTGTTCACTACCCACCTGGAGCTGGGACACATGCCTGGGGACCTAGGAGGCTCTGTACCTGGTGTAAATGCCCATGCCTTATCACAGAAAGTCAGATTCTCAGAGCAAAAATGAGTTCTAGACGATGCTACAGCACATGATATTCAATTGAGAAAAGGGAAATGTGGGTCCCAGATCCTGCTTCATAAATTGACAGGCAGGAGCAAGAAGCCACTTTTCTTCCCAGTGAGCATATTTGCATAGAAAAGCAGTTTTCTGTGGTGCAATCATCAGTTCTCCTTTATAGAGATGGATTAACAGAAATGGATAAACTAAGACAATGTCGTAGGCAATCTGAGACAATGTCAAATGTAGTGGTTTTTTTGAAATCATACAGCAAGTGACAGAGCTGAAAACCATGGCCTTGGTGTAATGACACTCTAGTCTCTTATTCTGATCACAAGCCCATCTTGCAGTCTGCTTAAATAAAACCAAGTAACCCCAGATCAAATTTCTAGAAAAAACAAATCACTATGTATCCACAGGGTCAATGGAACAATTCCCTTATGCTCCTTAAACTCTACAAAATGCACATTTTTATCTACTGGCTGAAATATTTAACTATTCCCAAATGATGACTAAATCAATCCGGAGCCAATCAATCTATTGAATTCAGGAATAACCAGCATGTCACATAGTTTGCAATAGCTACTGTATGAGAAGAATTTCAAAATAATGAGCAGGTTTGAATGAGTCCAGTGTTTCCCTCCAGTATAGACAGATTACATCAACACATTACAAAGTTTGAAGGTTGGATTATTAAAAAGCAGAGGTTTTGTTGGTTATATGATTAGGAGAATGAAGAAAAAAAGCAGGAGGTGAGAGTGTGAAGGTAAAGTAATAAAAGGAAACCAAATAACTCCTTTAATTAAAAGGCTGATTAAACTTGCAAGACTTGTTATACTTCACAATTTTCATTAGCAAACATTTCTATTTAGGGGATTTCCACTTTTTTATTAGAAGCTGTTCCAGAAACAGTGTGGAATTTACAGTGTGCAATTTATGGGCCCAGGCCCGCTTCTTCCGAAACCCACAGGAATCTTTGCATTGATTAAAAAAGGCAATCATTGCACAAGCAAAAAACCTTTTTTGAGAAATTCTCATTTCACTCTGTGGTATTATTCAGATGTAAATAATCTCAGCACCTACAGGATGGGATTATAAACTAGATTCCCCATTATTTGCCTACATAATTGGAAGCACTGGACACAGTCACCTTACTGAGATGTCTCTCAGGGCCCACTAATACACAGTATCTACTGGCTTATCAGAACAATATTAGGAATTATTAAAGTTGCATTTAGCTGGTGCCAAATAATTAAAGAGAACATAATGAAGTGCTAAATATATCAAAAAATTTAAGCTTTGGTCTTTTAATATAGAACTTGTGTGTGTGAGAGAGAAAGAAAGAGTCAATACCATTTACTCTTTTATGCTTCTATCATTTAATTTTCAGTCACCTGTCCATTAAAATAGGTTAATTTCAAAATTCATATTTCTGGAAGTGCATTTGCCTTGATGACAAAAATCCAATACACTACCATGGAGTCTTGTTTTCCTTCTTCTGTTGATTTCTTTATTGCTGGAGCATTTAAAAATATTTTAATCTCAGATTCTCAATTTAGGGCTTGAAGTAAATATTATGCTCTACACTGCTAGTAAAATAAAGCTTCTAGTGCAGAACATACTGGCAGCAGAGTGTGACTCATTTTTCATATTTCACGTGTTAGGAAGTCTTACTTAACAGAAAATCATGGTTTCACAGCCTGAAGCTTGTTATTTAAAATCAACAATTTTTTGGTAAATCAAGCTCAGCAGTACATAATAATAAAAGTTTCCTTCCAGTACCTCCCGTAATTCCCTACAGTTACTGTGTTCTTAAAGTGCTGAATAACCACATGCTGTTGAAATGCCACCCAGCCCTGCCAAACAGGAGGAAAACACCTCAAAAAGCACTCCCTCTTTCTAGTTTCACAGCCTTTAAATACAAAATATCATAGAGATTTATGAGTGAAAAAATAGGCAAACAAAAAAAGCCCACTCTAACACACTGTTGCAACTGAAGTCTTGTTTAAAAAAATGTGGTATTTGCCTTAGATTGTAATTCATTCTAAGCAGATTTCACAGCTCTTTCATGCAGATTCACTGCTGCATGTTTATTCACAACCCATTTAAACAACACCGTTGTTCCCCTTGTCTAGACACTCAGGCTGCAATTCAGCTCATCTTATTTCAGCCCTTGAAAAAATTAAACCCACCCATGGGGAAAGGTGGGGAGCTTGGCTCCCTCCAGAACTGACAAACACAAACCTCCCAGTAGAAATTCCCCAGCCTCTGAGCAGGCCTAAAATCTGTGGATTGCCCCTGCCTTGAGAAGAAACCTACATGATGAGCTGAGCTCCAGAGCTGCCCACGCAGGGAGCCTGAACCCTCTTATCCATACACTGCCTGGTATCATTGCTCCTGGCACATTTGTACCTTCCCTTCTGTGGTCACCTGAAGGAACTTTGCCTATCAGGGTTATCATATGTCACTGACAGAGAAAACAGAAATTTACTTCATTAAATGATCAACAAGAACCATAGAGAAAGATTTCCAGTTTCCAGAATCCCGTGCATTGGTAAGCTGCAGCAAAGAACTTAATATAAAATCCCTGGAAATCCCTGCAGAAATGCAGACCTGTTTGCAGCACACTTACAGGGGTGGGGTAGTTGATGACCTTGGATGAGGTGGCTGGGTACCAGTTCAGATATATATATTGTGGAAAAATAAACTAAATGGCTCTTTTGAAAAATGCAGCGTGGCTCAGACTCTAATCTTGCTTGTTTAACAGTGAAAAACATTTTACACCTCATAAGCCTCTTTTTTTTCTTTTTTTTTTTTTTTCCCCTTACATGAACTTAGTTCAATTGGAAACTTCTCACTGTGCTGCTGAAATAAAATGACTTAATGTGTACCTTTAAACCAGGTCATTAATCTTCCATCATTCAACTCCTGTACTATTCCTTAGCTTACAGTTAATGGAATATTTAACTGCCTTAAGAGGAACAATAAATTGAAGCCAATGCTTCCCTTCAAGTTTTTATCCATAATTTCACTCAAATAAAAGAAAAAATGTTGACTGGGAACTGTTGTGATATATATAGCATTTTGTTTCTGAGTATACAGTGAAACTCAGTTTCAAAATGTGCTAGTCAAAAAAAAAATTATTTCCATATCCCTCGGCTTCCAACACTCTGCAGAGTATAATACCCAGAAGGGCATTTCCGTGATTATCCCAGAATACCACATGGCTTTTACTGCTATTTACAAGGTTCTAAAAACAAAAGCTTTTCTCTTCTGGTTCTGAATGGTTCTGATATTGTTTAAAGGAAAGCATATCTTTGATGCCAGGTCTCAGAAAAGTTACAGACAACAATAAAATCCAGAATTCCCGTTGCACTACTGACACCTAAGTTTCTTTCTTCAGAGCAAATTTGGATAATAGCAAACCCTTCCTGACTAAAATCTCAGCCTGATTTTTGAAGGCTGCAGCAGACTCTGAAGATAATAACAAGTAGAAAACAGACTAACTATCCCACAGAAATTTCAGATGTATGGGCTACTGCTTCCACTTCAACTATTCTCTCACAGGGAAGTCACTGGAGTTTGCTGCAGGGACCACTTCCACCTCTCTCTTTCGAAGGCACATTCTTGACAGCCTTCCAAACTATAAGCTTCACAACGAAATATCAGGCTTAAGATGTTCATATGGATGCCCTTTTAAAAGTACAAGTATTTTAGTAACTGAGTTGTGGGTAAGATTTTTTTTTTCTTCTGAATTTCGACAAAGATTTCATAATGTAAGAGAAAAACTGAAAAGCCTAACAGCTCTGAGGAGTTCAGTTTTACATTGCATGCAATCACCTGGACTGAGTCACCCATTGGATTTTCTTACAGATTTTACCTCAACTACATGAACAAATGACCCTCTGTTTATTAAGCCAGATCTTTCAAATTGGAGTTAGCAAACCTGATAGTTGGTAGGCAGTTGCCTACCAGTGGCCAGCACTTCAGTGCTGCCATGGAGCTGAGGACCAGGACTTACTCTCCAGTGCCAGATCAGTATCACTGTCTCCTGCTGGTTTGGGATGAATCCTGGGTATCTCCCCATGGCTCACAGGGCCAAGAGACCTTGCCCCTGCTGTCTGCAGAAGTTTTTTCATGGGGGAACATAAAACGTGACAGTTGCTTTAGGAGATAAAGTAGTGTATACCCTAATGACCAGTCAGAGATCATGCCCAGTCAGTTTGTAACTGACTTCAGAGGGCAGATACTCAGTCTGAGCCCTGCCTGCAGCTGTCTGCCTGTTTGCCTCAGATTTTTGCTGCCTTCCCCAATTATGAGCAGGCAGCAGCTTCCTGCTATGTATGTTTTGACCTTGCCCAGATGGTCTTCACTAGTTTCAAATCCTGTCCTCATTTCTCCAACAAATACAATTTCTGGTGGCACGTAAGTGCCAAGAAGTAGGATCAAATTGATAGGTACATATGGCACAGCGTGGCTCCCGGATCTCAGAAGGACAGACTTCCTACAGAGAGCCAGGGCAGTTGCACTGTTATGCAGTTGTCGCATATAAATCACAATTACTGCTATTTGCCCTCTAAGGAGGGAATCTGGCAAAGTTCAGAGTGGGCCCAATGCCTCTGAACCAGATGGCCTGTGAAGAAGTTGTCCAGGAAACCATATATTTGTATCAAGTATGTTTGAGAGGATAAATACAAGCCAGATATCTCAAGTGCCTCTCCATCCTTTGTTCGCTGTTCCATCCCACGGGATAGCTCCCCTTTCATCCTACTCACAAAAACAAATTAACTTTCAGAGTTATACTAACATCAACTGGATGTAAACTGCAGGTTTTCTGTGGGCTTCAAGCAACAGGAAGCAGCATTACTAGTGGAGGTTTTTTTGTTTGCTTGTTTGCTGTTTGTTTGTTTGTTTGTTTTATTTTGTTTGTTTGTTTTGTTTTGTTTCTGCTTGGTTGGTTGGTTGGTTGGTTGGGTTTTTTGTGTGAAATGGAAACCTCCAGATTTCTTTTTTGCCCATGACTTACTGAAAAACCACGAATGGTAATGCAAAAAGCAGTACAACCTCAGTTTGTGCTAGGGACTGGGTTACTTGGTGCTGAAGTGGCATTAGCTCCCTGCTCCCAGCGAGGCTGTTGCCTGGAGAACACCCAGGGCATTCACAGCCACCATCCTGTAGATGGAATCTGCCAGCTGCTACGCCAGACTCTGCAGTCAGCCCTTGTTGTCAGCAATTTGTACTGACAAATGTAAAGATCACAAAAAACCTCATGGCTTCTGTTGGCCACCCTTGTAATCACAGATGTCCAGGAGGGAATGAAGCAGGGTAGGAGGCCATGAGGATTCAGAAAAAAGGTCAAGACAGATCTAGCTTCTGTACAAAAAACCACTTCATCTTTTAACACTAAACACTTTGCTGTCAGGGGGTCTGTGGTCTCTTCAAGGACCTAGGGAAAGCAGCCTAACCCTAACTTGATATTAAAACTGAAGTGAAAGTTTATCTGCACAATATGAAATTATTTAGTGTCTAGATCACAGTAAAGACTTTGGAGGCAGCAAAAGTTCATCAGGCATCATGCAGTAGCAAGGTTGCTTTAAGATGGTTTATAGTAATCCTTGAAAATTGCTGATTCTATCTGAATTGATACTTTCTCAACTGCTCTTCAAAAAAAATTTAAAAAAAGGAAATCCAAGGCATAATGAAGGCTTGGATGTATTTTACAGCATTGCAGGGACCTGAATAAAAATATTCTCTCTTTCACCAGCTGTTAGAAGTGGTCTGGACTGAAAATTTATCGAATGTCCTCCTCTTTTTCCTCTAGATTTTGAATGCTGTGTTACAGTACCAGTTGGCAATGAAAATCCAAGTGCCATCGCTGATTCTGGATATTTCTTATCCATAGTAATGGATTGTAATGATAAATTTCTTCAAAAGGTCAAATATTTTGTGTTATTTCAGCTCGCTGGAGATTGACTAGTTAATGGAAACCTTATCCAGCTTTTTCATGTTACACACTATCCTGGAAAATTTTACTTTTCACTTGCCCCTGTGACATTTAGAGAACAGGGATTTGCCTTTCCTCCAGAGTTTAATGAGATAGAGAATGGTAGCAGTCGAAGATGGTATGTGACACAGGATGGATAAGCAATGAAAATATCAATAGTAGCTCAATGTACAGAGCAGTGAGGGGTCAAATGGGCTAATACACATTGGCATGAAGTATCAGCACTTCCAGCATGTACACAGTACTTTTCAGAATCAGAAGGCACTGAGCCTCATGTCTACATTGCTATTTTGAGCCCCATAAGCAATCACACAAGCCCTGACAGCATTTTGGTAGGTATGTCCTGTTGTGATGAGTTGTAATCAGCTTTTACTTCACAAATAAAAAGAGTTCTCAAGTCAACGATAACAGAAACACATTTTTTCCTGCTGCTTTCTTGCTTTTTGTGCTCCTAAAGTGGCTTTTTATTGCAGACCAGAGAGACCCCAGCTACAGTACACTTCCATCATGACAGAGCTAGGAAAGAGCAACTCCTTTCAGACAAATGCTACTCCTCCTGGAACCCTCTGACACTTAACCCTGGCATACCCTGTTTGGTGGATAAATAACCACTACACCACTACTTATTGCTCAGGAAAAAATTGTGTTTAGGTTTTACATGCCAACTTGCTGATTGTAATTGCGTATTATTGCAATTTGGGGATCATGAAGGTAATAGGCCTGTTAGACCCAAGTGTGATGCAGATACATTTTGTAGTTTGGAAATTCCAACTACATCTTTTGTGCACCTGGTGTGGAACAACCACACTTTGAATTTGGGACCAAATATCCGATTCCTATCAGTCAAACCAAACCAGAATGCCTTTCTGTAGTTTTGAGCCCACTGCTCTGTGGGTGAACCCACTGTTTCTTAATTTTAAAACAACATTGGGCAGTTCTACACAAGTACCAATGCTCAAAAGGTGCCTGGACTCTGACCTAAGATACATTACCAATGATACACCTTATAAACCAGTAAAGCTCTTATATCCATCAAGATTAATGTGGTTTTCCTTGGGCCATATTCTGTTATAGCAGCAGACAGATGTGATGGCATAGCACCAGCTTAGGAAATGGCTCAACTTTTAAAGATAAAAGTAGTCTCAGGGAAACCTAAGCATGCACTAAAATAAAGCATGTCCTTAGGTGGTTTGCTCAGTTAGGGTTATAGCTGTGGAAGATGGATGAGTTCAGGCTTCAGTAGATTCCAGCTTAGCTGTGCAAGGGATCCAGCCCAGAGATGTGGAACTGAAGTGAGAAAAGAAGGGGTGCTCAAGGCTGTGCCTTCATTCTGAAGGCAAGGCACAGTGTGAACAGGGTGCAACACTAGAGGTTAACTTGAAAACTGAATTGACTAATGTCAGAGGCACAACCCAGTTTAGGTCCCAGACTGTCCCCCTGTAGACACCATGGGATGGACAGAAGCTGCCTTGTACCCAACTGCTGCAGCATTTATGTACTGCTGGAAATGCATCTATCCTGCCTGCTGGAGTCAAATTAACAGGCACTTTCAAAGGAAACTAGCAGAGGGGTTTCTGGGCAAAACAGCCTCATGGAGAGCAGAGAGCGAGACAAGGATCCTGCTCTTACACCAAACAGG
The DNA here is from genome assembly GCA_038090715.1 of Florisuga fusca. Classification (NCBI taxonomy): domain Eukaryota; kingdom Metazoa; phylum Chordata; class Aves; order Apodiformes; family Trochilidae; genus Florisuga; species Florisuga fusca. The sequence goes on from JAAWXA010000023.1 coordinate 5,757,899, forward strand.
CATTTTTTTTAAGACCCTGTTACTTCCCTGGTGCTGCAATGGCTTTACTCCAGCCAGAGACAAGGGAGAGGTTGTGGACTCGGCCGGGGGAACAGTCACTCCTGGTAATTGTGCTCCATTACAACCACTTCATGGCAACAACCCTGACACTTGAAGAGCTGCAATTTGATCAGTTCCTGCACTGATATTAACAGACCTAATAGTCCAAGATACTAACCATCTCTGAGAGCACAGAAGGGAAAAGTCCAGAGGCTTTCACTTTAAGGGTTATAATAGTTTTATTTTTCCTGCACAAATTATAGAGCAATTTTCCTGTCCCAGGTTTATATCGTGTATAGAAAATTCATTTTCAAGTGGTTTGGTTTAGATTTCCAAGTAGCTGTTAAAATAGAGCCCAAGTATAATGGAACATTGCTGTCATCTGAGGGCTCTTTGGTGTTCTTCATGAAAGGACCTCAGTTCAAAAGGAATGACTACCTACAACCTAAAATATCTTGGCACATTTGACAACCTCATTGAAAGCCTCAGCAGAGGCCTGAAAATGTAGAATTAGGAGGATGTTTCTTTCGCTGATGTTCACAACTTTGTTTGAAGGAGTCTTGCCCAACAGTTTTGTCCATACCCTATACTGGTGCAGCATTTGGGCATATGCTAAATGTTGGCAGTGTAAGTTATCCTGATTAATTCTTATCCTGCCATAAAAATCTTTGAAAATTTGGAGCCTGGATTCACGCAATGTGGCACATGAGTGAGAAAGAAAAAGGATGAGAATTTCTTTTCATTTGTTTCAGTGGCATTATTGAAGTGCTCATTAGCTCACGCTTTGTTTTGTCATCTGTTCTAAGGTATATAAAACCACAGTTTGCATCTGTTGTGAAAAAGGTAAACAAAGCATCACTCTCTAGGTTTTTCATAGAAAAATCTAGAACATTGCTGATACTGTTGCCCCTCTTCGATTGTTTTATGCAAGGATTCAGCCACATGTCAGAGATGCTGTGTGGGGTATAAGGAATTTGTCAAGAGCAAGCTGCTGGAGACCACAACACACATAGTATTTAAATGGTTCCAGAGTCCCGCAGCATAAATGCCTCATTAAAAAGACTGTATACTGAATCTTTTTTATGAATCACTTCCCCAGCTACTTTTCTTCCCCCCAGTGTTTCAGTTTGTGATCTCCTTCCAAAAAGCTTGAATTCTCTAGCTGTGAAACCACAAAATCAAATTTCAAAGTTAATAGCTGATTCTCATCTTTGTGTATATTTTATTTTATCACTTTCATTTTTAGCTGCAGTGTAATTTTTTCCCCTCTCCCTTGAGAAATTTTGCTTTGAAACAAAGCTGAAACGTCACAGTTTTTATTCCCTCTCCTCGACTGTCCTAATCCTCATAATGTATAATTTTGAATTCTTTGTGGTTATTGAACTGCTTCTCTTTTCATGTTTGAACCACCTTGCTGGCTGAGCAATGTACTGCAATACTGATATTCAATAACAGTAGGAAAGGTAGTAAAACGGTTATCACATGAAAACTTGCCAAAACAAATCTCTGTATGGTTAACAAACAGCAATTTCTTTTGTCAAGAGTCAAGTTTTAGCTAGGAGCTGCCAAAACATTTCAAGGTAGGACCATCCCTTCCCCTGCCCTATGCCCAGGCAGAGACTCTGGGTCCCCCAGACTCCAAAAACTGCCACCTTCCACTGAGGCCAAGCTCCCACAACTCACAGCCTTGCTGTGCTATAAGCAGCAGACTACAAATTGAATGGAAAAAACACCAAACTGATACAGAAATTAGAATATCCCTGGAACTCCTAAGAGTCCACAAAGCCAAACACTATGGTCTCCTTTCTTTAGGTGTAGTGGTTTTTTTTTCCCCCCAGCCCCTCTTTATATAGGAACTCAGATCCTGAAGATGGCTATGAGAGGTTCTGAGTTAATTCTTGAATTTACTGAGTTCACTCATTTAATTCAAGTTTATTTAATAGTAGATGGACACTTCAAGTTACTTAACTGAACAGGAGTACCCCCTCTGCACCGAGTACTCATGGGAGCACCCAAGTACCTAAAAACTTATTTGCTCTTCTCATAGTTCTTGACATTTCCTCATGGTGAGGGTTTTTTGTATGGTGCAATGGTTCCTTAGATGGATGAATCCTGACTGCTGATATTTGCAAGTCATATTAACAGTATTGTGTAACAATCAAAAAGGTGTTCACATTCTTCCTTTCCTAATCAATAGCTAAAGCAATTGGCAGTAAAAGTCAAATAAGAAATTACGAAAGCATAAAAGACAGAATTGCCCCAGACTGCCACACTGAAGAGTCTATAAAAGACTGATTTCATTACAGGTTATTTCCCTAGGTTTGGGCTTTTCTCAATTGCCAGTGATTGATGTGGCAAATTTTATTTTCACATTTAACAGATTTTAATCTGCAAAACACTTCTGCATCAAAATGAATCTGGAGATGCTTCTTATAAGGTTTACCTCTCAGTAAACTTGTGTAGGCTTTTCCCAAGCTAGCAATGAGCCTGTCATTTCAACTTTAGGAGCAGATTCTCTGTAACAGTTAGAAAAGCTGTACCCTTGTGACAGTTTTACAGTGCAGTGATTTTGCTTTGTCCGTAACCTTGAAAAAGCTGCAATCCAGGTTACTTCTGTCACATTGAAATGCACACATTTTCCTTCCCATATTAAGTCGAAAGAGCTACAAGTGAAAATCATTAAACACAAAGTTAAGGTCTGGGGACCCAGGGCAACACCTGGAGTAAGTCAATAGAGCTCATCTGTCATACACAGCTCTATGTTGTTTCTCACCTGCCAAAGCTGTCGCCCTTAGTAGGTACAGATCTACAACAGGGTGGCAATTACTGAGGTAATCCTTGCATTCACTACAATATCACTTAAAAAACCACAAACACCACACATCCCCCATTTTCAGCTCCTGACAGAATATTTTGACTGTGCTGAAACCTTTCCATGTTGAAAGCAAAACTAATGATAAGGCATGTTTGGATGGACTCAAATTTTATATACCACCCTGGCATCTAAACCCTTGAAAATACAGGCAGGTTTCCATGTTTCAAGCAGCAGCTGTTGTTACTCTACTACATAGCTGAGAAACTAACTTGTATATGTCATTGTAAAATTGTATTTTGAAACCCCAAATTTCTAAGCAATTTGACCTATCCTTAGCAACCCATACACTAAGTGGGATACTGCCCATACTCACATTTGAAAACTGTACTGGTCATCTCCTGAAGACAAAGGAAAAAAACTGCCTTCATATAGTTGGTAACATAACTAAATAGAGGGGGAATGGCATTTTAAATCAGACATTCTAGTTTTTATGGTTAATCCAAGTCTTTAAACTTGATTTAGGTAATGCACATCTGCACTGCAGCTCTAAGATAGAAAGGGCATTGGGTGAGGGCTTGTGGATTTAAGTAGGAACAAAATGTATTTGATGTTTGAAAACATGCACACTTGTGCTCTGTATTGAATGTTAAAATCTGCCAAGCAGAGACTCCTGAACCTGTCAATGTGCTCATGCAATGATTCTGGACAGGAACATTGTGACTTTGTTTTGAAAATACACAGGAAATGCTCATTCTGGTAACTCAATTTCAAGATCAATATTGTTCAATTATTTAGTGCTTTATCCTTACAGATAGCACTGTTCTGTGTAATGGAGGAGGGGAGCTCTAGGTGTGTTTATCAGATATGACAACTCGCATGATAGACTGGAGTTCACGCTTGTTAAGCACCTTTGAACACATTTCAAAGAGCTCAGCCTGACAGACCAGACTCATCTGAGGAAGTTGTGTTTGCCTTTGACTGGTGGCCCAAACAACTCCCAGCCATTCCCACCAGATATGGGTGAGATGTCTGCACCAGGTGGAGCAGGGGAATTTCAATCTCATCATGGCTAGGTGACAATGTGGGGCACTATTACCTCAGGCATGGAGCAATTCCTGGGATACTGGCTGCAACAGCTCATTGTTACCATGACCTCAGCCGAGCAAACGTGATGGGGAGCCAGACAGAAAACTGGGACAAGTGACCAGAAGACAGACGATCCATGAACAGTTGGATTCAGAGAACAGGTTTTGTAGTCTTTTTCCGGGAAGCAGTAAGAGCTGACCCTTCTCCTCCTTTCCAAGACAGAGGCTGTAATGGTAAGGTCTCTGTAAGAGGCTTTTCACTGACATTTTATGTCCCACAGTTTTTCTGTGGGACAGCATTATCACTTGTCACTGAATGTTTAAGAACATTATACAAGAACATATACACTGCCATTACAACTTAATACAGCAGCTGCCACCAATATTTCACAGCCAGACTTGGCATAAACTACAGCTCAAGGATTTACTTTTTTTTTTTTTCTTTTGGCTTGCTGTTCATCATTAATTAATTGAAACTCGTAACTTTGAACTGAGGCTTGTTTAAGGACACCCAGAAGCCAGTGGCAGTAGTCATTTCATGGTTTTACACTTCCTCTTCCCCAGATGTCATATATTCAAAGGAGTCTAGCATCACAGGAGATGTGAGCTGAGCTTTTACCACTGCTTAGAGTAAGATGATTTCCAATCCATTAACTCCATCTTTTATTTGGAGTAGCACTGATCACTTTGGAAGTAGGAAGTTTGCGTTCAGCGCTGTGAAAGTAGCGCTTAATTTTAAAAGAATATATTGCTTTCACCACTAAAAAGACAAGAATGAGTCTGGAATAAGAGCCCCTGGAAACGAACCTCTTGTACTGTTAATTTAAGACAGGGAATGAATGTCATTATCTGCAGTACCATCATGCAGCTGCCCTGTTTGCCTGTTCAGCACCAGACTCCTCATGCAGAGAAACCCCACTGAGGGTCAGAGTCCAGTTTTCTCCTTCAGTACTGGTCAATTCTCCTTTCCAGCAGCTCCACCGTTTCTGTGCCCCAGCGGGCATCCAGCACCTCAGGCCCAGGCGGGTCCTTCAGCCAACCCCCGCTGAACGATAGTGCAGCCAAGCTCTTGCTACCACCTAAACTTTGTTTTAACCTGCACCCTCTGCACATTGGGCTCGTTTTACTCACTAACCACAACACGAGCTCAGGGGACAGGCACAAAACTCAACCCTCGGAGGAAAGAGCCCGAGGTCTGAGGCGAGGCTGCGTTCCCTCAGACCCAGTCACAGCCTCTCCCTCAGCGAGTTCCCACCCGCCTCGAGCGCGTGCCCCCACCCCGCATTCTGATTGGCCAGGGCAGGCGGGACCACGGTGAGAGGGAAGCGGGTACGTGACCAACCCGCCCGCGGGTGATGGCCGCCGGCTCACAAGATGGCGGCACAGCCGCTGGGTTGCCCTGCCTGAGACCGAGAGTCTCGCACCAAAAATCCCTTCCACATCAGTCAATTTCACATCTGCTTAGATCAATGTGAAAAACTCCTCAAAAAGAGGAGCCAGGACTTCACCCTCTTGGAGCGATGCTGCTACCATACAGTCTCTTTTTCTCACAACATCTGGTTTGCACAATATGGGATTCTCTCACAACCCCCAAGATTACAGTAAATAGATTTTTAATATAAGTCTACAATGACGTCCTTGCAGTATGTCCTATAGGCAGTCTGACTCTCCATTATTTGGGAGTTAATTCTGTTGTAAAACTGTCATTGCTGAAAACGCCTTAAAGATTACTGCCATTTCTCCATTGATTTTATGGATGACAGAATCCTTGAAATGATGTGGCTAAGGTCTGAAATGGACTTTTCCTCTCTTTGGATAGCAGCAGCTGCAAATTGTAGAATCCATGTCTGCATGGTGAATAAACATGATTGTGTTGAACAGTAAATTGCAGTTAGGGATCAATACTTTCTATCTAAGAGTGTTTATGGAGAATATTTCCATCATCTTTGAAATGCTGTAATATGCCTTTATTCCTGCCCTGTTCTCAGATTTACTATTGTTTGCTGGTAGTTCGTTATGTGCAACAGTCCTGATGGATTTGCTAAAGAAAATTATCAGGACATTCTTTTCTGTGTTACTGTTGTACTGAACTTCTCTCACTGAAATCCCAGGGCCGAAAAATGAATAAAATTATAGATATCAGTAATCTCTGTCTAGAGACTACCAGTCTCTTTCCTATTAAGCCACAGTACCCACACAATTAACTGATCAATTGAGAAGGGAAAAAAAATAATTAAAAAATATGTCTTGCAATTCACTAACTTTTTTGATAAGTACTAGACAAAGACTTGAAATAGAAGGAAATTATTTTCTAGTTAAAATATTCCTATGCCAATGCATTATTCTGTCAGCTATTATATGGATATCAGTTACTTTTTTTAAAGAACAACGCATTGAAAGTACAGTGTAAATTGGTGTCACGGGATAAATTTAGGTTTTACAGAGTTATGGAATAAAAATGCACAAAAAAGTGCTTTATCATATCACCTGTTATTAGCAAAACCAAATGTATTTTATATATATATGTGTGTTTCATATTAAATGGTAATACGGAAGTATTGCATAACTGAGCAGTAGGAGAGAGGCAGAGACAAAAAGTATGTCAGAAGAGATGGTGTAGTCATTAAATCCTGTCCTATTGAAATAATCATGAATTATAAGTTTGTTTCAGTAAAACCAGGATGGTCAGTGCTAATCCTAAATGTGATCCAGAAAAAAACACCAACACATTCCTACCATTTTCATTTGAGCTGAAGCACTTGGCTTTCTACAGGGAAAGTAATCCAATTTTGACAGAGCCAACAAAAAAAAAAACAAACTGAGAAAAGATTTTGACAAATAATGATAGTAAGTTGGGAAGGAGATGATGAATGCAGTGCTTTGCATCTAATTGTCTCTATGCCTAGAGTACAAATTTTTTTTTTTGAGGAATAAAATGCTACTTGCTGCCAAGTATACAATCTATCTGTGCAGAGCATCCCCCAGAATGTTAAAATAACTTCCATTTTAAGTTATCCAAACCTTCTGAAATACCTGTCAGGTTAAATGAATTATTAGCCCTAAGACAAGAAAGTTCTTTGCTTTTATTACTCAAAAGAACTATTTCATTTTGTTTAAAGTTATGTTTGTATTATGGGGCCACTTTACTCTTATTTCTGTTATATTGAATTATTAAAGTCTAAACACTTTCTTTTGGTTAGTGCGTTTTTCATCACAGAATTTTCACTGAAAATTATTGTTTTGTCTTGAGTTCAAAGAGTTTAGGTGAAACAAGTGCCAGATTAAATATTAGTTCTGCTTGTTTTTTAATTATAATGTTTATATTTGTAATGCTAGTGTGCTAATGGAGTTAACTGCTTCTTGTCACAGCAGTTTCTGCTTCAGGTCAGTAATTAATTATAATAACTTGACTTGCAGGAGAAATCATGACTCAAAATCGCTAGGGTACAACTAATGCAGTGGCTGGTGATTGTAGGATTGCTTAGGAATTTGATTATTTGAAATCACTACCCAAGAACTAACACACTACAGCATATGCAGTGTTAAGGAGTCAAACAGCCAGACTCAGTAAAGGAATTCAATGCCTATTACTGAGGAGATGCAGGACTTGACACCTGAGAGCAGTCCAAACCTAAGCAAAACTGCCTGACTTCTCACACAGACAGGGGAAGAAAAGTGATTCCAAAAGGCACTTCAGAACCCCCTCTTGGGGAACTGAGAGCTCCCTACAGCTGGTCTATAGGAAACATTAAACTAAATCCAGGTCTCTAATTAGATTAATTAGTTGGATAGATTAATTTCCCAAGTCTGTCTAGAGGTAAAAGTCAAAGATACAGCAGTGGTTTCAACTAAAACTGTTCCAGAAAAAAAATTCCCATCTCAACCAAATCCTGCAATGGGCCAGTGTTTTGCTCATCCATGCCTATTTGAATGGTACCAACATGCATTTTAATACCTTTTGTCCCTGGGTATGTTAAGTATGAGAATTTCTTGTTCAGTATGACTCTTGCATGTATGCCTGGTTCTGATTTTCCATGCAAACAAGAGCTGTTTAGACGTTGTTGTGCACATTAAAAACATACTCGAGCAGCATGGAGTACTCTTCTCTCTTCTTTCTGGACAACTCTTTCTTCACTGTCTTAGTGACAACTGCCTTGGCACTTTGTTTCTTCCCTTTTTTTTTTTTTTGTGTGTGTGTTTTTGGTGTTGTTTTTGTTTTTTGTTTTGATTTGGGGTTTTGGGGTTTTGTTTTTTTTTGTTTTGTTTTGGCTTCGAAGTCTTTCAAACAATACAATTATCAATAATTCACTAAAGAATATCTAAGGTCTTAAAACTTTTATAGCACTTCAGGTTTGCAAGCCGGAAGTTTTTACAACCTCTGAGGCTGCAACAATTCAGATAATTCATTACAGCAAAATACACTCTTAAATTGAGACTGTTCTTCAGAACAAGCCTATTTTTTCTGCAACGGTAGTTGCAAAAGAGTTGGAGGTTTTAAGTCAAATGGACTCCTTCACCTATGAAATAAGAAATGTCTGTATTAAATCATTTTCTAGGCAGACATAGTAGTGGAGGATGGGTTCCCCCTGCCCTCTTCCAACAAAGTGACCTAGCCAAGGATTCATTTTTTATCAGTTCTGAAGTGGCTGGAAAGGCTCAGGTTACTGCAGAGCAGCTGCAGCTTGTTCCCAGGTGACCCTTGCTATTCCTTGAGTAAAGTATTCAGCAGTGAAAGAGGTGGGTTTTTTCCCTCGAATCTTTAGTTTAGGGTAGAGGAGATGCACTCATGGCCTGAAATACCAAAAGCAGAGTTTAATCACAAAAAAAAGCTAAAGAAATGTAAATAGAAATGAAAAATAACCCTGGACATAATGCTGTTTGTTGCTCTCTCTTATCTTATGCAACATCAGGAAGTGTGTGATTGCATTTCTGTCCTCCACCCGAGCTCCTTCTAGTAAGCAAAGGCAGCCAGAGTAAGGCACTCAGGATACCAGTCAGTTTGGGAAGGGGCAGAATGCTGAGGAAATGTCTTGTGGCAAGGCAAATTGACAACATTTCATTATTTTACTGTATAATATAAACTAAAATTTTGCTTGTCTATAAAGCCAGCCCAGAAAAATATGGCAACTTTATGCAGGATGCTCTCCTTGTAGGTGGTTGCTTCCTTGAAGATTTGTAATCCCTTAAGATTTGTTCTGATCAGAAGAAATTCATACCCCCTGTCTGAAGCTTCCAGGTTCCGTCCACTTCCCAGTCATTTAGGAGATAGTAACCCTGACCCAGAGGCTGAACCTGCCAAGGACTGCTAAAGATTTGTTGGTTGAAGGTACCACCATGGGCAGGTAAATAATACCACACCCACTCTTACATTAAGTTGAAGGCTGGATCCATTTAACATGTGAAAATGGGAAGGTTTATACTGTGATGGAGGAACAGTTGGGACCTGTCAGCCTTGGATCTAAGAAAATACTTTTGTTGCAGTAAAGATTTCCCTGACTCTCACAGCACCTCTGCGCTTTCCATTTTACCTCTCCCTTGCTAATGTCCATGTTCTTTTGTCTTTTCCTTCAAAACTGAAACTGGTATCTATTACTTATGTGATGAAGGGTCAGTCTTTGCTATCCAGAAAATAAATTTTGTCTTCTCTTTTACAATATACCCAGCATACACAAATCACTTTTGGCAAAACCACATTATCACAATCTCGTTATGTTACTTTGCTGAGTGTCTCTACATTACAGGAGATCTGCCATTAGGAGAAAGAAAAAAACAAAACAGTCATTTAGTTCCAAGTAGGAGATGAAAAGACTTTATGTTGCTCTTACAGACTTAATTCTAGTTCCCTGGGAACTCTTCCTTTCACTTCTTCTGAAGATAAATTGGGCTTTCTTTTTTTGTACTGACTTCTCAACAATCAGAAGTCTAAATAACAGACCTGTTAAGTAACACAAGATGAACTAAATAATTTAGTTAGTGAAGGGCTTCCTAAGCAGAGCTTTTTCTGTCTGAAGATTAAGGGCTGTCAGTGAGCTTCAAGATGTGTGACTTTTGAAGCTCTCCCTTGCCAGGAATACATCTGGCTCATCTAACTGACTGTAAATGTTGAGTTTTAATTGCTTGCTGGAAAGTCTACATGACAAATCCACAACCCAAATTCCTTATTTAAAGAACTTCCTGAATATCTTCATTGAGGTGAAAAAAAAAATAATTACTTGATCTCATGGCTTTGCTTTTTTATATGCTGAATCAAAAGAACAATGAAAGAAAATAGCCTTTGTTGTCTTCTATTCTTCTTTATTATTCTGTACATAAGCTCTTATAAAAATTAGATGCATGGCATAATTTTAAAAACTAATGTATTGTCAAGAAAATTTTTGTCATTATTATGAACCTATTTGGTACCAGTCACAGAAGAGGGAGAAGTTGAAATATTAAACTGCTTTATATTAAATATTAACATAAAACTAATACGCAACTGGGTAGGAAGTTAAAAATATTTCCTGATGCACTGAGAAATGGAATACTTGTGTCAGGGAGACTGGAAAAATCTCCACTGCACAACCTCCGAAGGAATGGATCCTGAACAGAGATCAAAGTACCCAAATTTAAGACAGTGGAATAAAAAAGTTTTTCAGGCAACTATGGGCCTGTAAATACAGTTTCAGCTGTAGACAAGGTTTTAGAACAAAATTTGAAGGAGTCAGTGGAGGGGAAATATCCCAGGACTGACCTTGTTTAGTATTGGCAACTAGCAACATTGTTAAACGCATGAGGGGTGCTGATGAAATGAGACAAACTCAGGAGGCACTGCCCATGGCACAACCCAAATCACACACACAAACATGCATGACCCATCTACTGAAGGATGATGTGATGGTAAAAAAGCAAGTTCAGGCACTCAAGGGCAAAACACTGTTCTGCTGTGTGGCTGCACCCTGTCAGCTGAAGACACGAAAAGAAAAACCTGCAGGAGACTGTGACTTTGTCATTCAGTTCTTGGGATGTTAGCTGAAACCACAGAAATGTCTATCTCCTCCCTCTACAAGGACAGGATGGCAGCACAGGGGCTGCCTTTCCATGTCTTTACTCAGTTTTTATTAAGGCAACTGCCTGTTGATTCTCCGAGCAGAAAATAGTTTTAGGTAAAAACTTGGTCCGTTTCTTGGAAGGCTGCTTTGCAGCCATATCATCTTCCATCTTGTAACTCTCCCTTTTCAAATACACATTTTAGAATGTAAAAAGTGACAGAATTGCTTGAATTTACCCTCGACCAGATATCTTCAGAGATTTAATTCATGCATTTCAGCACAAGATGGATTACAGCAATATGCTTGTGGCTGATCTCTCAGAGGTAGTTCTTGGTAAACTACAAGCAAAATGTTGCTGTCAAACGCTTGACATATATAAAGTATAAAGAGCCAAATTTTGTCAGTTTTATGCTGGTTGTTTGTTAAAGCATGTAAGAAGTACAAAATCATCCAGGAACAACCAATGTCACAAAATCTAGACCTATGAGAAGGCACAAGGGTCAAATAGGTCATAATGCCCATTCCTACTTACTCATCTTCCCTTTTACAGTTCTGTCCTGCAAGTAACTACACAGATTATGAAGACATCTTGTTCCTGCCTGCACCACTGGCAAGATCTGGCCAAAGGCAATTTATCATTTTGAGACAATGAATTTGATTCTCAGTTACACAGTAGTAATACAAAATACATGAAAGTGCAGGAAAATTATTACCTTTCCTATAGCTCTCTCATTACAACTCACAACCATTAAATTTTCAGTGCATTTCCTACCAGCTTTTTCTTAAACAGGCTTTCTGTCTGACAATGCTAGCCCTTAAGTGATTTCACTAATAAAAACTATGGAGAGTTTACAGGCTGGAGAACTTTGTATTTGCCAAATGAGTTGTTTCCCAACCTTGGGAAGGAAGGAAGGAAGGAGTAAAACAATGCTGCTGTATAATGCTGTAAATTGAGATTAGCATGAAATATGTAGTTTAATGTAGATTAAAAAGATTGGTGGAGTATGTATGGAGTTTTCCAAGTAATTGCTTGATGGTAATACAAACAAAGACAGCTTATATTTCTCTCTTGCTTTCTCCCTCTTGTGTGTGCTTGTGTGTGAATTTCAAGGACTTTTCTGAAAGCATTGCCAGTTTCTGGTCATCTTTAATTTGCTGGTATTCAAAAACACAAGGAGGAAGGAAAGAGAGAGAGAAAAAAGGTATGTTTAAGCTTCAAAAGCTCAGCACAAAAAGATGAATGCCTAATTTAGCTCCAAAATGCAATACCATTTGATGTCAGATAAAAGGCTGGGGTTTTATTTACTTTGTTAGTCATAAATACAACGAAGAGAAGAGAATACATTTTTTAATTATTTCATTTCATCACAAGTATGATTTCAATGATGCAGATCATAAAAATTCATTCACTGAGGTGAATTAAAACCCTTTTACTTGCATACTCCAATAAAGTCACCAGAGCAGATTGTTCTATTGAGTTCTCTTCTGCCCTCTTGAAGGCAGTGCTCTCTATTTGTGTCAGACACTGATCTCCAAGTGCAGTTCAAAGTATCAAGGACAGCTGGAAAAAGAACTGCTAAATAAAATGTAGCAGTAATAAACAAATTAATACTTGTCCATAACCACAGGTGAACATGAACAGTGAGATAAGAGTAATGATGAGTGTGGTGAAACACAGGAACAGGTTGCCCAGAGAAGCTGTAGATGCTCTATCCCTGTGAACCTTCAAGGTGAAATTGATTTGGCTCTGAACAACTGATCCAGTTGAAAATGTCCCTACTCCCTGTAGGGAGGTTGGACTACACAACCTTTAAAGATCCCTTCCAACCCAAACAAATCTCTGATTCTATAGATGCTGATCCACGTGCCTGTTACCCACATGCCAGATGCTGCTATCAGGAATGTGGAGCAAGTATGGTTCCTGCAAGTCTATCAACAGATAGTGGAATTTCTAGAACATGGGGAATCCCATCCTCAAACGCCTGCAAGAAACCACAATTCCCCAGCTGCAAGGAATGATTCTGAAAGATGATACTAACTTCAACAAAGAGGTCAGAGGACAGGCTGTTAACTTGGAAAATACAGTAAACTAAATTAGTTAAATACAGCTCAGGTATTGCAGTCTCTGCAGATTTTTTTCCTTTCCCCATGCTCTGAACATCCCATGCATGCAGCTGGCAGTGGGGAATGCAGTCCTGAGGCAGATCTGGACTGCTCTGCCTCAAATCTTTTATGAAATGTTGTCTCCTCCAGTTCTAGGAGTTCACTTTCCAAAGCATCTTTTTTTTCCTCAATGGATACGCAGAAACAACCTTATATGAATTCACTCTTTCTGTTCAAGCCCTCTGCAACTGCAGGGGAAGTCTTCCTCAATGAGGTTCCCTTGTCAAGGAGTCCTGTGTTATCTGTGCTACACATTCCCTTCTGTTTCTCCTCACGGTGCAAAAACACCACTTGAAGTAACATAAAAACACTGCCTGTGTCCTCACTAGATGAGGCACCTTCTTTACTAGGGGTGGTCATTTCCATCTGAGACTTAGACTGCTTCCTCAGCTCAACCACTTATTTTTGCAGATGCTCTGGCTCACAAAGCATCACTGTAAGAATTTGGAGTTTCATGGGAAAAAGTTTCTTCAGTCCAAACTCCCACTGCTTGAATCATCTCCACTTCTGTTTTTTTTCCCTCCTAGTTCTGGGCAATGGTAGAAGTTCACCTGGTAACACAGATAAAGAGATTTTGAGATCATTCCTCCCTGATTATCAGTGCAAGGGGGCTAAGGCCTCCTTACTGCAGCTCTGGTCCACAGGGCTTATAGGTAGCAAATGGAAGGCAACAGCAAAGGATCGTTGAAAGATCAATGTATGGAGATACAACTCCAAGAAATCAATCTGCAAAAAGCCTGAGGGAGTCTGCTTAGTTTGCTGTATGTTCATTTTCTGATATTCATATAGAGAATAGCCAAAAAGTATGTATAGAAATAAGATCCCCAAGGAAAGGCTGATTAATATTCTGTTTATATCTAAAGAAAGGTGTAGATCAGTGAACAGCAGGATTTTGAGTGAAAGGAAACAACTATCAGTTTTTACTCCTGTAACTTTCTCTATACCATACCACATTCCTCATGTTAACTCTGAGTTTATCCTACTAAATCTTCACTTACATGAATAAGAATTTAACTTGATTACTATGTAATCAAATTAGAATTCTGATGAGAGAGATCTCAGAGCCACCAAAAGCAAGTGCTGGCAAACTGAGAAGCTCCTGTCAATGTTTTCTTGTTTCACTTCTGTGGCTTCTCTCTCCAAGGAGCAAAGCATTGCTTGAATAAGAACATTAAGTTGTTAGCAACCCCTGCATTTACTTTAGAAACTGGAATGACCTGAGGACCAAGACATGCTCTTCAGAATGCTCTCAGGGTCATTAAAACACTGCTGCAGTCAGTAACTCCTGGGGCTGTGCCTTACCCTGTGCCTCAGGTTTCAGAATTTGCCTGTCCATGTGGCATTACAACACCTCTTCTACAGCAGCATGCAAATCTCTTTGCCACGCTTTACTTCAGAAGCACTGAGCTTGAAAGTCTTTGTGAACAATGTTCTCCAAATGTTCTCCTTAACCTGCCCTCAGGCTGTGGTGCCCAGGTATGGCCCCAGCCCATCGTCCACCTGCCACCTCTGCAGGGTGAGCTGCTCCTGTTCCCCTGGGTGATGGTGCTGCCATGAGGTGAACTGTAATTTCCTTCATTCTAAAATGAAGTTCTAAGTTTAATTCAACTACAGCAGGTTTTTTGCCTCTTTGCTCTGTCAGGGGTGTCCAAACTCATAATGCATTACACAAATGTCATCTCCCTCCCCCAGACCTTAGTGTTTTTATTTAAATCACAGATTGGATAAGTACACATGGGGTTTCTCTCACTAACATAGAAAACAGAAGATTTGCAAAATCAGTATGAAAACAATTCCTGAACCCACTAGTTTTTTTTTTTATTCATCTGGGAAGGACCTGAGCATGAAAGACTTCCCAGGGCCTGCTGAGCTGTCTTTTGGTGGATTTACAGGGGCAGTGCTCTAGAAGTCATGCTGGCACAACAAAACCTCACAGAGCAACAGCAGCTCAGCACTGTGGTTTTTGCCCTGCAGAGGCAGCAGGGATGATGTGTTTCATGGATCAATCACTACGGGCTGATGGTCTTCTATAAAGCAGATGATCACTGTGTTGCCAAAGAAGAAATGCAACTGAATTTTTTTAATTTTTTTTTTTTTTCTTTTCAAAGCACAGATCCAGACACACTGTGTGTAAGGATTTTGTTCCAGAGTGTTGCACGGGAGTACAAAGTCACAGCACTCTCATGCAAAGTCAGGACGATGCATTAGGGATTGTTTTAACAGGATGATTTGGCTCTCTGGGTTCGTGTTGCTGCTGCAGAACAAGCTTGACTAATACTGAAGAGAAATGTCCTGAAATTATCACTGAGAAAATACAAATGGAAAGTTGTGTGCACTGTTCTCAGAAGACTCAAAAGAATGCACATTTTGAACACCTAATTTAGCAGAAAGTATTACAAATAAGAGAGGCAGGAAAAATAAATGAAATGTAGCATTCTGCTCCTAGAGTATCAAATGAAACCTGCCAGGGATGTACGCTGCAGGAAGACCAGGCAGTGACAACTGGGGAAAGAAAGCAATTGGAAGGGGACATGATTAAAACAGAAAAGACAAAAAAACCCCAAACAACCAAGCAAGCCCAGAAGCTGTAAATACTTGCTGATAATCAACAAAAGTGAACCAGGACCTGCATCCTGAAACTCTGCCAAGGTGTCGGAGGCTGCACCATAAGAACAGTAGATTTGAACTGGGCCTTTCCAGAATGGGGCAGAGTTTTGGTGGGGATAAATAGTCCCCTGGAGATGCCCCTTCTTCTATATAGTGCCATTTAATGGGCTGCTTCAATTAGGACAAAATTTATAACTGTAGGACCTCAGGTGGTTGCCTGAAGCTTTGTGGGAGGAAGAGCATCAGCTGTGAGCAGAGGTGCCCCAGATTCAGGAGCTGTGCTTGAGGGAGCTCTATCACAGAGGGCTTGTTGACAGCAGCAAAGTGTTCACTGACTGGAGGTATACAAACTTGGACCTATATTGGAACCAATTTCCAGGCAAACTAAAATTGATGTATAATATCTGCATAACAGCCTCCAAAGGGTAAAGAAAGCATCCAAGATACAGTCAGTCTGGACTTGAAATAGCAGCACTGGCAAACAATTTTCTTTTGTTAATATTTAGTTCTTTCAGCACCCTCCCTCCCAGTCATTTACAAACACACTTGGTGGGTTTTCTAATTAACTTTTTCATTAAAAATTATTTTCTAGATGGTTAATACGAACATAGTTGAGCCTGTGAGTTTGCTGTGACTGCTGGTGCTTTAGGCACTCATTAGTTGCTGGGTGGGATGGGTAACCTGGATCCCACAGCATCCTTGCTGCTCTGTAATGAGCCATCTCCCAGTCTCCCCAGCAGCTCCTGGGGTAGACAGCAGCCCTCACCAGGGGAATACTACCCAAGAAACCTGCTTTTGGTTCTGCAATATCCTCAATAGGAATAAGATGCTTGTATAAATATTTACAGGAAACAAGAGGGACAACAGCTCATGAATACAAAGTGAATTTTCTGCTTTCATCAAGTAGTATTCACATTTTCTTTCCGTCTCTCCCGAAGAGATTACTTTAATGAAGAAAATGCTTTTCCAGTTGTTATTACAAGAGATACTACAAAGACTAATAAGAAAATTATCAGGAGATTACAAGAAGAAAAATAAATAACTGTTAAGTTGCCTTCATAGTTGCTTGTTCTGTTTCCACTTGTTAATAATAATAATAGCAATAATAATAATAATAATAATAATTTAAAAAAAAACCAATAGTGATAGAAATAGCCTCTGTGAACATTTAGAAGATCCCTAACAAGCCCAAGATTGTCCTCTCAAGTGGATTTTTCCTTTTGGTTTTCCCAGATAATTTGAAGTTTTGATCATCATTTCCCTTGTCCTAAATAAAATGCACTAAGAAATTCACCAGATACTCATTTATTGTATTAAACATTTTTTTTGTTTGTTTTGTTTTAAAGACATGGTCCAAGTTTGATGCCTGGGCAATGGCTGCTCAGCTGGGGCTGCTCCAGCAGTCAGGCACTGGGCTCTTTAGCTGCGATTTGGCAGCAGAAACACATTCTTGCATCTACAAAATGGCTCTGTTCCATATGCTTGCAGCCATTTATGACTTCGGAAGCCAGTATGCAAATCCAGAAGGCAAACAGAGGGTGACTGAAAAATATGGTCTTTAACAGTCTTTATTCTTTTCTCGGCAAGCTTTGCTTTATGTTTGCTATTATGTATTCATTGGGAAGGACCAAAAACTGTTATTTTCCCAATTGCTGAGTAGGAATAGCAGGGAAACATTTCTCCAGCTCCTTTATAGGCTTAAAGCCCCATTTGGGCTGCCTGGTGGTTCTGCAGTGCAGCCAGGGACAGACCTGCTCTTCCTGCACCTGCAGCTGCCACTGCACCCCTGGACCCCTCCATGGCAGGGGCTGCCTGACCAGGACACACCAGAGCCCTTGGGACCCACCAGCAGTGCTCAGCAAGAGGCACCAGCTTGCCTGCTCCAGAGAGAATCCCCTGGAGTTTTCATGTGCTATCTGTGCAGGCTCAGCAAGCCAAGGTTTGAGTTTAATTTTAAAATCCACTCCATCCCCCCCCCCTCCGCCAGTGTTAATTTTTAGTCACAAGTTCATTGAAGTGAACCACAAACAGTGAAACAACCTGAACTGAGCCACAAACCAAGATGTGCCTCAGGCAGCCAACACGTTTCTTTTTTAACTTCCATCTGTCAAGTGCTGGCTTCTGAGGTATGTGACAACAAAACACCTTTGCTTACAAGCAGCTTTGTGCTGCTCCTGGTGGCAGCTGCTGGTGGCCTTGCTGAGGAGGGGGACAGGCAGGATGTATGGGGCTGGGGGGCTTGGATCTCATGCTCAGCCCTTTGGTTCTGCTGGGTGATTTGGGATCTACATGGAAAGGGGAAAAAATACGTCAAACTTTAGATAATGCCTCTGGAAAGCTGACTTGGATGGGGTTAGGGAAAAAAAATTGTTCAGAGCAACAGCAGCTCTGCTGGTTGTGCTGAAATATTAAAAAGTATGTATTATTTATATGTAGAATGATACACAGGGAGATGAGTTCTTCAGAACATTACATATCTAAATTACATACAACACTTGATTCAAGAAGTATAATTTGTTAAAAAACATCCACCTGAACTTATTTTTTTCTTTTTAAAATCAATTGTAGCCAGTGCTTAGAAGAACAATATTGGAATTTTAGCTCAACACTTTGAAAATAGGAAAAAAAGATTCCCATAAACTATAAACATTGTGTCCCTCTCACTATAATAAAACCAATTACATTTCTTGAAGATATGCCTTGAACGAAAGGAAACACCAGGTCTTTATTTTAAAAATTATCTGATGAATTTTTTTTGCTAAGATATTATTTCAGTATTTGAGTTCTGAGCATACTCTGTACTCTGCAGGACAGCTGCAGAGTAAAATAGCACCACAGTAAAGTCCCAACTCTTAATGGCTCTTCATGAAGCTTCTATTTAATTATGTTTTAGTAGACCAAGCACTTCTTCAGCAGCAAAAGTACTTAATATAAAAAAAAAAATTAAATCTACAAAAGCTTTCCTAACAGCATGGTTTGTTCTGCCTAGAATGGTCTCTTTTGTGTTGCTTTCTTTGTTCAGGTTTTCTGCTGAGACTTCTTTGACATCTGGATCAAAGCTACAGTTTAATTCTCTTTTGCACTGGGCAGTATAACTTACCACATATAAACTTGCAGCAGGGAAATAAATATCCCCTCAACTTAGGTGCTCATTTATTGTTCTCGATATGTCACAGCTGATTAAAACAGAGAGCTTGCCTCCCAGGCTGAAATTAGCTTTTCATTTTAAGTGACTAGCATAGCACTCAGGTCTGAAAAACAGCCCATTTGTTTCAGTATTTACCACGTCCATTCAGAAGGGACTTACATTATGGCCAATTAGCAGTTAATTGTGATCCATAATTCAAAAATTTGTCTGCTCTTCAGAAATGCAGAAGTTGGCCTGCACACACCCCTGGCCATGGGGCTTGCTGGGAGATAAGTCAAGGACTTGGAATGGTGCTGCAGCTCTCAAAACTTGGAAGAGAGGCAAAGAAAGACATCATCTAGTTTGTATTCTTAGAACAGTCTCCCAAATGCAAGAAAATATGATAACAGGAGACTGGAATACACCCAAGCTGTTTTCCCCATGCTATCTCACTCATCTCCTAGCTTCTGTTCCTTCTCTCTCTCTCCCCTGTCCCTGTTTATTATTTTCAGAGTTGGTTTATATTTTAAAAAGGACTTGAGGAAATGTGCCCTCATTCCCAGACTCTCAACAATTTCAGCAAAGACTGCTGCTAATCTGCATTACAATTAGTGCTCAAACATTTTTGAAGTTCTTTTAATAAAGGCATGTTGCAAACAACTTGTGGCACAGAGTCACGAAGTAGTGTAAGAACTTTAAATAAAATAAAATAAAATAAAAAAATCAGAAAACCAACATCATCTGCCAAAGTAGCCACTGAGAGATCATAATTTTAATTACATATTTTAAGAGGCAACACTAAGCAGCTGAATTTGTCATAAAGCTTTGTGCCTAAAGGAGGGGATTATTCCAAGATGATGATTTTACCCTTAAGCAGTGATTTATTGACATGTACTGTGACAACTACCAAATTACAGCTCTGGAAGCACTAGTGTGAAATAACCAGCCAGAGAGGCTTTTTTAATCTGTGGCATCTCATCTTTTTTATTAACACTGCACTTGTGATGCCTATGAAATCATAGTGTTGCTTGTTTGTAATACAGTATTTTTAAATGCATCTAATCTGTAGGATCTTAAAATGTTTTTCAATAGATCAGTGTTTTAGTGGGCTTTCCTGTCCTTTCCTCCACCTCTTGGTGTGGTAAATTGCTGGATGGGTGAGAGGTGAATGTAGGAATTCAAAAGAAAGATACCTTTTTCTTTAAGGAAAAAAAGTTTTCTAACATCAGGTCTTTGCAAAGCAGGTGTTGGTGACTTAAGTGTTAAATGGCATCAACATAAGTTATGGATTTTAAGTTTTATTTTACATGATACAATGTTGTTTCATTTACTATACCATAATTTTATCTTATTTTATTTTTAAATTTTACTAAACAAAGCAATCTGAAGCATAACAGCTGAAAGAGGTTCTCTCAGGAGATTTATCAGACTTATTAAACCAACACAAAAGTAAATAAAGGGCCACTGGCTTCTGAAAGGCCTTTAGGAGGGAATCAACAATGCAGAATAAAAAAACCCTAATGAGCTGCCTGGGGTGTGGGATGGGACAGGACACATCTGGAGTCTCTGGACTAAAAGAACTAGTGCTTGGCAGATGGATAGAGAGCAGCACAAAAAGAGTCCCAGCCTGGA
Source organism: Florisuga fusca (assembly GCA_038090715.1). Taxonomy (NCBI): domain Eukaryota; kingdom Metazoa; phylum Chordata; class Aves; order Apodiformes; family Trochilidae; genus Florisuga; species Florisuga fusca. Next base: position 5,778,395 of record JAAWXA010000023.1, read on the forward strand.
GGCATTTAACAGAGGAGAACGCTCTGTTGAAGGTCATAGGGCTACGAGGAGACAGGAGTGACTTTTAGAGAGCTTTGGAGGGTTAACTCCCTGCCCTTCCAAATAGTTGCCTCAGCAGAGGGCCAGGTGGATGTGTTAACCACCTCCTCCTGCTCAACAGGGCTAGGGAGACAACCTGGCACTGCCAACCCCTCTCATGAATTTTTAAGTCTAACATAGGAGGAAGTGAGACACGTCCAGTTTGTACTCAGAGATTCATTCTCCCCAAAATCTCTGCAAAAGAAACCAGACACCCCAGAAATACCCAGCACACCAAACACAAAAGACAAATCAACCACCTTTCATTGCCACTCCACTTTTTGTTGAAGAGCTCAAATGTAATTTCATTTCAGAATGATTTGAGGAAAATCCATTAGAACAAGCAGCCATGGAGCCCGTGCCAAACACCCAGCAAACACACTGCCTGTCCCCTTGGGGCGACTATGGAATAGGAGAGTTGTGCTTCCTGCTGCTTTCACCTCAAACATTTTATTGTCTCTAAAGATTTGCAATTACTTAAAATGGGTTAAATTACTACATTTTATAACAGAATAAAATGCAATTGATGAAAGATAATGAATTTCTTTCTCTGTGAAACAAAATAGCATGTTGCTCCAGAGTGTCACATACCAAGTGTCAAAACACATTTGCTCTGAGTAGGATCATCTGCCCTCTTGGCTTTCATTTCCTGCAGTTTATTTCAGAGAGGGAGGGTGGAGGATGTACACACAATTAATTCCTTGTAGTGCAGAAAACAGGGTACACATTCCTGTTATCCTGAAACATTTGCACTTTGCAAAACTCTCCTGCTGTCCTACTCAGTAGACAGCTCTTGAGCTCTGCACTAGTCATGCCCATGCTACAGGAGAAAATACCAGCAACTCTCACCACCTTCCTCTACAAAATCAGATTTTCTTTCAATGGAAATCACCCAGGCATTACCCATTCAGGTAGGGAGAGGAGAGTGAATCACAGAGTGCAGCCCAATAATCCTGAGGAAAAAACCACCAGGCAGCTTGGTAGATTTAAGACAAATGGAAGTTCCCCAGCAAAAACTCCAAGAATAATAGAGCAGTGCCCTTCAGGCCTATACCAGAGCCAGCAAGAGAATAAATCTTATTTCCCACAATACACTGAAATTTTATTTCTTTCTCAAAACACAAAATCCCACTGAATGTCTCTTGTGAGCAAGACAGAAAAGCCACCTACCAGAAAAGCAGAGGTCCTGATGTGCTCGGGGTGCTCCTGGGTCAGAGATAGGGGCTCTGCAGCTCCACTCCAGCTCTCCACTCCTCTCCAGTTGTTGAGAAAAGGTGTGGTCAACACAACAATACTCTTCAACTAAAAGTGATGCTTAAACTGATACACATTCCTAATTTTTTTTTCTTTTTTCAAGTTGTTCTTCCTGGAATAGAGGCACAAACATGGCCCACATGCCTTGCAGGAGGTTGGCTTTACATTGGTGTAATTTTAAGCTTTTCACTGAAGTTCCCCAAGTGACTGAGCATGAGAAGGAGTTTCTCCCAGGTGGTTTCTCTGATGTCTGAGAAGGTGCTTATTGATCCTGCAGCAGGAATCTAATGAACTGAGCCCTCAGCTGGGCACTGGTCTCTTCCCTTGGTAGAGCTGTCAATGAATGTGATCACACTAAGTCCATATTTCCCTCTGCAAAAATATTTTATGAAAAGGTTTCTAAACAATATCTATTAAAAAGGGCATTAATCTTAAGCAGTCTCCACAGAGAGACTGCTGCTTAAAGAGAACAAAATTCCACTCCCCTCACCCAACCCTTTTATTTTATGTTATTTCTTTGGAGTTACTTTAGTGCATATTAGCAGGACAGGAGAGATAACATTCTGAGTCATCTTTCTGCTGGCTGCTCTATGGAGCTCTGACCCTAAAATGTTAAACAACTGAGGGGAAATCAATAAATCTTAAAAAACCAAAAACAAACAAACAAACAAAAACAAACAAGCAGCAATAACACCAGAAATTCTGTAAAACAAATCCAGTCCCCTAAGATCCTGTGTTCAACGCCTCAAGATGTGCAGAGCACAAAAAGACTGGAATTGACAAGCAAGAGGCAATAAAGCACTACAAGGAGATGCCACACTTTCTTGGATTGATACCAGGTGCTTTAATTGAGTTGAGGATGCATACAGGATGAAAGATTTTGGAATTTTACTACTCAGTGTAAGGCATCATCTTCCAAAACGAAAACCAACACACATGGGGATACGTAAAGAAACCCCTGAAGAAACAAAAGGTTAATAAAGCAAGATAAGCACTACCACAGGATACAGTTCTTGTGTTCTTAACTCTGATAATTGCATAATTGGAACATATAAACCCCCTTGCCACTGGGAGTCCATTTTCTCTAATTCTCTTTATTTTTCTTATTTTTTTTCTGTGGTTTCCCTTTCAGTTTTATCAAATTAGGAGGGAAGAGAGGACAATGAAACTGTTGCTAAATGGCCAAATGCTTGATTTAATGCCATTTCCTTTACAGAATTAATCTCTTCTGCCTATGCATGGAAATAATTTATTTTAACAACATAATAAACATTTAGAAAAGCATTAATATTTGATTACTAAGTGGTGTTATTATACCAGTGCCACTTCTGTTTAAAAATACTGTCTCTAAACCAAAATATAGATTAAACATCTAGATGATAAAGTGTAAGCACTAGTTGAAATACTCTAGAATGGCTTGCAGAGAGGGATGTCTTATTGGCCCTCAAATTAGTCCATATCTTGGATTTTAGCAGCTCACAAAGCAAGCTTTAAAATTAATCAGAGGGCTGCCTGTTAGTTCACTTTTGGAACATAAGGAGGAATAAGCAGGATGTGAAAAAACAAAACAAAATGGCAAAAACCCCACAAAGTGGAACAGCTCTGGAAAGAAATACAGAGTTTTCTGGGACAGACAACTGCCTGATCTTTTTTTCCTAATTTTTCTTTTTGCTACACAAAACAAGCAGAGTAGGGAACTGGATGCAGGACCCTGCATTTTAAACAGTGGATAACTAGCTGTTCCGGATTAGGGCTCAATCTCTTATTTTGTGAAGAAACATCAACAATTTACATGCCTTTTTCTGTTCATTTTCTTCAGAAAAAAAAATTGCCGGGAATAAATGAATCGAATTAGGAAGAACACATGCTGACCAATGTCTGCACTGCAATAGATGGGGAGCTGCTCAGTTAAACTCCTGCTCCAGAGCCATCATCTCTGGGGCACAGCGTGGTGTTTCTGTCACTCTCAGACCTCTGTGCTCACTTTGCAGCCCTTCTGTGCCTCTTGCTTCTTTACTGAAGTGGTAATTTACTATTTTTTTGCTCAGTTCAGAGTGATCCAATGAAATCCTGTGGCAGAAGGAGGGAGAGGAACTGACGTTTGGGATTACAAAGAGATAATACCACTTTTTATTTTTGTTTGTAATAGGCCTTTGACTGTCTCATACTGCACCGTTAACATCACATTTCAGCTCCCTGCTCACTGAGGAACATCAGGAAAAGTTCCAATTGAGTCAATGACATTACACCTGAGGAAAATAAAAATTATAGGCAAAGTAAGAATTAAACATAAGTGGGTACCAGCAGTTGTAGTGTGGGAGAATTAATACCACTTTTGTGGGTCCTGGCTAAGGGTTATATCCCTGCAACAATTGTGCTTCCAGTTTTACAATTCTTTCCTTTTCCTCCTGAACTTGGTTTTGGTAACCCAGTCACTCATCCCAGCTATGAAACTCCATCTGTTTAGAGTCAGCAGAGACTGAATACAACAACGACTTTTCCTATTAAAGAGCTTGAACATCTATTTAGTTCCACCCCTGTTATCAAAATAACAGGTACCAGAAAACAGAAAATGGCAGGTATACATTGACACACTGATGTAGTGGCAAATCTCAGTCTTTTCACTTCTCTTTTGCATCAAGGAAGTGTTTACCTTAAATCTATTCCTTTGCTGATTATGGATTTTTCATTTTCTTTAAAGAAAAAAATGTTTCTATGCAGCTTGTACCTAAAGAATGCTGGGAAAAAAACCCAAACCCCCAACAAAATCCTGACTCTTCTCTGGGGATCCATCAAGGTTAATTACCTCCCCAGCCTGGGTTCAGCTGGGGATCCTTCCAACACAGGCAGACACATTTTCCTGCAGAAAACAAACATTTCTGCTGGCTCCAGTCCTGGTGCTTTGCAGGTTCAGGTGTGAGAACCTGCAGGGAAGGGATGCTCTATCTTGCTAAAGCAGCAGATTGCTGCTCTGCTCCTGCAGTCATCATCCCTTGGGCAGCCCCACCAAATGCAGGCAGGTGAGTGCTGGTGTGTCAGTGAGGGTGGGACAAGCAGACTTAAAAAAAGGTGTCTTAGTTACTAAAGTTCTACCAGTGGTGTATTTGAGGTCACAGGTATTTCTTTTCTCACATTCTGTCATTCTCTCTCTTTCCTTTCTCCATTACCTCTGGACACATTTCCAAATAGACAATCTAGGAAAAAAAAATTTTCAGTAGCTGAACTTGGCGTTCTTTTTTCCTTTCTTTTTAAGGCTAATGTGCCTTTTTATAATAGAGGGGGTCTTATGAGTCTCCTGAAATGATAAAGTCAGATCATTTACATGTGGGAATTGCCAGCTGGGGAGGAGACATACGCCTGTGTTCACGGAAAGTTTTGCATGATGTTAAGACAAACCATCTGCTTTTTCTGTTTTGTTCTTGTTTAAGAACAGCTTGTGTTTGCAGATCACAATGTAACACATGGTAATAACCTACAGGACTTTGTGAAGCATGGATCTTGTTTTCCTGCATGCATAAAACCCCATCAAGGATTCTGAAGAAGTCATTTACTTCTGATTACCGTCTTTTTGCACTTGGTTATGTTTTCACAACGGCTGTAACACTGCAGTAAAATCCAACTGATGGGTATAAAATGTAATGTAAGGCATGGATTGGAATGTGTACTGTCCTCTCAAGTAGACCTGGGCTTTTCTTTCCTCAGTGCATGTGCAGCCAGTTTCTGATTATGAGAGGCAAACAAATTATTCATCTGTTCATAGACCAGACTAAGGTTTCAATAGCGTTGGGAACTTCAGTTGTACTAGTGATAAAAATACTCCTATCAGCCACAGAACTGCTTCAGAGAATTCCCTCCAGTCCTTTCTAAAGACCATTTCATTAGCTGTCTCTTTTAGTGAGTGATTTTCTTTGCACACTGGCAGTAACTTGAGGTGAGGTAGCTATGATATTGCACGAGCGATGGCAGGTCCCTCCAGGGGCACTTTACCCTCCCCTTCACACCTGCTGGCCCATTCATTTTTTTGCTCATCTGCTCTGCTGCATTTCTTTTCCAAGCAAGGGCAGATAAAGGATCATAAACAAAATGCCAGATTTCCAGGCAGATTTTAGGTTGCTCAGCTGCAAAAATGCACTTTTGTTTCATGTTTCAGGAAAGCTTTGGTGCTTGGTCTTACCTTTTCTTAAGCCCTTTCATGATTCCTTAAGTCAGTGAAGGATGCAAAATGCATAGCATAGGACAGGAGTTCTGTGTGCTATGTATCCAAGAGTTTCAACAGAGTACTCTGCAGTAATATAGGAATGGCTGATTTAAGGGTCATGTCTTTGTCTCCCTGTGTAACTCAGTTTTGAGTCTACCTCTGTGTTACATCTATGTAACTTCTTAGACTTTTTAGTCCCTGTGATTGTCTGCCACAGAACTGGCAGAATAAAATCGTAACAGAAGGTAGTGAACTCAAACAATGGATTTTTCCTCTGGATTGTAGGTCTGGCTGAATCTCTTGTTGAAATAATGCACTTTAGCAAGCCTTAGAAAAGGCAGGACATTATTGAGGGTATTTTCCCTCCCTGTGCTGTTCCTTGTCTCTCTCCTGCATCCCCTAGAACATCTGATGATTTGGTCTGGCACATGAATGATCCCATATGTACTATTATGATATCGGGCATCTGCTACCCATCAAGATGTCAGCTTAATTTGAAAAGAAAGCATCAATAAACACATGCATAAGCACCAGGCAGAATGCTTTGTGACCTCTGGATATTTACTTTAAGAAATTAAAAGCACATTGGATAAAATTAGACTTATGATAAGTGTGAAAATACATGGGGTGAGTTTTTTCCCTTAAGTGGAATTGTGAACTCAGGAATTTTTTTTTTTAATTATTATTTTGCCTCAAAAGGGGAAGTGACCTTCTACTTATATCAAGAATGACAACAGGTTCTCAGAGCTTCGTATTTACTCCACATTGCTTTGGTCCAAGGGGCAAAGTCCAGCAGGTCTAATCTGCCATCTGTTAGATTTCTAGTAGATCTGAATGTAGTGAATTGTGGATAAAGAGAATTGTGTTCACTTCCACCTCCTCTCTCTGGCGTCCTCCACTTCCCTAGAAACCAGAAGATTTCCCCAGGTTCACTCCAGCAACAGAGAAAAGCAGTGATGGGCCATAACTTGTGGATAAATCTTCATGAAAGAAAAGTATCATGAAAAATGTAATTTTAGGTAGGTGGGAGAAACCGTAGGAAAAATCCGTGTGGGACAGGACAGTGTGGAAGGCTCTGGTTTGGCAGTATTAGCAATGCTGAGGGGTGTCCTAAGTTAAATCTGGATATGCATGGTGATTTAGATAATTATTTTGACAGAAAAAATTGTGGCTAGAAATTGCATTGGTATTTAGAGTCATCAGCAGCTGTCATGTGTAATAAGGGGAGGCCAGGATATTTTACAGTGGCTTTTGATTGCTGTTGAAGAGATGATAATAGGAAATCAGACTGGGCAAACACTGGTGTCATTTGAGCAGACAGAGGAAAACAGGCGAAGATGTGGGAGTTTTTAATCTAAACGTGCTCAGTCTGAGAAGGGGAGAAGCACGTTAGTGTAATCAAGTTTGAATGAGAATCTCAGGAATGTAAATGCAGTACAGGATTAACCACTTTAAACCAAAAGTGTGAAATCAACCTGGAATCTGTAGCCCAACCTGGAGAAATATGAGGGAAGAGTTCCAACCTAAAGGGTTGAAACGAGCCTGTAGTAAGCAGAAAACTGCTTGGAAGTCAAGCTGAGTTAGGCTTTGCCAAAGGAATTATATATTTTCAACTATATATAAAAAAAGAGAACAAGAGAAAAAGCGGCCTGCTGTTCAGTGAGAATAGGGTCAAGTGCAAAGATAATCTAGGCATTACACCCCAAAATAGTGCTGACTTGGCTTTCAGTGAAGGGACAATGGCTGGCTGGATGATGGGGATGGATGTACTGCAATCCATCACCACAGCCCAGGTGGCAGCAAAACCCAGAGCTTTTCATGCACTTCAGCTGGGAAAGCCCATTAATCTCCATCCCAGATACCTGAAAGGAGCAATAAAGGAAGCAGCAAGTCTAGTAGCAAGCAGGGATGAAATCTCATCTGGGCAGGCCCACGTGTCTGTGCTGGAAAGGTGGATCCATATGTGGACTGTGTGACAGTGGTCAGGGGGATGGAGAGCATCTGGCAAGATGAGGCTAAAAGAGCTCAGTGTGTTCAGCCAAGGAACACAAAGGCAGAGAGGCTATAAAAGTGTTTTCTGTGAGAAGTGCTATTAAGCTGAAGGAAAATGGGACCAAATAAACAAAACCAAATGTATAGACATTGGTTGGGAGTATGCACAATGTGCCTACGGATTGGTTTTGGACAGTTGGGACAGTGCTATCTGGAGAGTGATCTCTGCTTGAACACTGGAAACATGTCAAGTACAAAGGCAGACAAAATTCCACAAACTTTATAGTTAAACCTCTGAGGTTTATGAGTGCATTTCTGTAATAGCAAAGGCTTAAATTAGGTGATTTAGGAAATCCTTACTCTCTGTACTGTGAATACCTCCAGGGAAGAAATCACTAAGGAGTGCCAATGAAATGTAAAGCACAATCTCAGTTGCTTTCTGCAGACCCACATAAAACTCTTGGGCAGGGAAATACAGGTGTAAAAGATTGCTTAACATTCCTGTGGCAGTAGCTTTTAAGAACAACCCTTCACAAATCAGCACTTTGTAAAATTAACAATACAAATGAGAAGTTTCTCGGTGGGAATTAGAACATCTTAATCATTTTCTCATTGGAAAGTCTGACAAATTGCCTTAAAACAACCTTGGATCCCCAAACTCTGACAGGAGAGCACTTTCTGTCATAAGATTTTATGCTGGTTTATGCTACATTTGTAATGTACAACCGATTGCACCTATGAGAGTAAGACATGCCTCAGGCTGGAATATGTAGGGACAGATTGTTTTCCAGCTTTTCTGTCCAGAGACACTTCAGAAATTGGACACTGCCTGTCAGATTGGCCAATTCCTGGAGTCAGCATGGTAGGTGGAGAAGCAGTTTACATTCAGAACAGCATCTGTAGGCCACCTTGTTATTATGCTAACAGAGTCCTACCAGCCTGCCATATGAAGTGGACAGCCAAGAACAACCCTGCACAGAGTTGGGTTGACCCTCATTTTCCACATCTGTGTGAATATTTCAGTGGTGGTATCTCCTTCCTCAAATTTATGGGAAAGACAGGAAATACATGAAAGTCAAGAATTTGTCACGCCTTTTCGTCAATAAAAGAAAATTACCTTTTCTGACATTCCTTAACATGCATTTAAACCAAAACTACTTATTGGTATAAATAAACTAATGAGCAGAAAAAAAAAAAAAAAAAAACAACAACAACAAAACAAAACAAACAAACAAGCAAAAACCTTTCTTAGAAATCTGGGTTAGCTTTTTTATAGATGCTTCTGTTAAAATCCCACAAACGTCTTATTTTAAGAAGTTTGCAAGTATCAAATCCATGCTAGCAAATCTGACCAGATCAAGCAAAAACATAAAAATGTTCACAAGCAGGTAACTACCCAGAGCAGCCCAAAGCACCTGGTGCTTTACAACTTGGAAACACCTGGAGTTGTTTGAGGTGCCTCCCCACCCAGCTATGAAAAGAGAGAAGCTCTCAGTTAAAGAACCTTTTCTTTAAAAAGCTCAGGTTTTATGGATCAGATGTAAGCTAATTTCACAGGGCTATGAAGACCCTGAAGGTTTGTCACAACAAAGAACATATTCTCTGGGCAGCTAACATCCAGCCTCCCATTCCTCTGAGCAGCAGTGACAATGCTGACCTCTCTGTAGTCACTTTCTTCACGAATCTTGGAATGGTTCATCCTCATTGAGTTTGAGAGATCTGCTAATTCCTTTCCAATACATTATGATGCACTGGAAATAACATGAATTAATTTAACTTGGTGACCTTTTAGAGCTGTCAGACTGCAGTAATTTCAGCTTCCTTGATTGTCTCTGGACCCACTGAAAAGCAGGATAAAAGGAAGTTTAGTGTGGCTGACACTTTGCATTGTATCATGGATATGCTTGGGCCTGAGTTACCTGATAAACTCCAGTGGAAAAAAAAAAAAAAAAAGAACAGTCTACAGTAAAATGGCATATTTTGATTTTGAGATGTCTCTTAGGCCCTTTTAAAGTGAACAGTCATGCCTCTGAAATGCGAGCCTCATAAAAGTCAGAAAAACTGTTCAAAATGAATTTATGAGAAAACAGGAAAAACTTTTCAGAAACTTGAGGCATGCAGTAACATGTAGCAGTTGACTGACAATTTAGTGTCCCATTTTCACCTTTAATTCCCACTGTGCATGTTCAACACAGCTAACTGTATTTGAGAGTAAGTCCTACAGTTTGTTTATACACATCTGTGCACAGCTTCTCTGCTGTCATGGTTACTTTGCAATAGTCTGTCCTTGCAGTTGATATCTCAAAATGCTGGGTACATAAATATTTTTAAATCAGTAAAGATATTCAGTCTTGTCTTCTCTTTCATGTAGTCTCTACTCAACTACCTGCAAATTAGCTCTTCTAGTGACCTGAGCTACTCTTGCCCTTCCCTGATGCATGCAGAGATGTTGAGCATAAACCATCTTGGTGCAGATGTACAACTACTTCCCTGATTTAAGTGCCTGTTCACAAGAAATTTTGGCTAATGTTATTCATGAAGCTGAGATTCTACTATAAGCTGCAACTTTGAAAGTTAGAACCTTACTTATTAAAGTATTTGTTGGAAAAGGCACTGTAGTGACAAGTGTCAGTTGATCCATTACTATCTATGGTTCTGTTTGACTATCCTGGTCCTCAGAAGTTGTTACAAAAAAAATTTGTTCCCACTGCATGTTCACAAGCTGGTGGAATATTTCTCCATTGACTTCATTATATCACTCAGTTATTTAGTTTGTTCACATGTACCCGTTCACACACAGGCACAGTCTGGCAAAGATGACCCAAAGGCATGTCTGAGCCAGATATGATATTTCCCTTAACAATCATAATAGGAGATAAAAAAGAAACGAAACAAAAAAACCCAAAAACCAAGCAAACACAGTGTCCACCCCCCAGCCACCATATTAAAAATTACATTTTTCTGCAATGAGAAAGAATTTTTCCTTTCTTCTACGTCGACTAATAGCAAAGAGGAAGAGTTAAAATGAGCCATCCTCTTATAGTTGTGAACAAAAAAAAAAAAGAGAGAATCTAAATTTTGCAATGTGTTGTTTGGCAAGGAGTGTCTCAGCAGTGTGTTTCAAGCACACTATTAAAGTTTTGCCAGCACATTCAAGCTGAGTTACGAGTGAAATTGTTTGCGACCAAAATTACTTCCACTCAGAAAACTGCAAACACACAGTTTGCTCTTCCTACCAACTGGAGAGCAGATTCATAATATTTATAACTAAAGCCTATGAAAGTACCTGTATATCTCTTTTTTCATGCACTGTGGAGTTTCATTTTCATGCAGAATGTGCCCATTCTCGGCACAGAAGATTTCCTTATCTTGACATCTGTGGAAAAAAAGCCAACGACCTGCAAGTGATACAGGGCAGCCAGACTGCCTGGGACTACCCAAAGCTTGTAACCATCCAAACCATTTTTATGGCTTCCATAAGAATGCCCAGAGCAGTAATAAAGGGATGATTCACAAGCCAATCCAAAGCTAAATGACACCAGTCTTAAAAACAGACACCCCAATCAAACTAGCAGTGATGGTGCTTTAAAACAATAAATATTTGTTTTGGCACTATTTAACAGTTTCAGAATGCTCTGCCGTGTCTGGCTGCCACCTCAGAAAATCTTGAAAGGAAACACTAGCACAAAATAAACTGGTATTTTCAGATGCTTTTGCAACTTCAGATCAGTTTTCTCTGGGTATGTTGTGATTCTGTCTTCCCATAGCAGTGACAGACGGTGCCTTACACTTTTTAATTGAATTTAATCTTTTACTTACCTACAGAAAGAGAGAATGGCTTAAGAGGAAAGATTCAAGGAAAGAATCTAAAGGGCTTTTTCTTTTTTCCTCATGTATGACATGAGGAATGCTGCACCTTGTTATTCCCTTCTTGCGGAATTTTCCATTTCATCCTATGCTGACAAAGAAACTCACAATGTAGAATTTTCAGGAGCAGCAAAGTGAAATTTGTCAAATATTAGCTTCCCTGAGTTACAGGTTGCTCACTTGCAACCTCACTATTACCACATTTAATGAGATTATTTATAATCAAGAAGCGTCCATCAGGGAAATATTGTAACACATTTATAACTGTCCTTGCCTCTGTGCCTTCCTTTTTATAGACAGCAGTCCTGATTAGCATCAAATCCCCAGGAGCAGCCCCTGCCCTGGTGTGACTGGGGGATTCCAGGGCTGCACAGCCACACAGCCATGACAAGGCTGCCATGCACAAGGGCACAGGCGAAGGGAGGGAAGTTTCTTAGCTCTGTACCTTCCCAGAAGGTATGTGGGTTGTCACTTCAGCAATTGTCACTTCAGTTTGCCCAAAGAGTGTCCTTGCACACTGGGTTGAGGGGAGCAGGGTGTGCAGAACCATGTGTTGATGGTCTCAGCATTAGCACAACCCCTTCCAGACCCCTGGAAGTGCTGTCCTGCATTGTGGGTCCCATTTTTACTTTGGAAGTGTACACCTGCAGCTGTTTCATCCTTACGATTGTACTTCAAGTTTCTGTCCTTTTACAGACTTTCAATTTTACTCATAGCATTTAGGCAGATTAACATGGTACAAAGGCCCTGAGAGCTACTAAAAAAAAATTACTGTCTGTAACTCATTTTACACAATCAGCAGAACTAAATGAATAGGTCAGCCTTTCTGAAAATAAATAAATAGCCCCAGACCTCAGAAACAATCAAAACCCAGCAAGAATCCCTGCTGGCAGGAAATCAGCATTATGAGCTATACCACTGACTAACTTTCTTGTCAGTGGTGTTAAAAGAAAGTTTTGGAGAGATGCTTGCACAAAATCACCCAGAAATGGTGGTCTAGAGACTCCTGAACACTATACAGGTCACTATAGTGTCATAAACATTCTTATATTGGGGGAAAATGCTCTCCAGTCCCAAAAGATACAGACACAAAAATAAACTGCACTTGCTCTTACTGTGTAGAAGTTAAAAGTAAATGAAGGATTGTCTTTCATTACACCTGAGTGGAAAGAGTATTTTTGTTATGCTGCTCTGTACTGGGTCACTCTGTTAAGTGCTCATCTTTCAGTGGAGTGAGCTGTAAATTGTACACAGAACTGACTAAAACATGTACAAAAAAAATCTCACCACTGAAAAACACCTATTCTTGGACCTATGAAACAATAAAATACTTTTTGAAATTACATGAAATAGTTTTGCAGACAGATTTCTAACAAAAAGTTCAGAAAGCTAAGAGCATACTACTTGTTTTCTGACTTATATCTGTGCTTGGAATTTTTTAGGCTGGAACTTGGTTTCACTGGGGACCAACAAGCTCACTTGTTCCACAGCTGAGCCACTTGTATGGGTGATGTCTGATCAGGATGTGGGGACATTAATTCTTGTCAGAAGTTTGTTGTGATGGGGGAATCCAGGACCACTCTTCTCATCTGGTAATTTCTTCCACCTCTGAAAAAGAGTTCATGCCAAAGCTGCTTGTGAAGAGCAAACAATATTTTCCTCTTAAGGTCATGTTCTGTTCTGCTCCCTGTGGTCTGTTACCTTCACTATCACTTTGGCAATTCCCTTTTTCAGTTTTAAAAGCCTTCTTTCATGTGGGAAGATATCAGCAAAGATTCATAATCCTCTCTGTCAGCTTAAGAGAATGATTGGTGCACTGCACTTTCTGAAACGCCTCAACAAAACTGTTGCTGCTGCTTTGCTACTACAGATGTTCTTGACCCAGACAGTTTGGTCCTTCATACATAGGTGCTTTATTTTCCTTCAACTTCTTCACATAAAATAAAGGCATTGGAACTGCATTGATGTAAGGGCATTTCAGATAGCACTCCCATCAGGGCAGAATACAGAAAATGTACTGCAGTTGGAGTACGTTCATTTGGAGTACATACACTAAATAAATTTCAAAATAAAGTGTAAATGAATTCTACATTTCAATTTGATCTCCTATGCACAAGATTAACCTTGTAGAACCCGTTTTTTAATGATTTCTGTCATGCACAAGAGGCACCAGAGTTGTAGTACTTCAGTTTGGGAGAGAGAAATCCTCCAAGAGGGGTGGCAACATATAGAATATATTCCTTACAAGTTTCTAGTAAGGAGTCAAGGCAGACAGACAGACACAAAAGTACCTCTGGAAGACCCTTGAATAAAATTGCTGACAAGAGTTGACAGGTTTTAGAGGTTAAATGAACTTTTGTTGTAAGAAGCAATATCTCACTCCCCTCAAAAACTGTACCATTTTTAAATGATTTTCTGGCAAGATTCCCCCATCATACTTATTATTAGTAGGCTGGGAAAGAAGTTGCACTGGGAAAAAAATGGAGACAGTGAATCTTTCTCATTTCAGTAGGTGTAATGCCAAAAGGTGTGTAACAGATCATAGCTGCAAAATACTCGAGTTCAAATCCAACAATACAGTAGTAATAGAGCCTGGAAGTGTCTGTTCAGTTGAAAGATGCTGTAGAATACTGACCAGAGAAGAGATTTATAAGTGATTACCGAAAAAATCCCTAAAGCTGTCTGCTCATTGTAGAGGCTCAGTGGAGGAGAGCAAACAAGATTCTCAGATAAAGTGAACTGCTTGAAGAATATAAATGAGAGTAGGCAGCCCTGCTGCACTCTGAACTGAGCAGCCCTCCCTCCAAAAGCTGTATCCAGCAATGATCAAATGGTCACCACGCTTTCAAGAGTGCATGAGAACAAGGAATGGATAATGCAGCCTGATAAAGGGCCTGAAGAAGCTAAGCCAGGAAAAGTAACATGGAAAAATATGCCCCTTTCTACTTGAGAAGAAGTCAAGATGAGAGCAGTGAGAGCAGATGAAATAATAAAGACAAGGGGAAGGGAGACAATGGTGCAAAGACTTATTAAACCCTGGTAGCTTGGACTGATCAATCTACCCAGAGATTCACTGCCACACTGACTGCTGCAGTGAAGGGAGGCAGGGAAGAGTCATCGTTGGCCACAGGCTCAAATCCAGCAATAGAAGCAGCAGATTAGTTGGTTTCTGCTCCTCTTACATGAGAATCTGGACTCCCTATGATTGCCCCTTTCCTTGCCTGTAAATCATGTGATTTTCAAAGCAACCAAAAGATTTCAAAAGTTTTTCTTAAGGACTAAGACAGTACAACTTGAAAGAAAAATATTATATTTAATTTATACATTGATAAAAGTGATGCTTAAAAAGTCCCCACTAGGTAACACAATATAGAGTGAAACTGGTTTGAGAGGGGAGTCAGCTCCCACTTCAGCTGATCATCATTAATAAATGTGAAGGAATGCAGTCATAAATAAGCCAGGGCCAGACTAGTTTTACCTTATGTTACATTTTTTATGATAAGATTTACATTAGTCTTGTGGTTGGGGCTCTTGAGCCCTCAGGCTGTTTCCTCAACGCAGTATGGACGTAGCATTGTTATTCACTTCTGGTATAACATAATGAAGGAGCTGCAAGCATATTCAGAAGCCAAATTAATGCCCATATCCAGTGTCTGTTCATGCTAGCAGAGGCAGACCTAGGGGTTGGCTCTCCAGGGCCTAAAGGCAAAAGTGTTTAAATCAGTATGACAAGCATGGCTGAGCCTAGAAATGAATAATCAGGAATGACCTTAACCTACACATCTTGCTTATGACCTCATTATAATTCTTAGTCTTGAAAAGTGCAGAAAGAGCACAAAGTGATTTTTAATTTTTGCCTTGGTTGTTTGCAAGAGGCCTGGTGTATTTTCCTCTCTTTCTCTGTCCATATGCGCCTCCTTTTTATCCTCCATGTGTACCTGCCTGTGAACACTGTCACTGAAAGCTGTCTGGCCCTTTCCAACAGGATGCACAGATGGCTTAACCAGCCAGCAATGGGCTCTTGCTGTAGCTTGGTAGGGATTGAGGGGGGTTATAATACACATTGGCCACCTGCATGTGTTCCAGTGAGCTACATCCCAAGAGATGTGTCTTGCAGCTGTAATATCTTTTGCCTTCCCCAAGAACTGCAGGAGCTCCGTGGGGTGTTTCTCAGTCCTTCACCCACGTGAAAGAAGCAGCAGCACATTGAAATGCCTGAAATTCTCTTGAAGGTATCTAGAGAAACCAATAAAATGTTGGTGAGTGTTAAACAAAGGGGTTGAACTCCCAAATGACGTGGGGAAGCAGATTACACTAGGCAATAAATAGATGCATCGACACAAACTTAGTGTCAAAGGAAGCAGGGCTTAAAAAAACAACACAAAGATAGCTGAGACAATTCTTCCAGTGCCACAATGGAAGACACATGACACAGATGGGAGGTGGCTGATGACAGCTCTGTTTGAAAAGCTTTGGGAAAGCCCAAGAAGCTCCATCATCACAGGCTTCTAAGATGCAAGAAATCTGGAAAGAGAAACTTTAAAGCAAGATTCAAACTACTCCTACAAAACATTCCTCCTTTGTCAGGATAAATTATGATTGTTGTAATTTAAGACTATTATTTTAGTGAATTTTGCCACTGAATACACATTATTAATTATTTGCATTGTTACAAGTGGATGTAACTACTATGCACGGAGCATGTTATCCTGAAATTAATTGCTTCCTCTGCCTGTAATTATTATCAGTATTGAGGCAAACCAATGGATCTAGACTCAAAATAAGACCATATAGAGCAGATAATTTCTAATGAGAAAGGGTCAATAACATGAGGACTTCAGCTCAACCCTGAAGATCTTGGTTCCAAGGCAGAATCACACCTGATACTGAATGGTACTGAACAGCCTGATATTGAATGGCTTTACTGGCACACTGGAAAAAGGAATGTGCCAGGCCTCCACAACTATAGCACATTCGTGGGTTCTATGCAATATTGCATGCAATTAATAAAAATACATTTTTAATGCAAGTAATAGTTACAGGCCAGTTTCTGTTCTTTATCACTTGTGACTTGCCAATGTGGACTAAATTGTTCCTAGAGGCACAGATTCAGTGCAACTATTCTCAAACTCCTGTCTCCTTTCTGTGAAGGAAGGAAAGTTGCCAAATTAGGGACCCCCATATCTTTGGTCCTTGTGTGCTTTAAGTTGAGCCATGAAGAGACACTACAAAAAAAGAAAAAGAAAAAAAAAAAGATAAATCTGGCAGAAGATTTGAAATTGTTCCTTCAGTATTTGGTAAACTTGCTAGTAGGTGAATCACAAATTCCTACGTTTCCTCTACTTCAATCCCATTTATCCAAGAAATGCTCATATCTTTTCATACCATCACTTTCAGTTGTATGAACCCAAGCCAATTTCATCTGCTGCTATGTGTCTAAAAGGAATTGGGCACGTGAAATATATTGTCACCTAGGCATTCCAGATGTACCAGCTCAAGCTGGAAAATAAATCAGAAAGGGCTTCTTCCTATAGAGTCCTGATTGCAGATTTATTACACTGCTTCTTAGAGTTTAGGTCAGCACACTACACCAAGTGATTTCAGGAAAAGCAGAAATGGTCCCTTGTTATTCAGAAAGTAGATTTTCATGTTGGGTGAAAAGGAGATCCTTGTACTGGAGGCAAATGTAATAAAAACTAATTGGTACAACTAAATAAAAACCAAAACAAAACAGGTATGAAGAGTCTGATACTGCTGAATCCTCTAACACCTGTCAAAAAAAAAAAAAAAAAAAAAAAAAAAAAAAAAAAAGTATTGAAATTGAGTCAAACTCCTCTAATTAAACAGACCAAACCAGTAAACACTTTACTTTAGAGAGAGCATAATATAAAGACTGCATTAGAAGACCATCAAGTTGGAGTTTTTTGCATGATTGCCTAGAAGCAAAAGGCTAAACTCACTGTCACTTTCGAAATGTCAACATCCTCTTGTTTCAGATGATTCATGCCAAGAAAAGGCCACCTTCAGAAACTTCTGGAGAAATCTGATCTTGCTGGCCTGTGCCCAGAACTGATGTTAATCTCCAAGCTATCTGTTGCTTTGAATTCTCTGCAGAGATTTCAAACATCTTTGTTAAAGCATTTCCTCTCTCCAGAATGTACCTCAGAGATCAGTAGAGTGTTTTCTCATCTGTTCTATGCTTGTTTTACAGTAGCAGAATTCTTTTCAGATTGTTTCTAAATAAACCATCTCAATGCCAAACCTTCTCTATTCTAGTGACCATCAGCAACATTTTATACTTAACCAGTTCAAATCTCACAAAGAGTCTTTAATTAGAAGGTGGAAGAGGGAAGGAAGTATTGTAAAAGTCTTTGTTAGCACTCTAAAGCTATTATAAAACAAAGAAAAAAATTGCTCTTGTAGAATTTCTTCGCATGGTAATTGGTATTTTAGAATTCTTAATACACAGATATGGAATTGAAGCACTACAGACTTGTTCTTAACCATAGAGTAAGCATGGGTGTTGGCAGCCAGACTTTCGATGGCATCTTGGAGATTTTAATAACACTTTCAGTTTCTTGGGTTCTTTAGGAATTAGCCAATTATTGTAACCCTGTTAGTAACTGTTAGTACAGATTTAGCTAGAGTAATATTACTTGTGTTGAGCGACATGTTTGAAAGTAATTGTTTCCCAACAATCTATGCTAGGTCACTGCAAGCTGTTAATGGCACCCAAAAGGAATATTTACTGGTAATGATACTTCCCTCTTTCATCTACAGATTTGTGACAGTAACAATCAAAACATGAAGGCTTTTACTTTAAGCAACATCCTTGATTTTCCATGATTTCACAGCTTGGCTAAAATATGTGCTGTAAAAATCGGTTTGGGAGGAAATAGGACCTGGTTTGAGACACATAAAAATAATAGCAAAATAACAGGTTTGGGTTTTTTTTTGAGTCAGATTAAAGAAATAAACAACAGCTGAGCTCATGCATGCCAACATGTCTGCATATTATGTGTTTGAACATACAAAATGCCATTAGAAGTCAGAACAAAATTTTACCCTCTTTAGTAATCAGCAAGGTCACAGAAGATTTGAGGTAAAACTCCAGACACATTGCGTGAGATCTGATGTTCAGTAACAGAACAAAGATAAATGAACACATTGATTTATCAAGTACCTTTGATAGCTTCATCTGTACTCTGACTGGGAATCCATCATCATAAGACTCGCACTCATGGTCCAAGTGCCTCAGCATCCAAACTGCAACAAAGAAACATTCTGACAGTAGCAGAAATGCCTTTGCCTGACACTTGAGGGTTTATCCTACATACCCCTATAATTTGCCAGTGTGGTCATCCCAGCTCTTTCTGTTATATTTTGGAGAATCAGCCACCGGATGCCTTGGCATCTCTCTTCCTGTCTCACAAGCTCATATCCCCCAAACGTTGTTATCCCTGGGTTTATCTCTAAGCCCCTCAGTAATAGCTGTGTAGAAGGCACCATATGCTGAGGGTGAACTCAAGGTACACACAGTGGTTTTCTATAATTAAAACTATTGCAAGTTTGTACCCACTAAAGAAGGATAACACAAGATCCAGTAAAAACCATCGTTGTGTGCATCCTCAGCAAGAGGATTTGAACAGCTTCACATTCTTCAGTGTAAATTATTCATGTTCTTCCGTTTTTTTTTTCTTTTCTTTATGTAACTTATAGAGTTAGAAACACCAACAAAGGTGCTGGGTTTTACAGGAAAGATTACAATGATTATTAATAACTTCTTTACAAAGTGCTTAATTACAATTAACTTCTAAGCCACATTTCAGATATTTAAATACCAGGTATTTGAGATGATAGGATAATGGAATGGTCAAAGTACATTTGTACTGATTTGTATCACTGCAGTCACTTTTGGGTAAAAGGGTCATGATAAATCCTTGCTGTCTCTGTGCATACACAGAGGCACAGACCAGTAACAGTTATCATCAAGAAGCTGCCTAATCGAGTCTAAATGTTTTACCTGAACACACAAAACTAAGAGATGCAAAAATTTCCAATGCTGAAGCCATAGAGCTATACCATCTTTCCTCTTGGTCTGCTCCCTCAAAAACTTTTCTTAACCTCACTGAACACAGATCAAGAGATGGAGAAGTGTATCTTTTTGCTTTCAACTCCTTGAATTATTCACAAGAAAAGTTCATGCACAAATGTATTTGGATTCCTCATCTGACATAATCTTCATAATGTTAGCACCCCTTGGAACTGCAGTCTGCATATAATTTGACATGTTAATCTATCATAATTAGCTGAACTGTCTGCTGTTTGACAGAAATTTTCAGGAAACCACCAAAAATACCCAGTGAATAAAATCATATAGATATGCACATATCTGTATATTTATATATATTTGATTTCTGATAGTGGTCGTAACATCTATAAAATATGTTGTTTTGTTTTTAAACCACACTATCTTATCATGTAAAGATTCACAATTCCTGTCTTCTAGTTCTCCATCTCCATTCACTTGTATTTTCTAGCAGAAGACAATTTTTGGTGCTGTTAACACATTTCATTGATGGCTTCCCTTGAACTCAGACACCAGAACACTGGCAGCTGTCTGGCAGGTGACTCCAATACTGAATGTTGTTTTTCATACATCAGTTATGATGCATTTTCAGAGAAAAATCCTCAGGTCAAATAACTGGCACAAGGGCTGAATTGTAAAAGGATGCAGTACTGGTGTGCAAACAGTTATGAACAAAGTACACCTCCATTAAACTCCCAGCTAAAAATTAAGTAGCATTTAAGTTAGATCATCATCCTGTTTTGTGGCCTGAGGTGGAAATACAACTTAGGTCAGTTTTACATTATTCAGTTATTTATTTGTGATTTTTTTGTAACAAAGGTCACTTACCTAAAGGTGCAGATAAGCCTCACAGGAGTTTCAAGAATGAAACTGAAATTAAGTTCAGTTACCTCTGTTGCAGTCAGCCAAAAAACCTTACTCCCTTCATATGTATAGGTGCTTCAACATTGTGTACCCTCAAAGCTTTCAATATCAAGTTGAAACAGAAAAAATGTGTCACAACTGTTCCTTTGATTTGTTAGTGGGTTTGCAATTGTTCCTGGTCTCAGAGGACCAGTCTGACGGATGATGTTTCAGGGAACCAAAATACAAGTTTTGTTATTCTCAGCACCTTTTTTTGCATAATAATTAGGCTGGGCAGAGGGAAGGTTATGCTCAAATATAAGCACACAAGGTTTGCCTCTAGGCTGCTCTGCAGGAGACCTAAGCCCATAACAATTACCGTGTTTGCTACTGGAAAAATGGGTGAGAGTAATTAGAACAATGCTCTTAAACTCACCAGCTCTTTGTGATATATGCTTTGTAATTTAGTTTGGCAAAAGTAGCTTGAAACAGTGTGGGTACAATATTAAAAAATAAGCAATTAGGGGACTAAACAACCATGATGACAGCCTTTTAGTAAATGGTTTAGCTTTTAATTTTGAAATGGCAAGTCCCACTGAGAACAATATTCTAGAACTGTTATTTTGTAGGATGTGATGATGTGTTGCTGGCAATTGATTCAAAATTTGTCTCCTTTTTTTGTTTTTTTTCCTGAGGAGCCATAGGGTAGTTGTCACCTGTTTGCAGAGTTCTCTCTGTGGTTAATGCCACTGTCTGTAAAACAGTTTGCAACATAGCAAGTACAAATGGAAAGTTCAGTTTGGTTTTTGTCCCCAGCCAGTTTGCTAAGCGGGAGCTTCAGGTACCCTCCAGGGAAGAGCCCGTGGGCTGAACTGCACTGTACTGCAGAAGGCCCTGAGAAGCTCCCTCTGACTGTGCCAGTTTGTGCTTATCAAAATGGGACACTTCTTTATTAGCCTCCCTTGGTAACTCAAACACCCCAGAAAAATAACCAAACTAAACCAAGCAAAAAAAACAACCAAAGAAACACAACAATTTTTTTTGGCTAAATCCTTAAGTGAAGGTGGATCTGGTGATCCTGGTAAGGTACCAGAAAGATGGAATAGTGGGATCTACTCTTGGCTCCATCTCACTCCTGGTTTGTGTCCTTGGGCATATCCCTGCATGTCTCTCCCCTTCTTTTTATCCAGAGACAGTACAGCACTCATGTCAATAAATTAAAGCATTCATGGAGTTTGGTTCAGCCCAATGAGGATACGCAGGGCTCAAGCTTCACAAGTAGATAGAGTCCTTAATGGGTCAGGGCCACAGAAAGGAGGAGTAGGACACCATGCTGGTTTGTTAGACATGTTTAATAAGTAACTGGAGTGTGGGAAGAAACAAATTAACATTTAGAAATTCCTCCAAAAGAGATCATTAAGCTAAAGAGAAAATCTGAGGGGGAAACTCAGCTGGTTGCAGGGATAAGTCCCAGCATTTTCAGCCTTGCTATTTGCAACATGGACCAGGATGAAATGAACCACAGAGCAGAAAAATCCACCTCAGGAACTACCAGGAGGTTGTTTGCTAAAAATACATACCAGGCAAACGTGCTGTTATTGCTCAGCTCTATCATTATGGGCACCTCTAATGTTTTTCAGCACCTAACTCAGCTAAAGTGCTGGGGCTGCTCTCAGTTGGCTTCCTCAGTAAATGTAATGGAGCAAATCTCATAATTGCTTCCTGATCTAACCTGCTTAGAGATTATTTCCTATTCTACTTTTGAAGTTCAGATGTTCAGATGATGTGAATTGCTGCAAATTATCAAAGATTTAATTTCTCCACCATCATTTTCAACAACTGCCTATGATCCAAATGAATGAAGTGTGTATTATTGGAAAAATGAGATTAAGACCTAGAGGACAGGTTTATCTAAGTTCCCCGTTTACTACACATATCATGCTGCTTGGAAATAAAGTTCAGCCACATATCATGCTGCTTGGAAATAAAGTTCAGCTTTAAATGTAAAAATAAAACAGCACTGGATTTTTCAGTAACACAATAGATTTCTGTGATATATGAAGAATGCCAGCTCATGCTGTAGAATTATTCTTTCCTTCTTACTACATTAGGCTGATATAAATTCATATAGCAAACCACCTAGAATTGCTGACATGAACTATTTCACCACCAGTACAAATTATTCAAAATAATTATTAAATAGTATGTTGGAACACATACAACACATATTGTAACAGAAGGAGAAATAAAAACTTCAAAATATGATAAAATGAAACCTAGTAAAATGAATAATAATAATATAATCTGAATATTAAATAAGTCACAGTAAAAGAACCGATTAGTATGCATCTGGTGATTTTACTGTTACAGATTTAAGTATTAGCTCGGAAAAATTGTATTTACATTGATGTAAAATTAAGCAATTTTTTCTCTGTATACAAAAAAATAAGGAACATATACAATAAACAACAATAAAACCAATAAATATAACTATAAAAACAATAAAACAATAAATGTAACTGAGTCCTAGGAATCTCTCCACCATATTACAACAAAACTCATGCATGTGAAAACTTCATCTACTTTAGAAGTAAACTGGTATTGAGTTTGACTTCTTGTTTTTAATATCTCCTTAAGGCAATGCTGAAGAAGTGCTCTGATAATGTAGAGCAAAACTTGCTTAAATTTTCCCAACTTGATATGCAATTAAACACACAATTCAGAAGTAACACTTAAATATAGAAAAGTTAGCTAGCACTGCTTACAGCCAAGAAAAGAAAATAGAAGAAGGAGATAGAGTGTTGTAGAAACTTTCTTTCATATACCTCAATCTGCAAGCTGCATCATGTAAAAATAAATGCATTCCACTACAAAATTTTCAGAGTGAGGACTATCTTGCAGCTGCTGTATTCATTTTTCTTGAAATAACTGAGAATCTGTCTAGCTCACTAGCTAAATTCCAATATTTGATTTACTCTTTGTTTAGATAGCATATACTCATACAATATCAGCCATTGATCAGCATATGCATGGATACCTGCACTTATTTAAGTGGTTTGCATTTTTAATTGTGTGTCCCATTTTCTTACACCACATAAGTAGTGAGGAATGCATGACTGTAACTAAATCAGTTCATGAAGGTTGAAAACTGTGTTACATGGATTTTATTGCTAGCAGGAAAGAAACACGAAACACACTGAATCCTTAGGCGTGATCTTTTTAGAACAAATTGTTCTTACAGTTCTCCATTTCTTTGTGTTCTTTGTTCTCCATTTCTGCTGAATAGGTTTATGATCAGAGTTTTATCTCACTGATAGAATCATTTATTCTAAAGCCTCTCCTCTTCAGAGGAAAACAAATCAAGTAGAAATCAGAACATTCTGAGAGATCAGAATTTGATGTTTTCTATGATAAAACAACTGTTGTTCACTATGGCAATGCATTCCCAAAAGCAATTTACAGAAACTGGATGTCTTTTCATTAACTGCAGAGGATTATGTTGCCAGTGCAAGAGGTCCAGGTTCAGAAGGTAGCCAGATAGGAAAAATTCACATGCAATTTGTGGACCTGAAATTGCACATGCAAGTTTGGAATTAAAGATCAGATTCTTCTTTCAGGGTAGATTCAAGTAAAATCTCCTGTTGGCCCTTGATTTGTCCTATATAAAAATTTATGGACATCAAGAATCACTCCCACCTTGGTGAACAGGTGCTTGGCACGTGCCTGCTCTCAGCTACAGCTTAAGCAGCTTGTGTTACCCACCCCCAGAGCCTGGCTTTGGATGAGCTAGGTTGGCAAAGCCTATATGGAAAAACAGAAATTTCCCATCATCAATGTTTACTGGGGTTTTTTTTGTTTTTTTTTAAGAAAAAACCAAACCAAAACGCAAAAAAAAACCAAACCAAAAACCAAAACACCAAACCAAAAAACCCAAACAAACAATACCTCATAAAACACAAACAACAAAACTTTTTCTTTTTCCCTCTGAGCAAATGTTGAAAAGAATAATGAAAATAGTTTTAATACTAGTGTACCAGTTTTCAGAGTGTGTGATGCTCCTAGAACCCTGCTGGCAGAACAGCATCCAAAAAGCAAAACCCAGTGGGGTAAAATTAAAATTAGGCTGTTTGTATAAGTAGCCTTGCCTGTGCCCACAAGGCATGGTATTGTCCTTACTTCAGTGATCACTTTGATTTCCATAACAGGAGTGAAATAGCAGAGTTTTTGTGAGTTAAGGTCCAGCAAATCAGGCCAGGGATGGAGAACCTGAAGAGCACAATGAGCTGCTCCAGGCAGGGGGTCTGCAGCAGGGGCACAGCCAGACACCACTGCAGCTGAACTGAAAAAACCTGCAGCTTTGCTTTTTCCTTCTATCTGCCTCTTTTTACTTCCTCTTGAGAACTTCAGTGCAAGTGTAACAGGAGTTCCACTGGAAAACAGATTCCTTTGCTTCACAACCTGGATACTAAACAGGCTTGAACATGGTTTTTTCAATCCAGATATTGAAAGAAGCAAGCACCCTCTGACAAAAGCAGTACACACTCATACACTGCAGCATTTTTCTGAAGAGGGAGGAAGACCAGAGTGAGAATCTCATGGCATTTTTATGCTGGCATTTCCCAACTTTAGTAAAGTTATTTTTAGCACTCTTCATAAGGTGATTTTTACCTAAGATACCATTCTGTAATAATGACATAGGTTTGAAAAAGAAGTAATCTAGGGGGAAATAAAAGTCTTAGCACATAGGAATGGCACCCATATTATCCATAATTGCCTTTGTATCTGCTTTAAAAACCTCAGAAAATGTATTTTTGCTGTCTTTTATTGCAATTTAACATCATTATCTCAACAGAAAGCTCTCCATGGGCCAACAGGTTTGTCAGGCTTTCATGAAGTGCTGAAAGGTTCATGTGACCTCTTATTAACCTGGTTTTGTCCCTCTCTGCCTCCTCACAGGAGTCTCATGGGACAAAGCAGTTGCAAGAAATACTCAAAACAAGACAGGCTACAAAAAGTTACCGCTCAAGATAATGAATACAAAAACAGCTCTCTGAGTTGAAAATCAGCCAATTAATAAAATCTATTTGGGAAAATTTTACCAAGGTTGAAGTTCACACTTGAATTGACAAACATTTTAACTCAGTGTGGTTTTTTGAGTCTTGCCCCATGTGGGGCAAGCATGGGGACTTCTGAATGTACCAGAGTTTGGCAGATACCTTCAGGGCTTATATCCACATTGTGATTAGTGAAGGCAAAACAACAAGGTCCTGATGAAAATGCAATAAAAAATGTGGGGATCTGAGAAGCATTAATAGTTAATAAGAGTTGTGTAGCAGCTCTGAGCTAAGAGAAGCTCTTTGACTTCTACTGTGTATAGCAAGGCACAGATTTGTCATCTCACTTTGACAAGTTCATTGCTGATGAGGTGTCTAATTTTCAGCAGAAAAGCAAGAGTTTGTATTACAGGATGGAAGACATTAGATACAGCCACGCTGGGAAGGAATTCAAAGAAGATTAAAAGGTAATTAAGAATGGTTGTACAACACTAATCCTTTAAGTGGGTATGGATGAGTCAGTTTTCATCAGTTTTGTTTATACTGTGTGTGAAATGTTGATGAGGACTGTTTTTCTACTTTGCCTGCATCTGTATTCAACAGTGAAGACTATATGAGTAAATGAAGGTGAAATAAAAGCTTATACAGTAGCTGATGGGGCTCTTTGTCAATGCTGCAGACAGCATCCACAATGTAATGGATGTTTTGTGGCTGGGAAACTTAATTGTTAGCATGGGAAGGAGGAGCTGAATGAAGTACTAAAATGAAAATTTGAACACTAATTGCAAAACTCCCTGACATAATAGTAGCAACAGCAATCTTCTATCTTAATTTACTAAACACCAAGACCACATTCGTTAATTAGGAATCTGATCCTACCAGCAGTACAATCAGACAGCAGTTTTAGTTGTGACTACATCCACTGATTTCAAAGTCATATGGTTCCATGTTTGCAGAACTGGATACTAAATGCAGTACACCAGTCAGGGCCAAATACCGTAATCCTGTAAAAAAAAAATTCCCTACCAGCCCTGAAACAGCCTCTCAAGATCCAAACCAGCTTAGTTCTGCTGAAGAAATGTCTATACAAATCTGGATCCAGAACCTTTAAGTTCCTTTTTAAGGAAATGCATATACAGACAAGAAGGTATAATCTAATAGCTCATTTGCAAATGAATAAAACTATTGCTGGTGTCTCATCAAGAAAAGCAGTCATGTGCCCTAGGCACAGTTGTTGAGGTTGATGGTGACTAGGAACTACAGCTGGGGTCAGATTTCCAAGAGGAAAAGCTCTCTCATTGAAGATACTACACATGTAGCTGCTAGTACAGGTGCTTTGATTGTGCCTCTGGTTCAGAATACACACATGCTAGAGCCAAGGCTGTGAAGAATATTAGGTGTGAAATGCAGGTACAATTCCAACCCCAGCCTTTGCACAAAGATTATCTCTCACAAAGTGCATCTCCAGCCTCACTTCTGCTGGACCAGCTCCAGGTGCACAGGAGAGGGACAGGACAGCACATACATTATTGTGGCATATAGATCTTGGCAGTGGCAGTGAGGTCCAATGCAGAAATTTTGGGTCATGGTGCCTGCCATCTTGAGTGCTTAACTCGAGGCCTCTGTGCCTTGCTTTACCCAAATGAAGAATTAGCATTTTTATTAGGATGGTCTTTTTGATTAAATCAATGAACCTGTAAGACAGGATTTATCATGAAGACTCTTCTATAATAGAACTATTTCAATGGGTTGTGCTTCACTGAAAAATAATTTTTCAAGGGGAAAAGGTCATGTTAATGACACTTCTTTCAAGATTTCTCCAGGGTATTTTATAACTCTTGATCTTATTACTAGGCTGGGTTTTTTTTTCTCCAATTCTTTGTTGCTCTTGTTTTCTATGATTGCTACCATCACTTTTCCTTCAACAATGAAGAACCAGGAAGAGCAGACCAGATCACCAAAACTAAGGCAGAGATATGTATGAGAATGACTGACAAGTTTTCAGGTCAGCTACAAATCACCAAATTAACAGTTATCCACTCAGCACCTCTAATTTGCTATTTCATTACAACTGATGATAATTTGATACACAATAGTCCTGAGAATAGCTTGCTCAAAATCCCCTGAGAAAACCTGAGAGAGATGGTTCTGTCAGGTAAATTAAATACCAGGAAGTAAGGGGATGTTATTTTACCTACTGCAAATCAATCACAGGTGCTGTTTAAAAGGCCATTTGTATGTAAGGGGAAATTTTTTAATGTAGCTGTTTAAAGGCACTAACTGTTATATGCAGAGGCATAAATCCACAGAACTCCTGAATACTCGAAAAAATGCTCAGAGGCCCTTCTGTAAGAACCAATTACCTGCCAGTTCATGAAATTTCATGAATTATTAAAGAAAATCAAAGATTGATGTGATCTACTTTTACCCATTTCAATTGGCAATAAAAGTATACAGCTTCCCTTCCCAGAATTATTTCAGAATTTGAATTTTCAATGTGATTTTGCTCTGAAGTGAGGCATGCCCAGAAGGGCATGGCTTACGATTCACTTTGGCACTATGTGTTGTTACAATCAAACCACACCAATCTTATCTACCATGAATAAAAAGCAAAAAAAGCATGTTTTTTCATGAAGAACAACGTTGTATGTTATCACTGACACACGTTTAATGAAAAGTAGTAGAGATGGCTACCTCACTGCTTTTCATTTTATTTGGGCAATGAAAGGTCAATTAGTATGAAGCACAAACTTTGACCACAACAGTGATGTTAGGAGGCCACAAGAAAATGTATAACCTGGTTACTCAATATGCACCATAAAAATTACTCCAAACATACTCTTGACTTCCTCATATCCTGGGATATGTTGATTTACCAGCCATTGCCTGAGAAAATGCACTCAGCAGCATATGCTTCCAGGATACCTGCAGTTCCACCAACACTTTTCTAATGTTAAGCCTACTTTCAGTTTACTTCATTTAGGCCCTCAGACACCCTAAGTTATCAGGGGAAGAGAAGGGATAACTCTATAGAAAATTGCAAATATTAGAGGACAAAAGGCTAAGATAGTAGGAGGCTAAGCATGGGACAAAAATAAGCTGGAAAAACTAAAAGTGAGTAAGAAAAAAACCCCACCTCACTGGTATCTCTGCAAAGTTTGTGAAGAGTTAAGAAAGCTTTGACATCAATAAGGAAACAGCTGCACTTGAAAATAAAGATCTCTTGCATCCTTGCAATATTTTTAATGGTGTGGCATTTCATACTGCCGTTATCTATTGTCATATAAAGTTAGGTTAAGAAGACAGAGTAAGCCATGAAGCTGTAAGGTAGCAAATCTGATAAATATTTAATTAAAAACAGAGGTTTTTAAAATATAAAAGTTTCATACAGGTTTGCACAGAGTCCTCTGTGCAAATCTGAAACTAATGACTAAGATTTGTCATTTGGACATTCTAGTTAATGACTAGAATCAAAGATCCAAAGATGCTGAGTTAGTCTTGGGAGGGGCTTTGAGCATGTGACATGCTGGAGATGCCACACACAGCAAGAGGTGGCTATGTTAGATGGGTGAACCAGCACCTCAGAAGGCAAGAATCCGAGAGGGTCAGAAGAAAATTACATGAATGCATCTATTTCTTCAGTTCCTTGTATTATAAACTGTAGCATTAAATAGTTTTCTGTCTAAGAGTATGGAAGGTGTAGCAGAAGAATTCTTTTAGATGGTCTCGGAGACAAAGATGATTTAAATTCAGTCAGTGCTTACCAGTGTAACTGAAAAATGGTTCCTTTCCACCCCCCCTGAAGGTCCTCTCTCAGCTCTGCACCATTGCTTCACAGTCTATAAGTGAGGATGCCACAAAACAACATTCCTGATAGGAAAAGAACCCTTATGGATTACTGCAGCATAAAGTAATTATAACAATCAGAATCTGCAATTTCCCAAGATTCCTTAGGTCTGCCTGTGTTACTCTGATTCAATGTTTTAGCAGAATCTTGAAAGAAAATATACAAGTACATGCTAGACAATTTAATGAAGTATGAAAAACAGTAATTCAAGATGCCTGTAGGAAAGATCTTACCATTTCACACAAAGTAACCAGCTAGCTAATCTGTCTGCCTTTTTCCTTGAAGATAAAAGAGTGACTATATTCATCTCTCTGTTAAACCCATTACTAAAACTTGAAACCATTACTAAAACTTCTGGTAACTTACATAAAAGAAGATGGCTCAGAGTCTTTGCAATAACTGTCATTACTCATTAATGTCTACATGCTACTCCAAGGACTTTGATACTTCTCTTCCTATTGAAATCATTTAAAAACCTTAAATAGTTTCCTGAGATCAGCTAAATGTCCTTTCTCTAGCAACTGCTTTTCTTTATTAAAATTCACTCCCATCTTGTCTCAACTTGTGTCTGAATTAGATCCCACCGTTTTTTATGCAGCACTGTGATCTACATTTTCTATTCCATAGTTTTGCTTTTATTCTTTATAAAAAACCTTCCTCTAGCAGCATCCTAGTTTTCCTTTTGATTCATTGCTTTGCTCTTTCCTCGCTTATAACTGTCTCTTTTCTCTGATGGGTCAGCACTGCCTTGCTCTGTGTGCACAATTCTAGCTGACATTAATGGGATTCCCATGTGTAGATCTCAGTCAGAAAATCAAAATCTTTAGTTTCTTGCCAAATGCTGTGCCTAAATTAAAAAAAAATTACTGAAGGAGAAACAAACAGGAGAATTAACTTGGTTCTAGTAATTAGACAAAATAAAATATACACTTAGGCCCATATATTACCTGAGAAGAAAGAGGCATGAGTAAAGGCAAATTTAGCACCCCTGGACTCAAAACATCTCCCTCTTCATGAGGGCGAAAAGTGCACTTTCTATGCCCTGCAAATGATTACGTGACTGGACTCCACACCATTTTACACAAAACTAAAGGCTCCCACATTTGTAAATACCAGAGAAGCCCAGCATTTATATGTTGATCAAAATGCCAGCAGCTGTAATAAACAGTTAATGAGTCTGTTAAGCCCTGTGCTGCTCTTCATAGAGAACATCCCTGCCAAAGGAAACAGGAGCTCAGTCCTACTGTGAAACATCTAAGTCAGGAAATGTGTGATGTTAGGTAAGCAACAGTAAATTAATTTCACTAGACACTTTATTATGCAAACAGAGGATATTGGTATAGGTGTTTGCTCACAGTGGGTAAGCAGTGAGCTGTTGGTTTGATACAGAAATTACTAGGACTACTTTATATCCTTTCCTTTCCTGCAGATCAAACTGCATTTTAAAGTTTATTATAGTGCTAATCTGTTTGTATTTCCTGGGACTTTCTATATGCATTTTAGGATCTGGTTGTATCCTCACATTCATGAATGAAAGAGAAGAGTAACTCTGCAACACAGGAAAAAAAAGAAATTCTACAAAGTGCAAAGCAAGGATTCATTCTCTTCTGGAAGATTACAGATTAAAAAGAATCATGGAGTGAAGCTGAGATGAAGTTGAAGAGGTGCACACCTCTTAGGGTGCATGCTGCCCAGCAAATTTGAGACATGGACAGAGACTGAGAAGTGGCTGAGGACAGAACAATTTTCTCCCTGTTGCATGAATCCTCTTGGAGAGAATGGGTGTAGCAGAAAAGATCACAGAAAGTGTCTAGCTGTCTTCTGCCATCTGGGAAAAGAAATCCTTCCACCCCATCTAAAGCAAATGTCCGTGCCATAAAGACTGAGTCCTTCATGTAAACTGAAATTATTAAGAATTTCTCTTCAAGGCAATATTGCTCCTGCTGAGCATATTCTGCTTCCTCTCCTTTTTCATATTTTTCAGTTTGAAAGTCTGAGTTGAAGTCCGAGTCCTTCATAGTCTATTAGAAGTTTTATCCATCCTTCAAGCTAGAGAAGACACAATTACTGGGAGCGTAAGATCACACCCAATTATAGTTTGATCATTGACGCTGCAACTGCGATGGGAAATTTTGCTCAAATATACAGTCAGAGTTTAAAAGACTTCTGAAGACATTCAATTCTGTGCAAAATAGAGGTGCAAGTTTATAGAGGCACTGGAAAGCTGGGAAAGGTGATAGGAAAAGGAGCTAGCTAGGGAGTTTCTTTAGGGCTCTGCAGTATATTATTTGCTTTCTTTCATTCTTGTGCAAACCCAGCAAAATATAGGATTGACCCTGAATGAAATAAGTTTCTGCTGCAAATTCAGTGTAAAGTTTATTTTTGAAAGATTCAGCCTTTAACAGAAGCTCTTTAATATGAGCTCCATTATTACTAAATCTCTCCCAGAAACTGAATAGTCCTTTCAAAAGTGGAAAACAGGCAATTTTGTTGATGATTAGACCAAATTTCAACTTCACTTGGTATAACTGCTCAAGTATTCTAGAGGAGGAAAACGACTTTTTTTCATTTCTTTAGTAAACAACCAAAGCACTCTAATGGCAAAGTAAATTTTGATGTATTTGCCTGTTTTAACCCTTCTGAATCTACCAGTCTAGAGTGTGTGTATCTAAAGTAATGTTTATTCTAAGCATACATAGATTGATTCAAGAGAGAGTGATAAATAACCTGTCATGTTTTCCATTGACAGTCCAAAACTAGAAGTTTTGATACACAATCTGAGACTCCTGCTGACGTCTTTAGGAACTATCTCAGACTGCTTCCCCTTCTGCAAGACATCTGAGGTGCAAATAACTTTATAAGCCCAATGAGCCATGCCAACAGGCAAGATATCTTCTGATTCTTTATATGCCTAATTATATGCATGGCCACATACATTTGAATAGCTAGCCCAATAAATGATTATTTTTGCTATTAGGACTCCCTTAATACTGTTTGACAAAACTAAGAAAAAAAGGACTTAGTAACAGTCTAGTTTAACAAGTGGCAAATATGCATGAAGGAAACAACTGACCCATTTTATGTTCAGTCAGGCAATAGATCTCCTGGAAAACTCAACAGCTTCTCATAAGGCCAAAACCTGAAGGTTCTTCATGTTTAAGGGGCCTTTCTATTATTAAATTTTAAACATTCAAATAGAAATTGGGAAAAGAACTTTTCCTCAAGAGCAATTAAAATGTGAACTATGCCATCGATACCATCATCGAAGGAAAAACTCAGATATTATACACTAAAAATATTTCAGGTAGCAAATTCAAATAAGGTGTTAAGTATGTATTAAACATTAAACATGTCAGTATTGATCTTGAATTAAACAGGTGTGATACAGGGAGAGATCGTGGGCTCACCATTACTTAAAGATAAATTACAACCCTTGCTAAAGATTTAGAGCATAATCCATCTTCTGGAGAAAATCCTTCAGTTTTTCTATAAAGGAACACAGAAGACACTCTGAAGTATGTGGTTATGTTGATAAGTTAGAGCTGAAATACTGAACAAAGGATATATCAGACTCTTGAGTGATTTGCAAGGTAGGTACCAGGCCTGTAATAAAATATGAGAATACCCCAGTAAAAAAAGAGAGGGAGAAATATCCACAAGTTGAAAATTTCCAGAAATGTCAAAGACAGCTACAGAAGGCATTTTGGATTAGCAAGTAGTGTCAGCAAAAAGACAGAGAGGTTTTTTTACTTTCTTTTTCCTGAAAATATTTTATGCTCAAATATTTGATATTTTCAAATAGTTTTAAGTTGAGCAAAGGGGACAAGACATGAACTGTATTGTGGAAATTTGGGGGATAGAGAATGAACAGTGTATTTATTTCCAGTAATTACACATCATTCCAATTAGATGTAATGCTGCGTGACCTCATATCCAGAATCTAAAAACTGGTGGAAATCAGCATCCAAATAATAAACCATTTTTTTGAACCTGTGTTGTCAGCAGTTGAAATTTTGAATGGCAGGAAATGAAAGCCAGAAATCCCCCTAGTGTTAGGTACAGGTGCTCTTAAGATATTTAATTGTGAGGCTGTGGCTCCATGGTTCTGCCTGTGCCTTCAGTTCCGTCAGATTTAATTACAATATTTTCCCCCCATCAGTGAATTCAAACAACGACTTATGAAAAAAACCACCTTATTAGAGAGTGTTTTTAATCTATCAGCTTTCTCCCTGGTGGAACTCTACAATGATGCCAGGTCTCCTTTTGGTGAGAAAACCAAAACAATGCTTTTCAGTGCCTTTGAGAAGCATTAGTGTTTCATCTGAGCTGGCCTGGACTGAAATGATAGAGAAATCTTAGAGCATGTCAGTGACTAAGTCAGAGGAGAAAGCACCTAAAAATACTGCAGCTTGACAAAAGAATAGTTTTTCTTTAGTTAGAAAAACGTCCTTAAACTAGAACATATCTCAGCATGTAGCAGGGTAAAGATATGCATTGCTGAATAGATGGACCATACATTCAGGGAACAAAAGAGTTACACATTGCTGGGTTATGTAAGAGTGAGGGCTCTGTTGGGACATGGCAGAACCAATTTCAGAAATTGGAGAATAAAGTCTGAGGAATTTGAGGAAGTGATGGCTGGAAAATTAATTAAAACTGTAAAGACGTTTTCACATAGAGGAAAACGTTCAACTTCAGAGTGATGCGGAGACCAAGCAGAGAAGAACATCTGTTAAGTTTGAAGCAACTTTTTTTTAATCTTCTCATAGATAAATTATTTGTCATCCTAGCATTATGTCTATGAAAACTGACTCCATGATGCTGATGGGAATAATATAAGGGATATGTTTCATGTGACAGAATAACTAGAAAAAGAATTCTAATCAACTCAGAACATCCACAGTACTGGACCATGTGTGGCACATACCCTCTTTTAATGGAAGAAAAGGAAAAAAAAAAAACCAGAATTTGATTTAGGAAAAGAAGTTTAGATAATCTTAAGTTATATGGCAATGTAGGCAACCACCAATAAGGGTCACAAAAGTTGAATGATGAAACTTTCCAATGTGTATTAACAGCCTCCGTGTGGCAGCCCTCACACCTACAGCTGGTTGGGCTCTGCACAAAGCCTGATGCTCACCACTGTTTCTTTTGTATCATGGACTTGTTATTTCCTCAGTAAGAGCAGCTGCAGGAAGGAATTTGAATTTCCTCCTTTTCAGCCTCTTCATTTCTTTCTGTTCCACATGTTCTCCTAACGGTTTATCTGTACTTTGAAATCCTTCAAGTATTCAGCCTCTACATCCAAGTTCTATCTGGGACTTATGTAAACATTAAACTCGGCTAATTAGAGCCCCTGACAAGAAACAGTTACCAGCTTTATGATATCAATATATTACAAATAGATAAATATGTATTTCATATAAATATGGATACACACCTCTATGAATGTAGATAAACTTAAATTGTCAGATGCTGCTTTTAAAAGTCTTCCTGGCTTTGGAAAAAGTTTCAAAAAACACCATGACTATGCTTCATTTTACTTTTACATGTTTTTGTCCTGTTAGAATTTTTTCCTGCAATGTAGTCATATTATTTTTCAGGTAATAAGAGAGGCAGCATCTGTCTTTCCCATTCCTACTGAATACAGGCTACACAAAACCATCTATCTGCCTTGTGAAAAAAAGAGTGTTGCTGTTTCATTTCTTTTTTAAAATTCATTTCACCTCTCAATTTTAGTTTGTCCGTAAGAGAAAGCTACCAAGGAAAAATACTGTGTTTAGATAGATGGGGACAATTTTACACTGCACATTTACACAGATGTCATTTTTCATCAGTTAATTGGAGACAGTTATGCCTCAGTGTTAAGATAGGTTCATATTGATGGTAAAAATAATGACAGCATAACCGAAATGTATGATAACTGCATTGTGTACCAATTAGCAAGTCTTACTCTGCTACTATTACAAGGGAAATGAAAGACAGACCCAGATAGAAATGATCCACTTTGTTTTGGGTAAGTTGTAGTAAAGATGCCTTTTTCCACCCTCTGAAGCAGTACCTTAGCCCTAGAAATGCTTGTAATGAGGCCTCTCAGGAATCACTTTCTTCATCCATCTTATAATCATGGTTCAGCAGGCCCCGGACATCCTGGGCTCTCTTCCCCATTGGAGACCTAGTTAGGGTGAATGGGGGATGGAGAGCAGAGTGTATACTGCAGGGATCTTCTGCCAGACAATTCATCACTAATGAACTCAGGATTTGCAAGAGTGGCAGTCTCTGTCCATCTTAAATCTTGGGCTAAACAAATTGGGAAAGCAAAGCATAGCTACTGACGGGCTGAGAAAGCACCAGTGTTGGTTAGTGTGAGAAACCAGACTGTTTCAGTGTGGGCAGTAATTTATAAAATCAACAGAGGAGAAAGGAAAACGTTTCTGTACAAAGAGAGCCATCAGTCTCTTCCTCCAAAAATATCTGCTTTGTGTGGGGGATTTTATTGTATCAGCTTAAAGAGCTGATAAACATAGAGTTGGAGACGACAGAACAAATCTCAGCAAGGCAGCTGAGTGGGTGTTCAGGGTTATAAATGAGACTGAAAAGCTCATATATGGTATTTCTAAGACGTCACTGAAATGAATTACAAAATCACTGTCTGGAATTGATTGCTTCAGTAATCAACAACATACTACTCACAATACGCAGACACACAAATCTGTTCTGAAAAATAATCATGATGGGAATTGCATAGGCTGATTTCAGCTGAAAGAGACCTCAATCGTGAATTCCTTGATAGATGTTCTGTGTCTTTTGGGAGAAAGCAATTTCAGGCAGCCTTGAAAAGGGAACGAAATGAGTACAAGCAATGCAGCAAACAGACTTTTCCTCAAGTAATTCACAGTAAGCAACAGAGTTAGCAGGAAGGCAGTGAACCAAGTTCTTATCCCCACTCCCAATTAAATCAATAATTTCTACTCTTTTATCAAGGATAAAGGACTGTAATCACTCTGGTTGTTGAATGATAAATGGAATATTGACTGAGGGACACAGAAAAATTAATCTAACTGAAGCTGTAAGGATAACTGGAAACAAGCTGTTAAAAGTAAGCAGAGAAGCATTTTATCATTTAGCTTCACTGCTCATTTCCACTTCCTTTTCTACGTGTAGTTGGTGCTAGATATTGACAGGGAAAACTCCTGGTTTTATGTTCACTGACTGCTTCCACTTCAGTCACCTGATCCCTCCTTCATCCTATGGGTAAAGGTCTCTGTTTTAACACACACCTTAGTCTTTCTTTTTTTCCTGTTTCTTCTATCCTTTGCATTTCTAGCTGATACATACATATGCTAAGAGATACTTAACATCTTTGCTTACAAAAACCCTAATCACCAAACAGGAAAAAAAAATTTAAAATTTGCTAGAGAAGCACATTGGCAGAAGCACTTGCTATAGAGTCTTTTGTCTCTTCCTGAATGGCTGAAATTCATTACAGAGGGGCCATAAATTTATAGCAATTCACACACTGAGATGCCTCGGAACATCCCAGACCATTCAGAACCTCAAACTCTCCACACTGAAAAGGCACTGATAGACTGTGAAGGTGTGAGGGCTGAGCAGCTGCCAACAGGCACCATTTAGTGGGAACTGGATTAATAGTCCCTGGGGGTTAGCTGTGAGGCCTGGATTAACTGACTAATTACCAAACTAACAGGGAGCTGTCTCTGCTGAGGGCTGCCAGGGGAATGGGAGACAGCTTTCACCTGATGGGGTAATTCTGTGTTCAGATCCAGGGGGAAAAAAAAGGCAGGGAGTAGGAGCCACCTCTGGGTCCCCCGTTCTGCTCCTGCCCATCAGACCTGCACTCTCCACTTCTATCCTTCTATGTCATTCATGGCTGTTTTATTAGAAAAAACATCCATTACTTCTCCTATTAAGTAGAGCTTTATGTGTAAGGTTTTATGGAAGATGTCCAGACTATATCTAATTGAAATCAGTCTGCAGTGGGGGATAGCAAGAGCTTTGTGTAGTCACCAGTGGGATGCAGACAGAGGATTTGCCTCTCCTGGAGGGTCAGGGCAGCAGCTCAACTGCAGCAGCAGAAGGAGCTCCTGGAGTGAAAATCAGAGTTTAAAGTGGGGTAGGCACTCAACCTCTCCCATGTATTCAAATCCATTAAAATAAACACATATAAAAATAAACCATCTCTGTACTGCATTTCAGTTCAAGTTTCCTGCTCTCACTGCCTCAAAATGACCTTTCTGCACCAGGCTGAGCTAAACATTCCAAACTGGGCTGATTGCCACCTTCCAAAGAGGAGAATAGCCACAGACAATTCATTTTTGATAATTCTCTTCTCTCTTTTTATAAAAATAAATTGACTACACTAGAGATTCTTCTTGCCTGGTTTTGAATTTGATCCAGTGATAGTTTCTAAAGAAACGTGCCAAGATTTTATTATTTACTCACACATCCTCTTTAATTTCCCAGTATTACTGTGCAAACAAACAGCATCCTAAAAGATGAGTCTCTCCTCATTTAAAACTATACCCCTACTCTCTTCCTCTTTGCAGAGCTGCACATCAGTTTATCGTTTGGAAGTTATGCAAGTTAATTTATCTTAACTTTGTATTTTTTTGCCATTTTCTTTCTTGGTCTCCAGAAAAAATAAAAATAAATTGAATTTCCTATCAAAAGGCTTTTCCTATCTAAAATTGATTTTAGTGAAATGGGATCTTTTTGTGTGAGCTCTGTGCTTGTGTAATCCTTGCTAAATATCTTTACAGGTTGGTGAGCTAAATCTCATGACCCAGATCCTGAGCTTCTTAATTCTGTCTTCATTCAAACAAACACCACTGGTATCAAAGAAAGTTTGCCTGGGTAAAAGACCTTGGGGCTTATCCTGGGAGAGTAAACAGTGCTTAAGCTTCAGAGTAAGTGCTGAACTCTTTAACATTTTGTTTGCTGATATTGATTTCTTTGCACCCAAAGAAAATTTTCTGCTCTTCATTAGAGAGTGAATCAAAGCTTAAATAATGCTCTAGTAGAAATACAAAATCAGAGTTCTTCCCAACTATACAGCTACCCATGTGATAGTGATAAAAATGTTGTGCATGATCCTTTGTGTTGTATTTTAGCATCAATACAATACTGTCTTGGGGGACTAAGGCTATAACATGTTGCATCCAACCTGGTATATAATCTTGAGGAACTGCAGCAATTTTGCATTAATTTTGTTTCCTTCCTCAGGGTAAATTCATATATTTTATTGGATTTTTTTTAGTCATTTTTTTGATTTTTCGGTTGGAAGCGACCTTAAGGGACCACCCAGTTTCAATCCTCCTGCATGGGTAGTGACACCTTCCATTAGACCAGATTGCTCAAAGCCTCATCCAGCCTGGTCTTGAACACTTCCAGGGATTGGGCAGCCACAACCTCCCTAGGCAACCTGTACTTCATCTGAAAAACTTCATCTTTCTAATAGTAAATAAAATCATGCTAAGGTCCATTCTCCTCTTTGACATGCCACTTTTATAATGATTTTACTTGAGTTACTGAATTTGCAGCATTGGAAGGAGAAAAGACAGATCTGCAGATGCCAGACAGTTCTTGAACATTATATACATAAAATTAATATGGAACAGACCAATCATCCCATCCCAAAACATTTTCTCTTTTGAGGAAAAAAAATAATAGAAATTGAGTATTTTTTTCATAATATAATACTCTGCCTACATCTATAAATTCTATCCCTTCCCCTAGAGCTGTTTCATGGATATAAAGATATTTTTTCTGCCTGGCTTTGATCATTTTTAAAACAGATTTTGTTCTGTCACTTGGAATGGACTGACTATTTCTCTACCTGTCGGAGGAAGCAGACCTTCACACAACCAATTTGTTGCCCTTTTAGCTAGCAGAAGGGACTACAGTCTAGATTACCAAATTAAATAGTCTTGCAGATGTTGAAGCAACTGAGGTGTTGGGCAGGAATTCATTTCCACTCTCTCCTCCTCTCCCTCTCTGTTGTCAGTGAAGACCTCCAAATTCTCCATCCTTCAAAATTAGAGAAAAATACAAATAACAGCTGCTGCTTCTGGTGCTCTGAATAATTCATGGCAACTCAGTTTCAGGTTTGAAATGCAATTTTCAGCATGCAACACAGAAGACAGTTCAACTGGAGGATTCCTTGATTTTGAAAATATGGAATACAAAGAGATTTTTGGAAAATGTGTCCTTAATTTTTATTTTTTTTTTCTTATGGGCACACTCTGAAGTAATGTTAAGATTTATTGTTAGAAAAAAGCTCCCAAAAGAGAGTTCAGCTAACAAAGGATTTGTAACTCGTATCGTAAAACATTAAAAAACCCCAGCAAACTGATTTACTGCTTATATGAAATCCCCAGATTGAAAGTCTGGGGATGTTAACCTTGTACTTCACCGGGGGGCTGGGACAGCCTGTCTGGGCCATAATTTCTCTATCCAATTTCAGAGCTGATGAAAAAACCATCAAAATTACAGACAGCTGGAAATTTTTCAATTAGTTATTTTTAGCTAACATGATAGTGCATGAAAATTGAAACTGTTCATATAACTATGACAGTTTTGACAAATCCTCCGCATTTCAGTGTTGTCAAACTGAAACAAATGTGATTCTAGTCAAAAGAACTTTCAAAATTGTTTAAAAGGCAGGTTAAAAAAAAGACTAAAATCCAATGCATTGAGATCTTTCTTCACTTCTCAAAGATACTGAGTCTTGAATTTTCATATTGATCCTGAATGATTTCTTTTTTCCTCTGAGAGCTCAAAAATTCTTATGTAATGGCAAAACAATTCTCTGCAATGATATAAATGCTGAAAACACTATGAGACACATCCAGAAATACACAGGAGCTGATAACATTGGAATCAGGAACAGTAGTGGAATGGAAAGTGCTTGTTCTTATAAAGTGCTGTCCCTAAGGGAGACCTAAAGAAAAGGAAGGGTGTGGTTACTACAAGTTATTTGAATGAGAGTTGAAAGGAGACATAATGATTTTTTTTTTTTTTTTAGATTATCTCAATTCTTAACATCACTTACAGAAAAAAAATAATCTCACCAGCTTTAAGTCCCTCTTAATTTTCCTACCAGACACCATGTTCAAATTGACAAATACTTTAAAGCAAATTCTAGTCCCTGGCATGTGTTGTGTTTCCCAGGTGGAAGCTGTTCACAGAACAGATCTGGAGGTTCCTCGTGCAGGTTCCCCCACACAGTATTTCTGCTGCCAACAGTACAGGAGTTTTTTGAGAAAAAGCAGCAGGAATAATTTCCATCAAGCTCTTTATCTATTTGCCTTCAATTTATATCTGCTGCTTTCCCCTGCAGAAGCCTCTGTTCTCGTGCCATAGTGTGAGACCCTGGGGGTATGTTGCTGAGAGGCTTCTGAGGCAAGCAGAATCAAGTTCTACCAAGTAATAATTTGCTGGTTTTATATTGTCTGCTTTTCAGGGTAGAACGGTCTTAAAATTGAACATTTTGCTAAAGCAGGGGATCACCAGTGCTCAGATAGCCAGACTCAGGCTTGCTAAAACAGAAGTATCTATATGGTCTGAGTGAAAAGTGACTACAGAGAGTTTCCAGCCAGAAGTTCCCTGGAGTATGGAGGAGCCACCGGAACAGATGACCACAAAGTGAGAGGGGATGTGGAAGATAAAATGATGCTCCAAAAGCATCACATGTTAACTGCATGCTTCTGCATTCATCAAGAGACACTAGGGACAAATCACCTAAGGAAACGTGGCATTTCTCACCTCTGATGTTAATATCAAAACATAGACTTGCTCCAGTCCTGCTTGTCTTCAGAGCACCACCCTGACTTCAGAGACAGTATTTACAGTATTTTATTAATTCCTTTTTTTTTTTTTTTTCCCCTGGCACCTGGTGTATCAGATAGCAACTGACTCCAGCATAAATAAAATTTCAAATTAAAAATAATGAGCTGCATGTGTGTAA
Organism: Florisuga fusca; assembly: GCA_038090715.1. Lineage (NCBI taxonomy): Eukaryota > Metazoa > Chordata > Aves > Apodiformes > Trochilidae > Florisuga > Florisuga fusca. The sequence goes on from JAAWXA010000023.1 coordinate 5,819,603, forward strand.
CTTATTCTAGTTTTTAGTTAATTGTCCCTAATTTATGCAGCTGAACTGCCTTGCAGTTTCCTATGATTAAAGGCTACCATGTTTAACTTGTCAGGGAATTCATTTGATATCAGTATAAAAGAGCCATAAAGCATGCCTGTGATTGCTTTATGAAGAATATTATTTCTCCTGAAACTGTTCAATAAAGAAATACACCTGATCTGTAGATTTGATGCTGATAGTTTTAGACCCTTGACGTGAACAAAAAATTAATCATATTAGAATGTGTTTTTCCTTAAATATATATATACAGACACTATTATATATATATATATACACACACATTATTGTTTTTGCTTCTCTAACATTTGTTAAAAAGAAAAAAACCAAAAAATTTGGGTTTATATTTTATTATATTAAAAAATTGTAGATAAAATTGGTCTGGATAAGAAGAGCAGCATAATTGTAAGCATCTCATTACTCCAGCATTAAGCCCATCATAAAATCTTAAAATTTTATTGCACATTCTTTCATAGTTTCTCCTGTTAAATGATGTTTTCTATTGGTCAACTTGTGCATACATCCTTCTAGAGCAGGGCAAGCTAAACTACTTTCCCCTCTATTTTCAGAAAACCCTTTTGGGTACCATTAATATAACAGAAAACTAATCTTGAGGCAGATAGGAATGATGAACTGAAATTATTTTAAGCTTTTAGCAAGAGCCATCAGTAAAGCTATCTTGAAATATGTTTATTTGAAAGAGAGAGATAAATTACACATAATGTCATATTACCAATTCACTACTAAAAAAAGTGATTTACTTCCTCTTTCTTCCCCTACAATATCATCTTGGTGCATAAATTAGTGTGGAATTTATAGAGGAAAGCTTGCAGTAGCTAAATATGCAAGACCCTCATGCTAGTAAGGTAGCATACAACAACACATATTTGCTATTCATGCAATTCAGGGCGAAACTGGGGGAAATATTTGATAAAACAATGGTCCTAAAGTTGCAGTCTGAATACGCAGAACCACTTGATAGACTTCACAGATATTCTACATTTCTTTTTCTCAGAAACAGCCATTTTCTAAACTAATTAGAATTAGGTTCTTAATTTCATGTTTTGGGTAGTGGGGAAAAACCCACTGCCTGACTCTTACACTATTCTTCTGTTTCACTCTTTAGAATTGCTGGTTTGTTAATCTGCTTTTAAGTGTCACTCTGCTCATGAAAGGGACTCACTAAAATATTTTCTGACATTGAATTACGATGTGATTAACCTCTTACTATACCTGCTTCCTCAAAGCTTCATCCTGTCATACTGTAGGATGACAATATTTTTTGGTTTGGTGAAATATCTGGGTTATTGGAGCTTGCATCAATTATTCATTTTTCAAGAAAGCTGATTAGGGGAGATGATGAAGTTCCTGTTTCTTTGCATGGGAATGGATAGTGTTCAGCTGCAATCAGTAAATGGTCACATCATTGTTCCCTGGGTCTGGTCAAGAAGGAATGTGTTTTGGGATATGTATGTCACAAAAGGAGAAAATTTGCATGAAAATTACTGTGTCTGAGATAATTCTTGTGAGAAGGCTCAAGTATACATATAATTTACATACATGTACATACGCCAGTGTTGTCTTTGTATCAGATTTCATTAGCCAAGGAAGGAGGGCAGAAAGTAATTAAAGCAGCAGCAGCTCCCCAGATTAAGAACCAAGAATCTGGCCCTTACATCTGTCTCAGCTTTCTAGTTTCAAAACAATGGGGTGGCATGATGGATGGATGGAGGTACATCAGATACATCAGTCTGAGGTGAGATCCCCAGGACAGGAGGGTCCTTGGTGGCCAAAGGGAAGCAGAGGGATCTGGACCTGTAGAGCACTCCCTTTGTCAGCAGCTCCCCAGCTGTTTCTGGAGAACAAGACTTTTAGTCTGTCTGTTCCTCCTTTCTTTCTCCTCCATGCTGTGTCTAAAATACTATTCAGGACAGTTTAGTGTGTTTTCACAGGACTAGGTGAAAAGTATAAAACTCATAAGGGTCACAGTTTTACAGGCAACAGTCCTTGGCTGAGCTGGGAGAAACACTGAAGAGAAATTAAATGGGTCCATGGCTGCAGCTCCCTCCCCCTTTCACAAGGAAAATCTCCCTAATGCTTTCCCTACAAAGTGGGGTTTTTTTTGTTGGTTGGTTGGTTGTTTTTTCTTTTTTTTTTTTTTTAAGTCTTCTCTGATCTCTTGGGAGTGGTGAGAAGTGCCAGCTAGTTTACAGAGTTTTGTCACAGCTAAATCCATGTAACTTGCTTGTCTGATAAGATCTTGTAGATGCCATCAGCCAGCCCTGACACCCCCAGTGAGCTTCATGGAGGAATGTTCTGAGCTGTCCTCCCAGTGATGAACTCATGGCCACTTGTTTGTTAGGGCAGTGGGGAAGAGCAGGATTGTCCCCCTGTCTCTGAGCAGAAGTCAGAAGAACTACTGAAATCATCAAATCACAAATAATCTGAACATGACATTCTGTGCTGGGTGTTTTTGTGAGTCACCAATTAGCCACCAGAGCCAGGAAGATGAACATTATTGACAGGCTGCATGCCACACATCACACGTCACTGAGGGCTGGCATTTTCCATGAGGTTTCTGGAATTCATCCATTAACTTCCATCCCCAGTTTCCCCTCACCCTGAGCTGCTCAGATCAACTATAAATAAGCTCCCATATTTCAATGTGTAAAAACTCATTTTAAAATATTATTTTTCCTGCTAAAATATCTCCTTTGCTTATTTTGCCATGATGCTACACTGATACAAAAACATACAAAACAAATGGTGTTTGGCTTCCATCAAAAGTAGTCCTGAGAGAGGGAAGAAAAGACAACAGAATTTCTTTTTCTTTAGTTTAAATAAGGAAAAGGTTCCCTATGCATGTGTTTAAAATAGCCTTCTTACACATTTAAAAAAATAAGGTAATCTGAAGGAGTACTTTGACAGGTAACTGCTTCAATGAGAAAACTACTGTATAAGTAATTTTCTTTCCTCATAAAAGTAGGAAGGAACTGATTCAAGTTTATACTAGTGGAGAAAACAAGTTCTACATTAACCCTTTCAAAATCCTGGTTGTGAAAAAGGTTGCTTTTGTGCATGGTTACTGAAGTCCTCATGTGCAAGTTAACCCATTTCTTAGGAACACTGTTTTAATAATTGAAACAAATGGAAAAAGCTCTAATTTAATATTTCTTATTAAGGAAAGAGAAGCAGCTATAAAGAGAGAAACCCCACTGGCTACAATTAAGGACTTATTGAGAAACTATTAACTGCTAAGCCACATGCAAGAAAACAACTGGAAAAATTCAGAACAACTTAGATGTATGAGCAGAGTAATAGGTTAATGTTTAATGAACCTGAAAGGTGAAGTTCATGAAGATGAACAGAGATTTCAGGGAAGAAACTCTAAAACTTTCCTCTCTTCTTGAGAAAAGCATTATTTCATGCACAGACCCATGAAAACCCAAAGGGGTACTTTTGTCTTGTACTCATCAATATGAAAAATCCTATCAGAATATTGCCTGCAGCTATTAATTTCTTCCTGTGGGACTCTGGGACTACTTGGTTCTTTCTTTTTATTTAGTAGGGAGGTGAGGAATCTAATTTGTACCCACAAGGCAACACCAGAACACACACCCAAGTCTCTCCCCAGCATTTTCCTTCCCACCCACACAGGTAAAGCTTGTGGGGGACCTGCCAGCCCCTGCTCTGGCTCCTGGCTCCTCCCTGGGAAGAGATGGAGCACCAGGAGATCATGGGTTTTCTTTTATCTCAGCTTAAAAAGAAGTCTTAAGATTAGGCACTTAGGTGCAAAATTAAGGAATAAAAGGCTGCAAGTAAATAAAATATAAAATCTTTATTTCAGGTAATACTACACTAAAAAAATGCCTAATTATTTTGTCTCCTTATCAGTCCCTAATATGTATATCAAGTTATTACAGCACGGGATTCAGACTTCCCAACAAAAAACCTCTACTTTGAAACTAAAGCAAATCTGTGGGACTGTTGCAATGAAGAATGAAAAGACTAAATATAATTAACACCAAGTCACATCATCTCTTGGCATTCAGATCTTGCTAAAAATATAGAATTTTTTAAAATTATTCTTTTTTTTTTTTGGTAGGACTACAGCTAAATGAAAATTATGGATAAAATGGTGCATTTTCAAGTCTTGTTATTTATAGACAAGAGTAATGTCAGGTAAAAGAGAACAATATTCCATATGTTGATAGTACTTCTATTTGTAAATGTTTGTATTTTCAAGAGCTGGAGTACATTGTCCTGTTGTGATGTCCACAACTGAAGAGAGCATGAGTGCTAGGAAGGGGCTAGGGAAGGCCTCAGAACTGATCATGAAATTAATAAAATTAGTTACATCATTTATAGGATTAGAAGCTGAACTTAGGAGAAAGACAAGAGGTGACATGATCACTGAGATGCACTCATATGAAGAAATTCGAGTGGAGATCTTTTAGTGTTGCTGATGGAGATTTAAGTAGCTCTGTGAAGAGCAAGGACAAATTGAATCTGGAGATAGGTATGATTTTTAAGGCTCCTTGAAGGTAATTCTGAATTCTAAAGTATTTTGTTAAAGGAAATGATAGGCTGACTAACCATTAAAATTATATGAATAATAATAATATTTAGAAAGCACTAATTTAGAGCAATCAAAATCACCCGTTTGAATACAGCAAATAATTCTGACAAATATATTTTCGGGGCATGTTTCATCTCAACTTCTAACTGAAGTGTTTTGACTTCATTTCAAAATTACAGGTGCTTTTGTTTTAATTAATTTTTCAGAGAGAAATAGCATAGCAAACATTACAGGTTGAACAAACTTTTTCAGCTAACCAGGAACAACACTTTTCCATGTTATTATGAAATGTATTATGATGTTTGTAAAAATATAATCTTATCATTTAAAAAAAAAATAATACTGGAAGTAGTATAAAGATTGAGGATTTGCTAGTCCTTTGAATTTCTGACTCACCCTGTCTTTATTTTCCTGGGGGAGGATCAGGTAGTCTTTATGGTATGTAAGGTGTTTGTTATGCCTATACTTCTGCAATAAGTATAACAAAAAACAGTATAACAGAACAACAAAATCTCCTGATCCAGTATTAATGAAAATTATCTGAGTAAAATCTCATTTATCATCTTGAAAGGTTGAGGTATACAGGGAGGTTAAGTGAGGTATTTTTCATGCTTCCACCTTTAACGTTTCATGCTTAGAACAAGGAGATAACCCAGCTCGCCTTTAATCTTCTGAAGTGCCAGACACTCCAAACTACTAATGAAGTCATTATAACCTGAGGTACTCAGTACTCCACAAAATGTAACAGTTTTCAGGACCAAACCCTGGCATACCTGATGCAATTAATACTTTGCTAAATGTTATTTAGTTGAGAAACCCACACCAGGGTTTTTTCCTTTCATTGTTTTTTTTTGTTTTTAATTTGTTTTTGTAAAATCATTGTCCAAAAGGAGCTAAGCCCTACACAAAAACCAGCATCTCTTTAGGTGACAAGTACTGTCTCCTGCAAGTTTTCACTCCAGCTGCTGAGCCAGAGGTGCAACCCTACCTCCCAGCTATTTTGTACCCTTGTAGTGATCACTGTTCCAAAAACAGCCTCCATGAATGTAAGAAGTAAAACTTCAGCTCCAGGTTTTAGCAGTCTGTGACATCTTTATTGCTTCTTCTACAATCTCTTTCAGCTGTTCTGCACATCTGCAGTACATAATCAAATTGCCTTTTCATTATGCAGTCCTACAACAACACACTACTTGTGCAGAGCAGGAATACTCAGATTTAAGAAAAAAAAAATTTAAAAATTAAAAAAATTCGTCTTCTCAGTGAGACAACATAGTAAAGACTTTGTTTATTAGCTTTAAGCTCTATGTAAATTAGAGGAATTATATCCAAGAGTCTTAAAATCCTGAATTCTAATGAAGGCCAACCGTATTTCATGGGAAAATTAAGACTTCAAAAGTTTCCATTTCAAAAGCAGATTTGTAAACATTTTTGATGGTTCCATTAAAAATTGCATAAAACAGCATGTAGAAAGAGCAAGGAAATATTTACAAAAATAGCTGATATACAATATTTACATGAGCATTAATCCATGTCAAACAGTGCCCTTCACTACATAAATGAAACATATTCTAAATATTTCCTCAGTCTGCTAATACCCTTATACTAAAAAAGACAATAAGGAAAGTACTTGCCACATTATTAGACACAGAGTTAAAATAATATAATTTTGTGAGTTTTAACAGTGAAGAAACCTCTAGTGCTTACAATAATTCAACTAAATTCCCCTAGCTCTAATTTTCTTCTTGACCTCCCTTCCTGTTTTTGGTTACATGCTATTGGAGAAGAATTTACAGAACAGCACTGAAAACATCTGAGTCACATCAAATGAGATATATGGACAAAGGAAATAGGAAAAGGGAACTTAAGAAACTCCATACCTCAATCCCTCACTGCCACAGGATGCTGAGTTTCCTTTCTCTAGGAAAAGAAAAAAAAATTCTCATTAAAACACCCGAGCTAATTTCCTTACAGTTATTTAAACAGTGTGCCAAAAGCACTGATTCAGCTGAGTTGTGTCTGGCAGAGAACCAGAAGCCTGGAAGGAGCCCTCTGCTCCCAAGCTGCTTTAAATAGCACCTCCACGAGGGAAGAAATTTAGCAGCCAAAGATTTCCACAATTTATATAAAATCCTCATGGAACTCCTTCTGCCAGTTTTCTGGTTGCTTTGACAGGGAAAGCTCTCAGATGGATCCTGTAGCACTTGTATGAACCAGTTTATTTTCTTTTGTCTTCATTACGGATGCTTATACAGAACAAGCAGCAAAAAAGCAGAAACAATTAGGATGAATAATGCTTTGCCACATCACAAAAAATGTAAAGAATAACTCTTTTTGTTCATGGTATCAATGAGAGTTTTCAAAACACAACGCTAAACAAAACCTGAAAACTACCATTATTTTTACTGCTGAACCATCAAATAGCAACTTCTGAAAGGACCAGGGTGAAGAATGGCAGCCTCTTTATTGTCTGAATGAAGTTATTACTTGGTTAATACTTTGCTCTTCTTATTTAACCTATCTTAAATAACAGCTTAGCTTTGCACATTAATCTCTCAAGTTGACATAAAAAATAGGTAAGGTGATGAAATACTGCTCTATGCTAGCAATAAAGTGAAAGTACATTTTTTTAAACGGTCATAAACCATATAATACCCTAAAACTCTGCCCTGCAAATACTTAAACAGGTGTCTATATTTAAGTGCCTGTTTCGTTCCACTGAGTTTCAGTTTACAGCTGAAAACCAGAAGCTTACTATCATTAATGTCAGGGGAATGTCCCTTGGGCAAAAAAAAAAAAAAAAAAAAAAAAAAAAAAAAAAAAAAAAAAAAAAAAAAGACAGAAAAGTATTTTCAAACCAGTCCATTCTAACTCTCAGATTAATTTAGCACTAGCTAAGTTAGCAGAGGATTGCTGCAGTTTTCTTCCACTCGGTGCAAACACCTCCACATCCTTTAGGATCACTTAGATCTGCTGGTCTTGGCACAAAGATTTCAGCGTTAATTAAGTACTTATGCCATGTACAACACTTACAACCATATGTGGACAAAGAAGGGAAGTTTGAGGCTTATTTCCCCCCCAGTCATTCTCACTTATCTCCCATGTAAAGATCTACCTGCTTTCCAGTATATGTGCCCCTGCCCAGAGTTCCTGGAGGCACAGGAGCAGCAGGTTGGGCTCAGCCTCACGTCCCTCATTATTGATTAGAGTTTCTCTTCCTATAAAGGGGAGAGATGTGGGTTTTTCTGCTTCCTCATCACATCACCACCAGGTTATACCTCCATGCCTGAAGATAAAAGCCCTGGGTGGTGCTGAGCATTGGGCCAAGCGTTCCCTCTGCCACTATTTGTTGCACTGATTCAGAGTCTGCAGAGTTAAATACTAAATACATATGAAAAACTAGCCATGAACTGCTGTCTGGTCTGGTTTAGCTAGATTCAAAGAAAACTTGTTTCCTTCCCTCTCCAGAGAGAGAAAAAAAGAAACAGAGTATATGAAGCTTTTTCTTAATTATTTCAGTAAGATTTTTCTTAAGAGGTAGGATAATTTTGAAAGGAGAAAAAAGCAGAGGAGGAGAAAAAAGGGGAAAAAAATCACCTATAGTCTCCTAAGAAATCTGGTGACATTAGTACTCTGAATATATTTCTTGTTGCATACTTCAGTAACAAAAGAAAATAATACCCTCTATTATATCAAACAGATTGTAAAATCTTCCTAGAGAAAGATTTTCTGCTGTTCCTTTTAACAATGAAATGTCATTCTGGCAAGGGAATCACTAGTCTCCTGAAATTTCTCTTTTTTTTGAAGTGATAAACAGTACCCAAGACTTCTGGAACAATGAAAGAGCAAAGGCTTATTTGAATTTCACTACCTCGCACTTCACCGCCACAGAATGAAAAAAGGGAAGCCACAGTTTCATTTCAGAAGTATTTTCATTTTAACATAGTTCCCTCATTTTCTGCACCAAAGCCTTGTGAAAAGGGTGAGGAATCTATTCACTACCTGCAGAACAGAATAAGCAGACCAAGGAAATTTGGGTTTGCCTGGGTGGAATGCCACAGGTGTTCAGCTCACGACTGATCTTACTGAGGGATTACACGAAGTTTCTGCAGCTTGGTTAAAAAGAATGAGACTCCCATGGTATATGCTGAGGGGTGAAAGAGATGAAATAATTTTAAACACATTGTTCTTTAGTTCTTTAAAAGGTGCTGCTTAACTATTCCAATACAAAACAGTGCAACCACCTTATGAGATAAAATAAATCATGACAATTTTCTTAGGCTGGTTAATTGCATGTGTGTGAGAGTGCAAAACAGAAAAGCAAAATTAAGTTTTAATTAAAGATATGAGGCAGATGATGACATTTAATGATAAAAGTTGATAATTAAATAATGCTGTAATTATTATTAATTGCTTCCCTGGCTGCTTTTCTCTATCCGCTTATTTTATTTGACTCTTGAGAATTTGTTTTTCTCTTTAGTCTCACAGACTTTGAAGCTTTTCTGATGTCTGTTCCTTCAGTAAAACTCTGGAACAAAACTTGTCCTTAATACAATTCCAGTGAAGAAAAAAATTAATTAAATTTCTCTGGTGCCAATGGCATTAAAATGGAGATGGAATTTCACTTTCAAATCACTGATTTAACAAAGCTTTTAACAAGTTGGGACTTAAACACCTAAGGTCCTTCAGCCCATTCATGTAGTAAGTAGCAATGAAATGGTGTAATAAATCAAGGCAGAGGTGAGAGCAGTAGAGAAACAGAAATTTTGGGGTTTTTTTTTTCCTTTGGAGAAAATAAGGGCTTGCTTTATTTTTTCAAGAAGTTTCTGAATATTTTTATTCTATTTGCTGAGAATTTCTGAATATTATGAACCTGTAGTTTGCCCTAGTAACATCCTTTATTGGACAGTATCATGTTATAAAAACGTAAATTGGTTAAATGTAGAATTACTCTTAAATAAATTTCCTACCCGAGATTCACATCAATACATGTGAGTCAGACACATCTATGAAAAAGGAAACAAGAAGCAAGAGACTAATAATTATGGCAGGAAAAACATTCTTGGATCCAAAGCAAACCCAGAATCAAAAAGCACCAAAGAGACACACATACACACAAGAATCTGGAGAAGCTGGGTGGGTAGTTTGGGTTCAGCTTCATTATTATGTACAGAAAAAAAACCTTACCCTGCTCTTGCTTTGCTCCATGCCTCTCTATAATGAAGGAAGAATCCCCCATACTGCCAACCAGTCTGCTACAAATCTACTGATCATTGTTGACTCATAAAAACAAAGCATTGGTTGTAGTTTGCACTATTTTGCCTCCATAGGAAAAAAACAAACCACGAAAAACAAACAAAAAAGAGAGTTCTTCAGCACAAGCTACCAATATATTTTTCATTTCATGAATATACTTTCCTAAGGTTACAAGGCAGAAACAGCTTGAGGAAAATCACAGTTTTTATTTGGAAGGCTTTTCTTCTTAACAAAATTAATAGCAGATTTCATGTCATTTTGGAAGAGGGGCAAACAAAACACATTTAGCACTGTTAAAGCATTTCCCAGTTTGTCAACCAGAAAGAGTCTGGCAATCTGTAGTTAATCAGTTTTATTGAATTTGCTCTACACTGAAATCCGTTCATTTTTGTCATTATCCTTGAAGATTCCTCTGTTCATGAAAGGTATTTAGCCATCCATAGCCTCCTTTCACTGCTTATTGACAGAAGTACTGTTTAAATTATGCCAAGAGTCACATTGGCTGTGCAAAGCCTGAGCAACATGTTGTTACATTTGAGTGGATCTCAGGATGTGCCATCAGTAGCCACAGTAATGCTACTGGTTTCTAGAATGGATATAGAATAATTTGCTCACCTCATTTTGTTTGGAATACTGTCTTTCCTCTTCTGCTCTGAGTCATTCCCAGTTAAGTGTTTCCTGGACAGAAAGCACTCATTAAATAAGGAAAACTTCTGCAACTAAACCAGCAACCATCAGATTCAAAGGGTTTTACCTGTAGAAAGGAAGCATGGGTGAATCTGAGCTTCCATGGTTTAGCTTCAAGAAGAAAATCACCATTCAAAACTATTTTTGAACAGTTAGTGTTTAGGACGATTTGGTTTTGGGTTTTTTGGGGTCTGTGTTTTTGGTGGTTTTTTTTTTTCAAGTTATTCCGTTGTATCTTCAGAGTACTCACATTGACATTTCATGATTATTTTTGTAACATATGTACACACAAATATTCTTCCTGGAGTAACATATTTTTTTCTTGTAGCACAAACACTTCAGATTCCAGGAGTACAGCACCACTGGAGGTCACCCACACTTGAGCTATTAAACCTAATAATAGTGTTTGTACTTGACTCATGCTTTTAAACACTGTTTCTCCCAAAGCTAGGTCAGCCTGACAACTTACTACTTACCCTAAAAGGTTCACAAATGGCCTACTTAACTTTCATATGCCTGCTGCCTCTCACTGATATCACAGATTTAAGAACATGCAAACAAAAGCTGCTGCAACAAGATCTTTTGTGATTACTGAGTATGAGCAGAAATACTAACACACTGGTTAACCAGGTTTGAAATAGCTACAGGAAAAAAACTAAGCATTTATTTTGACCAGGACTCTTCTGAACAATTCTTATAAGTTGCCAGCTACACTGCATAGGCAGCAAGTCTTTTCCTAGAACAAGCTGACCTTTTTTTATGTTTAGTTTACTGCTATGAGATCCTTCGTGCTATGTAGAAATGGACCCACCTCTAAATGTATCCCCTTCCATGAACCTGTATCCATGAAGCAATATTGATGCATAGCCCTGTGCTACCATGAGAACTATAGGCAGTTTCCCATCCATCAGTTAAGGGATTTCTGCCTTACACGTGTTGCCACTATCTCACCCATGATTTAGGCAATACAAGTAGCAACTAAAAAGATTTGAAAGCAAAATATTGTGAAAGCAAGATAATTTTTTTTTCATTTCTGCACACTACTCACATAGCTCTTTGAGGAATGCCAAGCACTTTTTCAAGTATAAATGAATGTGTTTTCATTACTTAAATTTTTAATATTTCAAAAATATCTTACATGTGAAAATGTTAAAAACATGACTATAGTTGGGATGCAGCTTAAAATTTCAAGAGTACAAAACCCAAAAGGAAGGTATTTCTTTTCATCCTATTTCTAACCATGCCAGGTGTTCTCACTTCAGCAAATTGTTCAGAAAAAATCCATGGAACATATGTTTTCCATTGTATGCTGCATAATGTGATGTTATAGACATTCAGCATGACAAGATTTTTGGTGAAAGTGAGGCAATATGAAATATTCACAAAAACTGAACTATTTGTAGATATTAAATTAATCTGAGTTGTTTGGCTTGTTTGTTCTCTTGCAGGTGGGAGAATAATTTAACTTGTGCTGAGAGGCAGTTATATGAATTGTATTAATGCACAAGCAAGGTAAGAATTTGCTTGCTAAAACCATTAGAAATCATACAATATGACAGGAAAAAATGAAAAATAATGGACAGAGCAAAATAGATGAAAACTCTAAATAAGTCTGAATGGGAGTAATGCTAATCAGGTGTTAATCACCAGCAGAGATATAAAAATGGGAAATATTACATTCCTTGGAAGATTATGGATAGCTTTAAAATACTTAATCAGGCATTGAAATCTATATCAGAAGTTTATAATACCGTATATATTATTATTTAGAGACAGCAACCTGCAGTAACAGACGTAGTGAGCTACTGAAGGTCAAACAAAACATTAACAGAGTTGGGGGAAACAGAGGTGTCCTGACTTCCAGATTTTGCTCCATTTGTAAGACTGCAGAAGACTTTCTTGTTGCTTTGTGTCATACAGTGGCTTGGGAGTTTTTTAGTGCTTTTGTGAAACGACACTTCCTCCTAGATCATTGCATTTTTAATTTTTTTCTTTATTGGTAATTATTTTCAAAGAAAATCTCTATAGCTGTAGGCTAAATGTGTGTCTGCACTGCACCAGGTGCTGTGACTGCAGATTGTACAGATGTACCTGGGGGTGCTTGCACAGAACACCATCAGCTCTGCCAACCGAGTAACCCCAGCAGTGCTGAGCTTATGGAGGAGTGGCTCCAGACTCACCCAAGGCTGAGCACTATACTGCCACAGCTACACCACTAATTGAAGCTACACACTGAGTGGCTGAACCACCTCTAAGCTGGAAATCACAGTGCCTGTCATGTGGCTATTGGACTTGCTGACAGTTGCTATGATACCTCGTGTGTGGCACAGACATCCAGCAAATATCATCCCTGGGGAGCAAGGTCTCCACTGATGGGTGCAAGCACATAACTAGAGACTTGAATTAGACAGGGAATTAAGAGACTAGATAATCCTTGGATGTGCACAGAGTTAAACGGAAAAGGAAATGACAAACAGCCTAAACCAAAGGTGCTTTGAAAAATAGCTCAAAAATATTGTGTATAATGCTCTACTTACACCGAGAAATAGATGGAACAGAAGTATACCAAAGTTGGGAATCTTGCTGAAGAATTCTACCTGCACAAGTATTTGCATGGCAGTCACATTAACCCTCAGCAATCCTGCCCTTTTATCTAAGAACATTAAATTAGACAGTGAGGGACTCTGGTATATGAGCCTCTTCTGGGATAAATAACAATCTGATTCAGTGTCTTTTTTGCTGTTACTAAACCAGGCACTTAATTGCAACTCCCTTTTTAACCTCACTGCAGAGGGTAGAATAAGTGGATTCTAAATCCTACAAAATCAGTGTATCTGGAACTTATCTTTCATCAGTGCAAATGCCGCTTTTTCTAATTTGGCACAAATGCAAATACTTCTTTGTGTCCCATCTGTGCTGAGAGGACCATATTCACATGTATGAATAACTGTAAGTACAATAATCACTTTTAACTATAGAATACAGTATCTCCCACAAGCACTTGGCATAATGATTATAATTACTAAGGCTCAGTTCAATTAAATTAGTTAATTTTTAATATGGAATTTTGCCCATTTTTAGACATTCTTTTGCTTCAATTGTAGAAACACTCCATCCATCTGGGTAATATCTGCAAATTTGTGTGGAGCCTATTCACAGCAATTTGATCAGACTTTAGGAAGACTTCAAAATACATGAGGTAAAAATGTGGAATCTGGGAGTTATTCATAGAGCAGCTGAGGAGGTTCTGGAAGAGAAGTCCCAGTACTTAAGACATCTGATTGCATATAATAATTTTTTAATCTTAATAGCAGAACTGATAAAAATGCTTAAAATCACCCCTATATTCTGTAATTTTTCTTTGCTTCTCAGCACTAAATTAATCCCTTCCAGAGATACTTTTGCTGTTAACAGCAGGGCAAGAAGAATTTTGACTTTCCCACAGACACGAGATCTTTCCTCACATGAATACAGATGGGGCTTTCACCTAACTAGAAGGTCAAATAAGACCTGTATGGGCTCCAAACATCAAAAATAATAAGGTCCCTGTAAGTGCAGACCACAGTAACAGATCTTAAAACTACCAAGTCTGATGCCTGGAAAATAAATGAGATTGGTTTTGGCTGTGTGTTATGCAGAGCTTGGCAACCTCTATCATCTTTTCCAAGAAACAACTTGAACTCTTGCAACTAGCACAGAAGGGAACAGGTCTTTTTTAACTGTGATGACAATTTTCTTCATAAATTAACTTTTATTTCTTTTTTAAAATGTGGATTTGCAAATCTTTTATGTATATTTATATTTGTAACCATCTTTAGAAAAAGCTGTATTTGGTGACTACACCTTTTTTTCTCTGTAGTTCTGCTTAAAAGAGAAATGAAAATTACTGAGGACTTTAAAAAGTCCCATCTGGGACAGAAAATTTCTTCCTGATGCTATCAATATATCCATCCTTCTTCTTCTAAACATAGATCTTCTACCTGGCACGTGCAGCAGGTACACTCTGTATTCAGCAATAATTTCCTTGGAAAGACCAAACCCCATCCTGTTCTAGCACCTGGGAGAGGTTGGGCTGAATGCCCACATTAGCTTGCATTTCGAAAAGAAACACCTGCTTTTGAGGTTTTAAAGCCACTACTCTAACTCCTGAGGAGAAATGCATCTGCAAGTGGCAGTGTCTCTCCCTGACTTTCCATACCATGCTATTAGCCTTTCAATTTTGTGACTTGTCTCTCCACCCTTCAAGTATACCTTTAATTTCATGTTGTGACACACAACTTTGTCTTCCCACTGCCAGTACAAAGGTATTTTTTTTTGGCTCATGTCTTTTGTGTGCTTATATTTCTGCTCAGCGGTCACAGCTGCAAAAGTCCTTGACACTTGCCAGTCTTCTCAAGGTGGAGGATCCTCTGCTGATGCCTGGAGGAAGGACCTGTTTCAAATCCAGTCCCAGTAGCTGGATCTCTATAGAGCTGGTGAGGTCTTTGGAAAATATCTTTCCAGCTCTGAACAGCTCTTCCCATGTTCACAATGCTCCAACTGTCAACAGGTCCTTGCCACAGCTCATCCTGAGGAACTGTGTCTGCCAGAAATAAAATTAGTTTCTTAATATTTAAATACAGAAGCAGAGGGTACTTCATTGGGAAGCAATCCCATACTGAAATCCAAGCTTCTGAGTGCTCATGCTTCTTGGCATTCCAGCTAGCTCCATCAAGGCTGGCTGAAATATTAATTCCATGTGCTGCAATGGTTTGTCTTAACCAATCAGAAAAAAAGAATGTGAAGCTACTGCTAAAAACTGTTTAAATCTCTCTGCCACTCCTTCACTGTGCAAACCCCAGTGCTTTTATTAAGCATGTAGGCACCAAGTGAGCAGGAGATATTCCAGTGACTCAACTGTGAAGCAAAACAAGAGCGATGGCTCTGGTTCAGCTGCTGGCTGTGATACGGAGAAGCTGGTGGTGCCAAAGGCTTAATTTTTCTTTCTACAGCTTTGGGTAATTCCAATTGAAATGCTCAGGAAATAGAATATCAGATTCTTGTGTGCCAGGTAGCACAACTAACGATCCATGGGCAAAATATGTTACTCGCTTCATTTAAGGTTAATTTGAAGAGGAGGGGGATTCATTAGGGAAGAGTCTGCAGTACAGTGACATTAATTAGTTTTGTCTCTGACTTGTGAGCGTGGCAAAGTTAGAAATTAGACTACCCAAACAGGAGCTCTTGGGCTCTTTACAGATTTGCAGATGTATGTAGGCACCACTGGCAGGAGGATTCTGGTGGAGCAGGGGCAGAGGGGTGGCACCCCAGGCAGGGAGAGAGGGCTCATCCCTACAAAGCCCCTGTACCCTGAAAGTGAAGAAACAAGAATGTGATACCATTGCTTCTGGCTACTTCTGCCCATCTCTTTTTTCCCCTAGAGGTCAAGAAACATTGGGTCCTTCTGCTATTTGCACTGGGAGGAAGATACCCACTTCTGTCCCTCCAGGGAGGCTGCTGTCCTCAACTACCAAGGCTTGGCCCCATCAGCAAACAAACCATTTCTCAAAGCCCTGAGCAATGCAACTACATTTTCTACAATCACCCTTCTTGGATGTATGTTGACCTTTTCCCACCAAGGCAAGTATTATTTTGACCCACAGGATATTAAAAAAAATAAAAATAAATTCACCAGGCAAATATAAGCAACAAGGGTAGAAATCAGAGGACTGTGTAATGCAAATACTTTCTTTCAAAGAAATATGTGCCTGTCCTGGAACAAGAAGTGTCTGTACTATAAATTAGCTGGGGATTGGCAGCTGAAACCTTGTTTAGTGGCAAGAATACATGACAACTGTAGTTAATGGCTTAAAAAAAATGACTGAGCTAAGCAGAATTTTCACAGAAACTCAATCAAATCCAACACTTGCTACCCCACAGTTAGACAGGTGAAGTTTAAAAATAAAAGCAAAAAAAAACCTCACCAACCCTGGCTCACTTCAGTGTTTCCCCCTGGTTCCAACACATGCCAGTCTATAGCAGAGCACAGCTGCCAGGGGCTCAGTGCAGCCAAGTTATAGCACAAATTTAGTCACCCAAAGAGAAGGAAAGGGACTGTAACTAAATTGATCCTTATTTAGGTAAAGTGGCTGCACAGCAGTGATTCTGATAAGGACTGAAATTTGTTGATAAGCATCTCTCTTTTGCCTCTATGCCCCTTCTTTTCCTGCTTCCTATCTTTCTTTAGCTAATTCTTTCTCTCAGCCAGTCTGGCAAAGCTGATCAATTTTTGATAGGTGGTCAATTTACCATCAAACTGGTTTTCTTTTCCCAATAGGTAATTGCTTTTCAGCAGAATGATTTTTTTCCCCTCAAGAAAATAATGACAGTTTCCTCTGAAAATACTCAGATTTTTCTCGTAACAAACTTTCTATATATAAAAAACTGAATACTCTAGATCTTCAAGATTTTCAGGTATGAAAATGAACACTCATATTGATTTCTTCAGTGCAAGTACCAGACTCACTATCTACACCAGCTGCCTTTCACTATGCATATATTTTTCAGAGAAAACCTGCATTCTGCTCTTAAGCACAGCCATAGACATTTTTCTGAGAGGTAGACCAAAAATATCTGTTGTTAAGTGTATTATCATTCATATGGAAGTAGCTCTGAGAACCCAACAGTTAATAGAGGCACTGTAGCATCTCCAGTGCTTGTATTTCATATTTACCTTACCCTAGAGAGCTTTCAATTAAGAAAATTATAGCTTATAAAAAATTCTTCTTAAAAAAGTTAATGAATTCTTGCTTCAAAAATTGTGAAATATCCTGAAATAAAAGACATTTTTTTTTACTTCAGGAAGTTTAGAAGTATCATGGTTTAGTTGGTTACTGTCATCAATTTTGGCTAGAAACAAAGCACCAGCCAGAAAAAAACTCCAAAGTAATGGTCAGGATCACTGTATCAGCATTTGACATGTTGCATCCACTTCAAAAAGCAAACCAGAAGAAAGCTTAAGAATAGTTTAACAGACAGCAGGAAGTACAGATCAGGCTGTTTGCAGCTCATCCCACTGTGGGGGAAATGGTCTACACATGAAGAAGAACCTCCAGAAGTGCCATGATGAGCACTTTCACACTGCATTCCTCTCGGCACAGGACCACCCATCTCCCTTTGTCCATAGAGGGCCCATCCCAAGTGTCCCTCTCTTGGTTATCAGTACATGAAAGAAATAGGAAAGAAATGGTCTTAGATTGACTCTCACTACTCTGAATAAAAGATGATTTTCCCAGGTCAAAGTCTATAAGAATCAAGAAGATGACACGTACAAGCTACTAAGGGAATCATAAGTACTTTTCAGCATCAGTTAACTCCTCTTGCTTTCTTTCTTCTCTCCAGGTTTCTTTTCAGAAACAATCCTCAGTTCTGCAGTACTGAATCATCAGTAACAAGGTATAGTGACCCAAAACCTACCAGTTTGGAAGCAATATTTCTGCCAATTGAGTCACTATGACAATACCAGATATAATAACTCCTGCACCCTTATATCCTCTGCTGCAGGCAACTAAGAATGTTATTCTTATTTTCAGTCTGGGCTTCTGCAAAATGAGAAGAGTTTATTACTCCATAGCAGTGAAAGTATAGAAAGATAAACCTCCTCATAAGAAAAGCTAAAATTGGAGAATTGTCCATAGCTAGGCCCTGATGAACAGGCTGTTTTCCCAGTGGGTGGGATCCATCTCTAGTTATGTACAGGGGTCATTAGAGTGGCTGGCATATCACAATCCTTTGACCATCCCATCTCCAAGAGTGTTCAGAGCACAGATTTGGAGATCACCCAACCTCCTGCCCCATATGGCACATCTCCAGTTGTAAAGAAATTCTTGAACTGCAGTGTTCAGTATCCCTTCTAAAATCTTTCTTCACCACCAGTTATAACTCCTGACAGACCTGTTAATCATTTATTTGATCTAATTTCTGACTTCAATGAACTTCTGTGCCACTTATCTCCACAGTTTAATTACTCTCTGTGTGATAGAGTATTCCTCTAAGTTTATGACTGGATGTTTTAAAATTAATCTTCATGTTGTTTTTCCCTATATGAACTTGAAATGTATACTTGAAATTTCCCATTTGAAACAGCAAATGAAGGTCCCAGTCCTAGATGCCTTGTATTGCCTTGATTCTGAACTCCCCTTAAGCCTTTACCTAAAGAAATATAAAACACAATCCTGAAATCATTACCTGAATTAGTGGTCTGCATGATGAATGCTTACTTACAAAAAGATTCAGCACAACAGTGTGAGGAAACACAAATATTGCACTTTTTGTTCTGTCTCCCTCTGTCCATATTTGACTTTAATGATCCTGTCTGCATAAGGAGCCCAAAATACATTTCCTCCATTTGCACATATGCTTAAGAAGCCAAGACCTGTCTTTATTAAGAACTTGACTGCTATTTCTACTTTAATTTGTACTGTAGGCTTTCCAATTTTTTAAAGAAAATTTAAGCAATACCATAGGTAGATTTACTCAAGATTATAACTAAAGCCAGTGGCAGAAAGCCAGAAGAATCAAGAGATATATCTCCCAGATCAATCTCTCTATATTGTTCCACAGCTCTCAAACCCACTGCCTTTGCCATTCTGAACTGAAGCTGGAATATTTTCAAGAAGGTATCAAAGACACCTGCAGCCATCTAAAACTTTTTATTAGAAATCAAAGGAAGGTGCTCTAAACTCCTCTTTGAAGTTTTAGATTGTATTTTCCCCTGGGGTGTTAGTTGTTATTTAAAACCGTTTCACAAATTAATTTAGCAATAGCTGCCAATTTACTATTGTCTCAATTATCTGACGACCACAGGAGAGTCTGAACTATTTTGAAAATAGGAATTTTGTTCAATTGATGGAATTTGCAATGGTAAGACATAGTCACTTGCAGCCACCTCAGCACAATAAAATACAAAACAACACTCTCAAGGAAAGGACAGCACCATGGCTGTTGGTTTCAAATTAGAAGTAATCTTTATAAAAGTGGAGGAAAAGATCATTCAGTGGTGGAACAATTCTCTAAATTTTCAGCAAAAGGCTTTTGATAATTAAAGATTTCATTTACATATATGTACATATATACATAAGTAAACTTAACCTTGAGATTCCTAAATTTTATGACTCTAGGTTACAATCCACTCAAGCATCTTGCTACCAGTTCCTTATTTCCCCTCAACATCAATTCTTTGGCTTTTTATGCCTGAGTCTAATGTTATATGAAATATCACAAATTCACCATATGAAACCACAGAAATCCAAAGTTGTAAAATAACACAAGTAATTTGTACTTCACATACTTCTGCAGAAGAGCAGTCCTGAAATAACAAGTTTAAATTACAACTCTTTAAACACAGTGCTTGAAGAATTTTTCTAGATACTAGTCGAGACAGTTCTAGAAAATCTGTGTTTTATGAGAAGAAAACAGGATGCTTCATCCCTGTTCATATCCACAGCACTCTCTACCTGACCTCTTAAGTTTCCCATTTTCCACAAACTTTGTTTCTCAATAGGTTTTGTCCAGGAACTAAATTTTGCTGAAATTGATTTCAAATTCAGTAACTCAAAGGAGCTATTTTTAATGCAGCTTGAAACAAGGGAGATAAGAAACACTTTGAGTAGCTTAAACAAATAGGAAAGGTAGGATTAGGATGACTAACCAGGCAATAACATTTTGTACAGAGGATGGGAGAGTGGCAGGATTGTCCATTTATTTGGTTTTGCCTCCAGGAGTAGACACCTTAGATTTACTGTCTCTCTGCTAACATATTGTTGTTTGCTTTTTATATCCCTTCTTTATGAGCTTTGAGGAATCATTCTTTTCACATTTCAGCAACACTTACAAAAAGCATTCATCACACACTGGTGGTTCACTAAAACCAAATACTTGAGTAACATTCAAAGAAGGACGTGATTTCAAGGATTAATTTTATTAATATTTTGGCCTATCACCTATGGCAATTCTAAACTTTTCTGTCTCAAGATTTCAGTTTCCCTCTTATTTCCCTGTGTAACTGAAAAAAAGGAAAATCAACAACCAAAAACCAATACCTAATCCCATCTTTTTTTGTCTATGATTTATTATTTCTGTAAAAAAGGTTAAGACATGATCACAAGTCATTATCAAGAACAGAGACCAGAGCATCAATTTCACTTGCAATCTGACAGTCACCAAAGATAGCAAGACAATTGCTGTGCTTCTGACTAGAAAACCTTCCCAGAACTAACAGTTAAATGGTATTCTTTTCAAGAATTCCTCAGTTAGTGATTTTGCCCTGTTTTAGTTCAAGTTATCCCATTTTTACCCCATTGAACTACTAGCCACACATTGTAGTATCTGGTGTGGAAAATACAATCCCACGGAACAGTAATTTATTATTAACATGGCAATACTGCTCATGTCCTCACTGAACCAATAAGTGGCTGCTGCCTCCCAGGTGTATAACAGTTCTGTGCTCTGTAGATTTATCAAAATGATTTTTCATTAATTATTCAAAGTGTAAAGCTAAGCTGGATTCCTCCAAAACAGACATAAATCATTCTTACGTTGAAAGCTTCTGTTTTGAAGCATGCTGATGTGCTGCTGAAGAAGGAAATCCTGGTACCAAAATTCATCAAGTGAAGAGAAATGCAGCTCTTGCATCACTGACCAGAGCAATGAATCTCCTAATTATTAGATATTTGTGTCTGGTATGCAAAAAAGAACAAAAGTATCCCTGAAGAAACATGTGGATTCTAGGCATTTGAGAGACCTGAGCTGGGGTAGAACATCAGCCTGTCCAGTGCATTGTTCTGTCTCGCCACTGAACAAGACAAAGCCAGATTTTTCTGCATTAAGCTGACAGTCTTGAAGAAACACCAGAGTGAACAAAGCAAAGATACTCTACAAACTCTAATGGATGGAAGAAAAAAAAGCCAACAAACTTGTTATTCTCTTCTATTAGTCATAATAGGAAAGAGAATAGGTAAGAAAAGTAATTGGGAGACCTTTTCCACACGTAAAGGGCTGCACAATAAATCCATTGGTGCAGAAAAATGAATCATTAAATAATCACACATGATCGTAACAGCTTAATCCAAATGTAGAAATTGTCTACACATTTCCAAGGGTTTTTCATCTCTAAACCCATTTAGAATGGAGTTAGAGATCAAAAATATATGGATTTAGAATGGTTTTTGAATAGCCTTCTATAAACAATTGAGACCAAGAAATAAATGCCTTAGAAATGCCACTTCCAAGGTACCTCCTCAAGAGAACACACAGAATCTTAGAGTGATTTCGTTTGGAAGAGATATCCTTAAGGGCATCTGGTCCAACCCTTACAAAAAGCAAAGCCAGCTTCAAAGCCAAATGGTAATGCACAGCAACTTGGAACTTTCAAAACCATTTCACCTTTGGCTAGTGCCATTTTCACACTTTGTGAGATAAAAAAGCTCTACAATATCATACACAGAACTCTAAAAAAAAAAAAATAAAAAAAAAAATCACAAAATGATTTTTCAAACTCTTCCTAAGCTTGAGCAACTTCATTTAATTAATTTTAATATTTTGCACAGATGGCTCATTCTGGTGCTTACTTTTATGCAGAAAACCTTCTTTTTGAAACATTGCTAGTTTTCTTTCCATCTGATGTTTGATTTGGTGGATTGTTGCTTTGTTGGGGTTTTGTCATTGTTGGTTTGTTTGCTTTGTTTTCTTAATAAAATAATAGTCATTCTCAATCAAAATTTTTCCCTTGCAAAAATATCCGACCACCAGTAGGAGTGTTCCACTGTAAAAATCCGAGGTCTTTTTAAACATCTGTATTTCCCATCTCTCACACTTTAGGCAGAAAAATTTTTAGTTGTTTAATATGTAGAAAATCAGCTCAGCTATTGCTGCTATAACTGAACTGTACCCTTTGTGCTTTGATAGTTTAATTCCCTACCTCTGATGGCAGCTTGTAAGAGAACATAGTAAAGTCTTTGTCTATTGCCAATTATTACAGGACACGTTAAAAAAAGAGACTGAGAAGTAATTTAAAATTTAATATACGAGAAATGTAATTAAATTATTGTTACTGGACTTCATAGACAATCATAACGTTTCTTTATGAATTTTTAAATGGAATTTTAAAGAAGTACTTGTATTTCCCATGATCTATCTTAGGCAATCAAGGTAGTTTCAGCAGTTCATAGCTCTTAAGATTAACCTTTTGGGCTAATCCTAGTCTATAGATACCCATGCTAATCAGGTTCAGAATGCTTCAGAGATTTTGTAATTTTGCTCTGATTGCAAAATCAATAGCAATATTGTCTGTCTGTCAAAACAAGGATATAGTTGGTCAATAGCAAAGGCAATGACATTTTATAATATAGAAATATTCCAATAAAGTATTCTATCAACAAGTCACTTTCTTCACCAGATATGCAGCTGCACATGCCTCTCTTTTAGGGTTCAAAATTCTTGCAGAAAATGAAGTTATATATTTCATTTGAGTATAAATTCAAAGACCCCCAAAAATAGAAGAGTAAGCAAATGACAGCATTTCATACCATGGGCACACAGGGGCTGAATACTCATCTAAAACAAAACCCCAAGTTTTAATATCCCCTTCTGATCATAGGCTTATTCTAGTGTCTGACTGAAATTTGATTATGTCTGACCTATTATGGACTGGATGGCCTCAGATCTGACCACCACATGCTCTCTTACAGGTATACAAGGAAATAACAGAAAATTCCATTACCACAGCAACCAAATTTATTTTGAGGTTATTTCATACCATTCCTGAAATCTCAAAACAATTTAATTTGGAAGGGTTCTCTGAAGGTTCTGTCATCCCACCCACTGCTCAAAGTGGGGCCAACATCAGGTCGTGTTGGGAGCACCTCCAGGGAGGGAGAGTCCATGGTGTCCCTGGGCAACTTGTCCCACTGTTAAATCAGCCATACAGTGAGACCCCCTCCTTTCTTATATTCCTATTCTTGTGTCAGTGGCTTCCAGAATAGGAGCCTGCAGCCTGTGGGTAGTCTATCCATGTTATTTCTCCACACTGTCAAGTATTGAATGCATTTGAGCTCCCTGTTTCTCCTCTGGCACAGTCCACAGCTTTTATCCCACCTAGCCTCAGGTAGGGTACAATTCCCTAGAAAGAGGGTAATACAGTTAGGACGAGGTTGGACTCTATGATCTTGAAGGTCTTTTCCAGCCTGAGCAATTCTATGATTCTATGACGACTCAAATGTAGTCATGGTTGTTGGCTGGTGAAGGGTTGGTAGCTGGGAATGGGCTCAGACCTGTGATTTCCTTTTCTGTGCTGCATTTGTGCTGTGTGTTCTTGCTGGAAAACACTGTGTGCATGCTGACCTGTCATCAAAGGTATTACACAAAGACTTGTTAGGACCTTCTACAGAAAAATGAAAATCAAACAGAATAATCAGGAAACAAGCAGACGACCCCCCATTTTCATTCTGGCTCAGCTACAGGAAGAGTCTGACTGGGTTTAGATGAAGCAAGGTGTTAGCTTTGCAGGGTACCTGGCCCCCCCTGTACATAGCCAGGCTCCAGCAGACTCTACAACACAGCTAAATGACTGAAAAACATAACACTCTTGTACCAGTCAGAGTTACATTTATACCACTTATCCTCCTCAATGTGCAGGCCAAACCAATTTGCTTGTGATAGCAAATTTTGCCCTTAACATCTGAGCAAAGTCGAAGTCTTTGTTAGAGCTACTGATGTGTGCCTGAAAGCAGGATTTAATCCAATGTCTAAAATAGATCTAGAATAGAGTGTACATAACACCTTAAGTACTTTTTAAGTGGTTGTGTGGTTCCTGGGGCTTCCCTTGCTCTCCCTTTTATTCATTTTTGTCTTCTGGTACAACAGAAACATTTGTCTACATAATTGTAACATTGAAAGGCTAAGGATTTCAAAAGCAAAAATAAATAGAAGCATTTCTGAGATAATTGTTTTAAGTGTTCCTCTTTGTATGATGAAGTAGTGTAGTAAATTCATTGGAAGGTCAGAGAAAAAAAAAAGACTAACACAAATAGAAAACTATACACATTTTTTATTTTTTTTTAAACCTGCTTCTTGAATACTGGGAAAAGGAGAGGAAAAAAAAGGAAAGGCAAAATAAAGGGCTTCAACACATCAGTTCTGGTAGAGACCTGAGAACAAAAAGAATGAAACTTTTCCCATTGTCATGTGATTCCTATTACATTTCCATGCAACTGCATGCAAAGTAGGCATTTCACATTTGCAGATTTCCCAGGAGGATTTGCATGTACCAACAACCAACTTACACAAATATTTTTGCATACCATTTTTATTTGCATACAAAATATTAATGCTTAGGATGCAACATATTCTATACATTGGCCTTTGATTTTAATACTCTGAACATGAGTTCTGGGCTATTTCATGAATGCACAGAAGCACTTGGCTAAGCACAGACCCCCATTTCTGAGCCCTTTACCCAAGAATATTGTCAAGTTTTGTTGGGAGGGAATGGGGTTTCCTGCAGCCAGGCAGCCTCAGAGAGCAGCACTGCAGAGCCAGTGACCCTCAGCACATCCTGGCAAAGCTTTGACAAACATGGGCCAGAGCTGCTCAGGATGAAAAGAAACTACTACCTCAGATGGGTTGACACAGCTCCATCTCCTTGCTTTTGGGCACAGATACAAATATATTGCTATGATCAGAAACCAAATGAGAGCAATTTTGGGGGAGGGAACAGGCTTGCTTTCAGTCTCTAGTTGCAGAAGCAAACCAAGAATTAAAAATGAGCTACAGTTGTAACACAAGGAAACAAGTTTTTTTGCCACTTGCCACAGCTTCCTATCACTGAAAAAATTGCAGTGTTTGTGCATAGATTGACAGAGCTTTTAAGTGGAGGAAAACATCTTTTAAAGCCCACGTAGCCATGACACCTGGCATCTTTCATCATGTAAATAAAATCTTTGACTGTTTCATAAGTTGCTCTCAAAATATGTGTTTATTACAATTGTTGAAATGCCTTTACACATCACCATGTTTAATCTTTTTCTACTACAGGCGCCAAAATAAAAAGTTATCAGCAATTGCTTACAAAAAGCACCCTTCAGAAACTATTAATTTATGCTTCTTTAGCTGTCACAAACAGAAAGACCTCAAATCTAATAATGCAGTTTGGAGTAGAAAAATTACAGCCTCAAATTGCTATTTAATCAAATGAAACTTCTGTATTCTATGATGTTGAAATTGTGTATTTGTAAGCTGTATGTGCTGTAAGATGTGAAAATGGACAATTGTAGCTTTTTAAGAAATGGAAAGTTTGCAGGTTTCCCTTGTGTTAACATACAGTCTCTCTGTACAAATCTGTGAGATGTGGTGGGGCAGGACACAGGGCAGGAGTAAATCTATACCTTTAACCATGTGATGTGCCTGTGAGCCCAAAGCTCTCAAGGTTTTACAAAGTGTTATGTAGTAGAAATACTCAGAGTCAAATTCACTTATGGCCCATAGATGGGTAGAAAATAGGCAAATTATGTTGTTAAACACTTTTTGGCAATATTAGCCTAAGAGCTCAATTTTGACAGTTAATTGAGTAGAATAAATAGAAAGCTTTTATCAATACCCATTAAGAGAAAAACACTTTCTGGAAAACAAATCTCTTTTTTCATTTTCCATTTCTCCGTGTGTGCTCTGTGTATTTACCATCTCTGCACAAAAAGCAAAAATCTCTCTAGCATTCAGTAAGATACATGAGCTATATATATATACTTAAAAAAAAAAAAGTTGCCAACAGTCTTCAGATAAACACCTAATTGACTGACAGTTAGTAGGTGTCACCTTCTAATTTAAAAACCAATTTAAATTTAACCATCATATTGTCGAAGAAAAGTATTACCTTTCATTCAATAATTATACTTAATTGCCTTGAAGATTTAAAAGTTACATTGGCTACAAACATTTCAAGCTGTGCATAATGTCCAAGTCTCCTCAGAAGATTGCAGTTACTGTAGAGTTTGAGCCTCCTCCCAGACTTTTTATGGAAACAAAACCCACCAGCCTTTTCCTCAGTATCTGAGGCAAATAAATGGCTAGATCTTCAGAGGTGGGGAAGGAACCTTTCAGCTTATTTTTATGAAACCATGCCTCTCAAAATCCACTGGAATACTGAGAAGCTTGAAATTTTTAGCTAAATTTTGGGCTTGTGCAGGGTGGAGACCACATGTTAATCTGCACCATAATAGAGAGAGCGGCTTGCAGAAGAGATCAGTGAATACACACCAGAATCAGCTAACAAGAAAGTGCCCTAAGGTAGCAGGACTGGTAAACATTGGTAGGGGAAACAAAGCCAACAGAATATTACAGACATCTCTCAGAATTCAGGTCTCTGATGGTGATTATATACCTGTATACAAACCCAGCATCCCATTATCCTTTCACACCAAAATTTCATTTTCACCAACAGTGCCATCTTTTAGCATTTAACACTACTGCACATTCTCTTCTCTAAACCACAAGTTGTCAAGCTGCCAGACTACACTTATTTTAGGAGGCCTAGGACATACAGCATTTTGCACCACCTACTCAAACTTTCCCAGGCCTGAGTTCTGCCAGGCCAGTAACCCACTGGTTAATATCAACCCACTGCTATAAAACACAGTGTAGAGAGGAAAGGGCCACTAAGGCCAGCAGCAGCAGTTCACTGCATCCTGGGAATCTTCAGCCAGGGCACTCAGATTTGCCTTTCAAAGTATCCACTCCCATCACCTCTGGCTAGGGCAGAGTTTGAAACCAGGAGGACTATTTTTTCTGCTCAGTTTTAGATCAGCTTCAGTAAAAAGTTGAGCAAACTATAGCAGCTCCAAGCTTTTGAAGCTGGGGGCTATTTGTATGGTAACTAATCCTTCAGCTTTTTTCTTTCCTATTCCAAGCCCTGCTTTGAATCCTCTCACTTCCATGATTCGAGTTCACAACTTATTCCTTCAAAATACCTTTTATGCTGTGACTTTCTTCATTCTAGGTTTGGAAAGGACCTGGCAGAATTCCTCCTCCGTCATATAAACAAACGGAGATTTATTGCTCATAGAATTCTCTACAACCCAGTGATTTTATAGCATTTTTACAAACCTCTGGTCTTTTATGGGGTCTGCCCATCATAAGCCCCAATTATATCTTCCATCCAGCATCTGGGTGCAGAGGAAACGTCCCAGGGATTTACCAGCAAAGTGAAAAACAGCACTACCTCACCAGCCAGCAAATACTGCTGCTGTGATTTGTGGCTGCCAGCTTCAGTTGGTTTGCTCCAAACTATTGAAAGGAATTACTTATGAAATTCTGCAAAAATGCCTTCTGCTTCTAGGACACAATATGCTACAGATGACTTTCAGTATGCTGCAGAAACACAAGCAGTATGAGGTTGAAGAAAATTCACAGAACACCCTAACATACAGACATCAGGTACAGCAAAACTGTGCTGGCTGCACCAGGCTTGACAGTACTTCCAAATATGTCATGGAGAAATTTAAAAGGCCACGTGAATCGAATGTCCTCAGCTACTCATGAAAAAATGGTTATGACGCCTCACAACAAAGCTTCACTTTACTGCTTCATATAACAGCAAGAAACAAAGAATAAATTCTTCCCCTGATCTGCAGAGTTAACAGAAGTAGGAGTGACCCACCAGTGCAAACCTACTGCCTGTGAAAGTCAGCACTCAGACTGATGCTGGTTGGAAACTTTCTACAATGCAGTCTCCCCGTAAGAATTAAGATCTAAGCTGCATAATACCTGATGGAAAAAGCTGAGTCCTACATAACATTCAGAGGGAAAAAAGGCAAAGCAACAGCCACAAAACCCAATCAACACCCCAGATTTTATTTTTATGGTTGGAGAGACTCAATTTTTTATATAATAGAATTCCAGAAGTTATTTATCCCTTCTGTTGGCTTATTAGATTTAGGATTAGTGTTCAACACCCATTTGAGAATTTTAGATTATCAGTTTTCAACTCCTTTGGCCTCTGGTTTTCTATACAGAAGACTAGGAATTAACTCAGTGATGATTTGATTTGCTCAGGATAGAGATGAGATCATATAAGAAGAGAAGACAGTCACCTGCTTTTTACCTCTGTGGCAGAGAGCATTAAAGTTATTCAGCAATTTTATGACACCCGCTCTTTCTGTGCAACATTTGCATGCACTAAGCTGCCACATTGCCCAGAAACAAGGAAAGTGTCCAGGCTACCTGTGAAGGTCAGGAACATGAGACAACTTAGTCCACAATTGCTGCCTGCTGCTTTAGGGACATTTTATGCAACTCTTGTGGCTGGTAGTAGCTCTCCTGNATTTTTCCCTTGCAAAAATATCCGACCACCAGTAGGAGTGTTCCACTGTAAAAATCCGAGGTCTTTTTAAACATCTGTATTTCCCATCTCTCACACTTTAGGCAGAAAAATTTTTAGTTGTTTAATATGTAGAAAATCAGCTCAGCTATTGCTGCTATAACTGAACTGTACCCTTTGTGCTTTGATAGTTTCATTCCCTACCTCTGATGGCAGCTTGTAAGAGAACATAGTAAAGTCTTTGTCTATTGCCAATTATTACAGGACACATTAAAAAAAGAGACTGAGAAGTAATTTAAAATTTAATATACGAGAAATGTAATTAAATTATTGTTACTGGACTTCATAGACAATCATAACGTTTCTCTATGAATTTTTAAATGGAATTTTAAAGAAGTACTTGTATTTCCCATGATCTATCTTAGGCAATCAAGGTAGTTTCAGCAGTTCATAGCTCTTAAGATTAACCTTTTGGGCTAATTCTAGTCTATAGATACCCATGCTAATCAGGTTCAGAATGCTTCAGAGATTTTGTAATTTTGCTCTGATTGCAAAATCAATAGCAATATTGTCTGTCTGTCAAAACAAGGATATAGTTGGTCAATAGCAAAGGCAATGACATTTTATAATATAGAAATACTCCAATAAAGTATTCTATCAACAAGTCACTTTCTTCACCAGAGGCAGCTGCACATGCCTCTCTCTGTACATAGCCAGGCTCCAGCAGACTCTACAACACAGCTAAAGGACTGAAAAACATAACACTCTTGTACCAGTCAGAGTTACATTTATACCACTTATCCTCCTCAATGTGCAGGCCAAACCAATTTGCTTGTGATAGCAAATTTTGCCCTTAACATCTGAGCAAAGTCGAAGTCTTTGTTAGAGCTACTGATGTGTGCCTGAAAGCAGGATTTAATCCAATGTCTAAAATAGATCTAGAATAGAGTGTACATAACACCTTAAGTACTTTTTAAGTGGTTGTGTGGTTCCTGGGGCTTCCCTTGCTCTCCCTTTTATTCATTTTTGTCTTCTGGTACAACAGAAACATTTGTCTACATAATTGTAACATTGAAAGGCTAAGGATTTCAAAAGCAAAAATAAATAGAAGCATTTCTGAGATAATTGTTTTAAGTGTTCCTCTTTGTATGATGAAGTAGTGTAGTAAATTCATTGGAAGGTCAGAGAAAAAAAAAAGACTAACACAAATAGAAAACTATACACATTTTTTATTTTTTTTTAAACCTGCTTCTTGAATACTGGGAAAAGGAGAGGAAAAAAAAGGAAAGGCAAAATAAAGGGCTTCAACACATCAGTTCTGGTAGAGACCTGAGAACAAAAAGAATGAAACTTTTCCCATTGTCATGTGATTCCTATTACATTTCCATGCAACTGCATGCAAAGTAGGCATTTCACATTTGCAGATTTCCCAGGAGGATTTGCATGTACCAACAACCAACTTACACAAATATTTTTGCATACCATTTTTATTTGCATACAAAATATTAATGCTTAGGATGCAACATATTCTATACATTGGCCTTTGATTTTAATACTCTGAACATGAGTTCTGGGCTATTTCATGAATGCACAGAAGCACTTGGCTAAGCACAGACCCCCATTTCTGAGCCCTTTACCCAAGAATATTGTCAAGTTTTGTTGGGAGGGAATGGGGTTTCCTGCAGCCAGGCAGCCTCAGAGAGCAGCACTGCAGAGCCAGTGACCCTCAGCACATCCTGGCAAAGCTTTGACAAACATGGGCCAGAGCTGCTCAGGATGAAAAGAAACTACTACCTCAGATGGGTTGACACAGCTCCATCTCCTTGCTTTTGGGCACAGATACAAATATATTGCTATGATCAGAAACCAAATGAGAGCAATTTTGGGGGAGGGAACAGGCTTGCTTTCAGTCTCTAGTTGCAGAAGCAAACCAAGAATTAAAAATGAGCTACAGTTGTAACACAAGGAAACAAGTTTTTTTGCCACTTGCCACAGCTTCCTATCACTGAAAAAATTGCAGTGTTTGTGCATAGATTGACAGAGCTTTTAAGTGGAGGAAAACATCTTTTAAAGCCNCTGCACAAAAAGCAAAAATCTCTCTAGCATTCAGTAAGATACATGAGCTATATATATATACTTAAAAAAAAAAAAGTTGCCAACAGTCTTCAGATAAACACCTAATTGACTGACAGTTAGTAGGTGTCACCTTCTAATTTAAAAACCAATTTAAATTTAACCATCATATTGTCGAAGAAAAGTATTACCTTTCATTCAATAATTATACTTAATTGCCTTGAAGATTTAAAAGTTACATCGGCTACAAACATTTCAAGCTGTGCATAATGTCCAAGTCTCCTCAGAAGATTGCAGTTACTGTAGAGTTTGAGCCTCCTCCCAGACTTTTTATGGAAACAAAACCCACCAGCCTTTTCCTCAGTATCTGATGCAAATAAATGGCTAGATCCTCAGGATGGGAGGTGAGGAAGGAACCCTTCAGCTTCAGTAAACAGTTGAGCAAACTATAGCAGCTCCAAGCTTTTGAAGCTGGGGGCTATTTGTATGGTAACTAATCCTTCAGCTTTTTTCTTTCCTATTCCAAGCCCTGCTTTGAATCCTCTCACTTCCATGATTCTAGTTCACAACTTATTCCTTCAAAATACCTTTTATGCTGTGACTTTCTTCATTCTAGGTTTGGAAAGGACCTGGCAGAATTCCTCCTCCGTCATATAAACAAACGGAGATTTATTGCTCATAGAATTCTCTACAACCCAGTGATTTTATAGCATTTTTACAAACCTCTGGTCTTTTATGGGGTCTGCCCATCATGAGCCCCAATTATATCTTCCATCCAGCATCTGGGTGCAGAGGAAACATCCCAGGGATTTACCAGCAAAGTGAAAAACAGCACTACCTCACCAGCCAGCAAATACTGCTGCTGTGATTTGTGGCTGCCAGCTTCAGTTGGTTTGCTCCAAACTATTGAAAGGAATTACTTATGAAATTCTGCAAAAATGCCTTCTGCTTCTAGGACACAATGCTACAGCTGACTTTCAGTAAGCTGCAGAAACACAAGCAGTATGAGGCTGAAGAAAATTCACAGAACATGCTAACCTAGAGACATCAGGTACAGCAAAACTGTGCTGGCTGCACCAGGCTTGACAGTACTTCCAAGTATGTCATGGAGAAATTTAAAAGGCCACGTGAATCAAATGTCCACAGCTACTCATGAAAAAATGGTTATGACACCTCACAACAAAGCTTCACTTTACTGCTTCATATAACAGCAAGAAACAAAGAATAAATTCTTTCCCTGATCTGCAGAGTTAACAGAAGTAGGAGTGACCCACCAGTGCAAACCTACTGCCTGTGAAAGTCAGCACTCAGACTGATGCTGGTTGGAAACTTTCTACAATGCAGTCTCCCAGTAAGAATTAAGCACCAAGACGCATCCCCTCTTCCTGATTCTGGCTATACCAATACTTCCATATGATGTGGGAGATTCCCTTATACTAGAAAAAGCTACAGGCTATTCAGACAGCTTTTTGATGACTAGCTTTGCTTAGAGAAATGAAGAACTAGCATATTTTCCTTATTAAAAACAATCCTCAGTGAACTAGATGGAATCTATAATCACAGATGAGAAAAATGTGTCTACATCTGCTTACAAATCAAATCAGAAAGTTTTGCAGAGTTGAAAAAATTTACTTAGACAATGCACAATGGCATAGAATTTACTGTTATTTTGAAATTTGGATGCAAATTTAGAAACTCAAAAAACCACCCCATCAGTACAGGTTTCTCTCCTACCACCTCACTGCAGTATCCAGGTAAGGAAGGGCAGGAGCAAAGGACAGTGAAATATGAATTCTTCCAGCAATGTGTGAAGGCCAAAATCCCATATAGCTGTTCCCCTGCAATCAGCCAGCACACAACATTTTATACCTAACAAGGTATTAATCATCCATGGGATGATGTAGGAGATACTTTCAGTCTGCTGCTGGTGAAGATGTTCTAAATCTTCTCATTGTTTTTAGGGATTCTGGCTTGTTTGTGCTCTCACTATGCCAGGAAACCCCTCTGCTCTTAATGACAGATTTTCTGGTTTGAGCCTTTGCTATTTACTGGCTTAGCCAAACTGAGATGCCCAAGCAGAGAATAACTTTGTGTGTTAACCAGGTGGAATTCTTTTGTGTATTTATATGACTAAGTGGTATGAATAAGCAGCCATTTTCACATAATAGCTTTACAAAGGAAGAAAATTTTATGACCCTTATATTAAAGTGGAAAGGCGATCTGCAAACACTAACCACCAGACAGCTACAAAGAATAGCAACTGTCTGGGGGTTCACAGAGATCTAAGCTGCATAATACCTGATGGAAAAAGCTGAGTCCCACAACATTCAGAGGGAAAAAAGGCAAAGCAACAACCACAAAACCCAATCAACACCCCAGATTTTATTTTCATGGTTGGAGAGACTCAATTTTTTATATAATAGAATTCCAGAAGTTATTTATCCCTTCTGTTGGCTTATTAGATTTAGGATTAGTGTTCAACACCCATTTGAGAATTTTAGATTATCAGTTTTCAACTCCTTTGGCCTCTGGTTTTCTATACAGAAGACTAGGAATTAACTCAGTGATGATTTGATTTGCTCAGGATAGAGATGAGATCATATAAGAAGAGAAGACAGTCACCTGCTTTTTACCTCTGTGGCAGAGAGCATTAAAGTTATTCAGCAATTTTATGACACCCGCTCTTTCTGTGCAACATTTGCATGCACTGAGCTGCCACATTGCCCAGAAACAAGGAAAGTGTCCAGGCTACCTGTGAAGGTCAGGAACATGAGACAACTTAGTCCACAATTGCTGCCTGCTGCTTTAGGGACATTTTATGCAACTCTTGTGGCTGGTAGTAGCTCTCCTGGCTACTCTGCTTGAGCTGGAGGGAGATCTGAGGATTAAGAACTGCTCCTGCACAGTGTGTGTCTCACACAAAAGAATGGATAAAACCTTGGGAAATAAGTGGCTGCAAAAATCAATACAGACAGATGTTCCACCAAAATGAAGTATTTTTCATTAAAATAAGAGCAAGCACATCAGGCCAGAAAGTAAAGACTTTAGATGAAGTTAACAGAACCAATACAAGTCTGGGTCTGCCTGATAGTTACTATCAGAGTGCCAGAGAAGATAAAGAAGGCAGCAACAAAAAAGAAAAACAGAGAATGTAGACAAAAAAATAAACATTGCTATAGAAAAGGGCAAACTCTGTGCTATTGAAAAAAAAAAAAATAAATACTGAGACCAGAAATAAATCTTCTTCAGACAAAAACTTAAAATCTAATGTTTTACCCAGGTGTATATAGTATAACCAAATCACGATGGTGTTCACAACCTGGGACAACCACCTCTTTCAGAAGAGGGTCAGCAAATGGGGTTTAAAAGCCAAGAGAAATTACTCCAAAAGGCCCATTGGTCTCTTCCTTATCAACAAAGAACAAATGCCTTTTTCTTGCAGCATGTTGTGGCAGAAATAAAAGACAAAACTGAATGTAAATCATCCGCTTGAAGGCTGTGGCTGTGCAGGTAGTGAAACCACATGTGTGGCCACCCAGTGCCAGAGGAAAGAGGTCTTGCCCCCCTTTTCTTTCTTCCCTACCACTCCACAAAAAATCCCCCCTCACAGCTGAGGGCTACTGTCTCTCCCACCTGCTGCTTGTCCCCCCTTCCCTGGGGTGACTCAGCTAGCAATATTTCAAACAAAACCTGCAAAGACTGATTGCAGGACCAGCTGAACGAGTTGGTGAGTGGGATGCTGGATTTCAGAGGGAATGTGGAGCAGAGGGAGGAGAAGGATGGAAGCTGTGTCTGTCTTGGGAGGCTGAGCTGGGCTGCCACAGACCAGCTCATGCAACCAAAGCCAGAAAAGTAGGTCAGAGTCTGCTCTCATTGCAGAAGGGAAATGTCAAATGGAGTTTGGCTTGAGAAAGGTTTGTTACAGACTAGAAACTGGCAGGAAGAATGAAATTAGGACAAGTTGAAAACTGTCCTTAGCTTTCATAAAATATTAGGATTATTTTCTTGAGAGAAATTGATTTTCGTGAGAAAAATCAAATTCCTTGGTAACTAGGAGTGTGCTTACAGATTAGAATGTTAAAGATGAACAAAATTTTTAATTAATAAATCTTTCACCATCAAGCAACATCTTCTCACTTCCTTTTGTCATAGGAGGGAGAAAGTCTTATAGCAGTGGAGAAGCACTTTATGAAAGCTTGGAATCAGTGCATTTGAAGTTATGCTCCTGATTTCATTACAGTGAGATTTCATCCAGAGGCTAAATAGAAAACATAACTCAAACCTGCTGAGGTAAAAGGATCGCAGTTTGTGGATAGAAAGAATAATTTTCACACCACTTCAGAATAATCATTAAAAAGAATTTAGTGTGTCAGGTGCACAGTTATAATATTAATTTGCTCTTGGTAATGTAAGAGGGGTGACAGGTAATCCAATTTACTTAACCCCAAAGTTATCCTATTTTATGTCACTCTTTAGTTATCAACCACTCTAAAGTCACATTACTTTGAGCAGGAAGATGAAATAATAGAGTCCATTAGGTTACCATCTGCCCCTGGTGTTTCTTAAAACAGCAACTAAGGAATGCAGATGTGCCAAGCAAAACTTTAAATCTTTGGAAAGAAGCTTGATTTTGCAGGAAAACCTGTTTACATTTGATATACTGGAAAAAATACGATTCTCATATGTATTAAAAAAAGGAGACACTTAAAATTGCCAAGGGCAGTGAGTCCTTGCACAGTCTATACAAGCACCAGCCATTCCAGCTAATGGGACTGGGAAATGGAATACCAAGATGTGTCTAGACAGAGACCAACTGTGAAGTGAATAAAAGATTGTACTGAATTGGAACAAAGCAGAATGCAAAGACATCGCTAACCGTATAATGTAATTTTAATCTGGCAGAATCTGCTATGGAATTTTAGCAATTTTCTTCTTCACTTATCTTAAAATCAAGTTATTGGAAAGTGGATTCTAACATAAATAAGTAACTAGAGTATAGTTTATGTCTTAAAATCGGTAAATTTACTTTTGCTTTGTGCTTTCTCATATAAGAATTTTCTTCCTTTTCCGACTCTGAGATTTTTTTAGGACCCTTAAGAAGCACAATTTCATGCTTAAATCAGTCAGATCCATGATTCATTTAGGTTTCCTGCAAAATCATCAAGCTGTTCCAGTTTCACTTAAAAGGTTTAAGACCTGAGCCAGTAAGAATATGTGAAACCAGTTAAATTACCAAATTACCCTTTTACCTTCAGCTCAGAGAAACTGACATTCCAAAGTTGTTTCAAATTCTGTTTACATGAGAAAGGTAAGTTTTCACTACACATTTTCCAGTGATACAGGAGGACACATTTGCCTGTAAGGATCTATAAGCCCCAAGTCACCCTCTTGGCTATCATTAGCACTGACTCAGCTCTTTGAGAAATCACAGAATTTCCCAACCGTAATTTTTCGCAGGGTATTATATTTCCATTGAAGCTGATATTTCAAGGAGATCTGCAATTTCCAAACCACTTCTGCACCTATAACAACAAATACAAGGTAACTGTTTGTTCACCAAGACAGGTAGATATCAAAACTGCATGTTTTCCAAATTTAATGTTTTAAAACTTTCGTTCACCTCTCTGATGATTCAAACTGACATAACATACACTGTTCCTAATGTAGGTTTTCAGTCAGATGCTCTTCAAAATTAATAGCTAATATCTAGAAACCTTCCTCTATTTCACCCCTCCCAGACTTAACACATACAGCAGTAACTCCTACAAGTAGCTTCTGCTGAAGTCATAGGACTGCTTTGCTTATCCCCTGAGTAGAAAAACAAAATAAATGGCTGTTTTCATGCAATTCTTCCCAAGGTCTTCAGGATTTGATTTGTGAAAGGAAGAAATTGTCCTTTTATTAGTCAACATGGCTTGCTTGACAAATTTGTCTAATGTGGCCGTATTATATATTTTAACTTGCTGACATCTAACGATTGAGCAGAGGTCAGACTGGAAGCTCAAGGATTAACCAGCGCTTGTTTCATATTTCATCTTTCCAAACCAATAGAAAACAGCGTGCTCTCCCCAGCTGTCTGTCAGTGAAAGATAAGATACCTCATAAATAATAAGCAGCATTTTCAATTAAATGAAACTTCTCAGTGAAGAGAATCTAAGAAGGAAAATATAGTTCAAATTGTACTATATTAAAACAAACGCAATAAAAATACGAGAAACATCCTTTCTTTCAGTTATCTGTGTTTATGGTAACTATATTTTAAATTAATAGCTCAAAATCACGAAAGAAAGCACATGAGAGACTAAAAAAACCCAAAAAAACCCCATAGAGTAGTTACCAGCTTATACTAGCACAGCCACAAACTTCTCAAACTGATGAATTAAACTAATACTCTCTCACACCTGCTTGCAAACAAAACATAGCTTGTCACAAAGGTCTCTCAGTCATTAAGATTTTGAAGACTACACGCTGCGAGCTTATTTTGATATCAAAGTGGCTTCCTCATGCTGCAGTCCTTCAAAGCAGAAAGCAGCATGAAAACAAGGCCAACATGGCAGAATTAATACAGATGAAGGCACAGGCAGAAGGAGGAGTTTTTGTTTTGCTTGTCTCCCTCTGGAAAAGACTAATTCTCTTTCATCTGCACCAGAATCAGTTTTCTTTCTTAGGTAAGGAAATTCTCAACAGCTCCCTATATTTCCTGTTCTGACCCATTCAAGATACCATCACTTCTTGAGAAGTGTTATTTCTAAATCTCCCCAGAACTATAAAAACTCCAGGATGGTTCAGAAAAACTCCTAATCATACCATCAAGTATTTCTTCACTTAGGTTGCAGGTGATCTGCTTTCATGGACTTACTGGCTTCAGTCAGGTCTCAAGAAAAATTCATAGATTACAACAAGACGAAAATACTTTTCTAAGTAGAGCATCATTCTATAAAGAGCTGAAAAAGAACCCATAGCATTCAACCTAGTAAAACACCCCCCTGGTTTTGATGTATGGATCAGTACCTTAAACATTCTATGACTCTATTCAAAATTAAGGATTTGTTTTCTCTGGGACCAGTCTGGTCTGGGAATAGTATCTTCTCTAGAAACTATTTTACTGCACATAGTGTAGATTTTTTTTTTAATATCTTCTATCTTTATAAGCTAGCAAATGATGAGTTTTTCATTGCACCCATCTGGCAGCTAAATCAAAATGCTTTCTTTGATGAAATAAATGTTTCATGCCTAAAACAGTTTGTTACTAACACGAGGAACACATTTTTTCTTCCAGATTAAACTGATTTCAGGCAGCTTCTACTCTTTGTATGAAAATGAACTGTGCAATTACTGCAATTATCTCAGTCAGTATGAGAAGGGTAAATAATATCACCTTGTCAGGTTAAGCTTTGACCACCTGTCTGTTACAGCTTATTCAGGAATATTTCTTTTCACAGTGAAGCAGGTTTTGTGTTTTGGTTCTGTTGGGGTGTGGGGTTTTTGGTGGGGTTTTGTTCTTGTGTTTTGCGGGGGGGGTTTATGACTTTTTTTGTAGTGTTGGGTTTTTTTGTTTGGTTGTTTTTTTTGGTTTTGGATTTTTTGGTAAGTTTATAGTTTTTGTTTGTTTTCCTTTTAATTTCAACCTTTTATAGTTTTTCCTATTTCTCTTAATTATGTTCAGGCTGCAATTAGCTAATTAGAAGCAGTGCAGTCATTTCAGAATAATTGAATTTACATCTATTCTCTTATTTCTGTGCTGGTTTTAGAATGTTTTCACAAGGTGTTTTACATGCAAGAATCTGTGGGGGAATCACTATGACAATTTTTCTGATCAGATTGAGTTCACAGAGATTAAGATAACACAAGCTTGAGATGGCAAAGGACTTGGCTAGAATCAGACATTGCCTCCAGGAGCAGACTTCAGAGTACAAATGGAATTTTAGGAGAGCAAGGAACAGGGAGGAATGGAGATTAAATGGCAATAAGTGCACTTAAGTAATGTCTTGTGCTTCCATAGTGCTTTACTCCCATGATCCATTAAATGGTTTGAAAACTTTGATTGAATGAAGCCATAATTTTTCCTGAGAACAGAGAAACAGAGCTACAATTCCACATATGATAAAACTGGGGAACAGAAAGGCTAAAAATGGGATTCCATCTCTCAGGCATCACCACCTTCCTAAGCAATTCAAAGAGAAACCAGCTACCCTGCTGCCTTTCAGCACATCAACAGCCTCAACTCTCATCTAATAGACCCTTTATTTATTTCAGTGTTTTCCTCTGTGCACAGAGCAGGCAGAGGAGTACAAACACCTCATCTTTACTATTGCCATCCTGCCCATGCACCTCTGGGACTGACAAGTGCACGGGGTGGCAGTGACAGGAGCAGGAATCCTCTATCACCTGAGCTCTTATCTAGCAGAGGACAGAGAGAGGCAGATGCAAACTCGTGGAGCAGAATCAGAAAGGCAAGACCTCAGTAGATAACCTCCAAGCAGTTCTTGGAATATTGCACCTATTTCTCAAAAGACTGGAACTCTCATTGGTCAGTCAAAATTTCTGACAAGTGCTTTGATTTGTCGTTACAGCTGCAATAGAGCTATTGAGCTCCAGAAACAGAGCTCTGGAGGCATAACATTGAAACTCCCTGCACAGAACAGAGAAATGGAAACGCTGCACGTTAAGTTTGCCAGTGTCCATGCTTTTGGTTGTTGTTTTCCATATCCTCTCCCAGCAACTTCTGAACTGGTATTAGCAGCAAAACAGAAAAAGTCTGAACTAAGGTCCTGAGCTATTGGTTTCAACAAGAGTGCTATCATTAAAGAATGAATTTCTCTATCACTAAAAATAAATAGTACAGGCAACAGTAGTAAAAATTAATAGAAAATGTTAAATTATGTAAACATAACTGTCTTCATTGTCTTGAGACCACTTAGCAGTTTCTGTATTTGTATCAATTATCAATACTTTTCATGCAGTAACCACTGCTCTGGATCACTTCACTGTGTATGTATAACAGACAAAAACTATTTTGATTGAAGACATAAGTCTTGTTAATCTGACTGCTCTACCTTACTGTCAGATTCAATTTCCTTTGCAAATAATCTGGAAAAAAGTTTTGTTTCTGGAATGCAGGAAATTAATAATGTAATGGAGATCAGTAAAGGGGAACTCAGCTCACTCAGCTTGGCAGGGAGCCCATCCTGGTGCTGCAGCCTGAGGAGCTGGCAGAGGCATAGTCTAGGATATTTTCAGTTGAAAAAGTCACAATGGCATTAAGGAGAAATAAACCTCCAAGCTTGGGGACTCACAAAGTAGAGAAATTTACATTTCTCCATCACATCTGCCAAACAAATTAAAAACAAAAGTGCAGAAGGGAGTGCCACGTTTTTCAGGTGCAGCGTATGCATCCAGCTTGACAGAAGTCAGCAGATGAGGAAGCAATCAGCTTACTCATTTGGCATTATTATTCTTATGTCTGAAACTCACCAAGTTTAGAGCAGTTGGGACACAAAGACAGAAAGTTTTTACTTGACCGTAATTGACCGTAGGGACTCAGGCTCAGCAATTACAGCACAGAAATCCTACAGAAAAAACACACCTGCTTGATTAGAGACTCAAATTTGTTGTTTTAGACACAGTTACACAAATGTTAAAATTAAAAACTAATGTATGCACAGCATCAGGGATTATTTCAATATATAAGAGTAGAAAATATTTTATATAAATAAAATGCACACTGAAGAGTCTTGCAGCTGGGCTGTGGTCTTGTCTGGGGGAGAGCTGAGACTAAAGAATCTAAGAATCAAATACCCATACCAATACAGCATTTAAATAAATCCAGTATTAACCTGATGTATGCGAATTCAGTTCTTACACAAACTGCTTTTAAACAAACAAACAGAATAAGAGAATGAAAAATCCTCCATTATTCATTGAAGACTTTTAGAGCTTCATTAACTTTGTTGCTATTATGCACTTCTGATTAGCTGGGTTGTTAAACAGCTATTGTCAAGTTCTGCTAAAGTGCTTTATTTCCTTTTTGGAACTACAGCAGTGTCATTTGAATGTAGTTAGCAACATGTCATCAGGTGTTATAGCCGTGCCTGCAGAGTATAAATTAACTGCAATTTCTTTATCACTCCCTTTTCAGATGGATTTTCATTCAGACATAACACAGTAAAAAAAACCTGCTAGTGTTTTAGATTACCTAGTCAAAGTACCCCATCAGGTCAGGATGATATTGTAGGCCCAGGTGGGATAACATGAGAGTAAGAAAGAAGAAAGGGGGGGCAGAGGGAAAGACAGAGTGTGACCCAGCACTCTCTGCTGATGACCTGATAGGACAAGTAGTAATGAAGAATTTACATGCAAAACTCCAGATCCCAAAATTTAAATTCCATGAGCATACTCAGGCCTGATTTCTCCCTGCAGGACAGAAACCTTAAACAACCACAGAGGCTGCTTATACTAAAAGCCAGCTCCACTAACCTTGAAGAGTCATTATCTTGCATTTTATTTTCTCATTTGTTCCTCTTGAATGTCCTGATTCCCCTAGTGTTCTTACCCTCTCACCAAGAGCTGGGACTTTGAAAAGTTAAAACTCCCTATTTTAGGCATATTCTGTTTTTCAAATAAAGCAGACTTTTAAAAATACATAAAAATTAGAACTTAAGAACAAGGTTAAAAATTAGGCTAATTCTGTATACATGATACAAGTCAATGAAGAAATGCTCATCTACCTCCGAGGAATTGGACCAGCCCCATGGGGATGTTAAAAGGACAATTTTGGAAGCTCATCCCATAATCTACCTTCAACATAAAGTACTCTTTTTTTTCTTTTCACTTAATCTATCACATTAACAACTGAGCATTTAAAATCTTTAGGAAATTCTGTCAAGAGTCTTTTAAAATAATCTGTAAGAAAAATAATACAGAGTTCCCAAGACAAGATTTTCTATAACAAACTATGAACTTTATTTTTAACCACAGAAAGATCCTCTTCATCCTCCTTCATCTTTCATTTCAGACCCAGGGCTTTATGTGAGAATCTGACAAAGAACTCAGAAAATTCCATGAGGAGAAAAAAAAATTATAAAAAGTCTTCCTTAAAAAGAAAAGAATAGTAGCCATCACTTCTTCATGTGTAGGAGAACTGCAGAACTATATGATCATGAACACCCATCTATGCAATGGTCAAGAATTTACTCAAGTAGCCTTTTTGGGTATGGATTAATTGTGACATAAATGTATTTTAGATATGCAATTACTTACATTTTAAAAATATAAGCAGAAGCACTTTTAGCATTCAAATGATTTTAAGAAAAAGTTAATGCACTCCAATGGACAGGTCAGAAGATAAACCTGCTTTTCCTAGATTTTGTTTCTTTAAATCAAGGCTGACATTCTGAATACACTATTAACAAGTAAGAAATCAATGTTAACTGTAAAGATGTTGGTAGAAGTCTACAATGCTCTTTAAAATTAAATTACATTCATATAATCTCAACGAGAATAGGGTTTAATTGAAAGACTCCTGATCTGGCTGTCCTGTTTTCAACCTCTTTGTTGTGAAATCTGCCTCTAGGAAGTCTTTAAAACTATTTCCCAAATAAAAGACGTCAAAGGCAATTTATCAGAAACTGCATCCACCCATACAGGGCAACAGATGACCCAGGATTTTGTAAGACAAGCTTTCTGCCTTGCCTCTGAATCAGACGATGCTTTTTTATTATGATGATCCTCTAAGAGCTGATTTTACAAGATGTAGTCATCAGTGTTAATATATTCAGTTACAAAAGACAGGTGGTAGTATCAGCAAGTCTTTGGATGAAACAATTACCTTAGGGTTGCACATATGTAACACTAGTTTGGATAAAAAGGGAAAAACTTAAGCTGGAAATTTATATATTATCTCAACTATTTTTTAGCTTGTTTTGGAACAAGTATAATTTAACCAACAAACAAAAGTATAAACCACTTCATGAATGATTAAGAAACGTACTGTAAACACTGCAGACTTTTATTCTGATATTATTTCTGCAGTTACCTTTAAACAAATTGGTCCCTGTTTAAAAGATTCAGCTGGTGTGGAAAAAAAGGTAGGCACAAGTTTCATGTATATGTCAGTCTGAAGAAAGCAGTAAACAGTTGATTCAGTAGGGAAAAAGGCTTTAATTCTCAATTCAGAGTAAAGGAATGAACTGATAAGAGAATTAAATAGGATCTAGTTTACATTTTCTTTTAAAATTTCTTGAAAAATATAACTTTAAATTTTACTAATCTGTATATAGGTCAGGCGTGTTCATCACATGGATGTATGTGGAGAGCACGTATATGTCTTTTTCTGCCTGATATGTCCTCATGCACATACCTTTTGTCATGCACAATGGCACAGCTGATCAGAGCACAACCTGCACATCTTCAAACAGGATTGGATTAAATACAGTTTTGCTTGAAAGAAAAAATAAAAGTTTTTCTTTTTCTTATTGAACATTTTTCCAGGATATTCATATTGTCCGAGGCAATGTCAATTAGCCAGTTTATACTATAACCTGCCAGTTATTTTATCTTGTAAGAGTTTTATTTATGGAACACTTTGATTTTAATGTGTTCAAATTGCATGGGACATGCTTCAAGAATTGCTTGCGTAAAGTAGCGTTTTGAAAATAAATATATTGCCTCCTCTTATTTTACTTAATACTGAAAATCCCACGATCCCATTTTCTCTGCCATTTTATCTGCAGGATAAAAGAATTCTCATTGTGAAACAATCTTTCCCGAGGAACCCATTAAAGTGCAAGTCTCTGTATTTCATCAAACAAGTTGTGCATTCATCTCCTCAGAGCGGATGACAACTTCTTTGTATCACTTGGAGTTTAAGAAAGCAGTGTTTGCAGGGAAAATGTTCATAAAGGCTATTTTTAGCATTTTCTGACTAATGGCAGCATTAGGGCTGAGAGAAGATTGATGCTATTTGAGTACAATTTACTAATT
Source organism: Florisuga fusca (assembly GCA_038090715.1). NCBI lineage: Eukaryota > Metazoa > Chordata > Aves > Apodiformes > Trochilidae > Florisuga > Florisuga fusca. Next base: position 5,863,561 of record JAAWXA010000023.1, read on the forward strand.
GGGGATGAGTAACAAGAATGAACAAAGAGATAGAGTACTATCTAAGAAGATTTAGAGTAGATTAGGCTTTTGTTAAAAGATTGGATAGTTTAGCAGCAGTTTGGAAAACTAGTCTGATAAAGCAAAGCAAACATTTAGACCAAAACAAATCTTAAGCTTTTTAGTGTTGTCTGTGATATTATTTTTTAAATAGATACACTCAAGGCAACTTTAAAAAGAGACTTAAGTAAAGTTAGATAGCAACTGAGCCTCTTAATGTACCTAACATATACATCTATCTCCATGGTTAAAACAAGGATTCTCAACCTTATATTAAGAGGGACTACTAAACTCTTGGAAATTCAGCTGAAATTCATAGAGGGGGGGAACAGGGTGTGAAGTCAACCTCAAAAAAATCAAGTTTACCATTTCTAAAGCATTTATATGGTTGTGCAGCACCCATACACATAAACACTGGAAGCTTTGTTGGATAGGGAAGGTTTCACGTGGAAAATAATGGCATTTCAGCAGTTAATTCTCATGTTTGGCCACACCTGCTGAGCTTCCTGGATGTAGAAAATTCAGATAACGAGTTTACTGTCCTTAACTTTTAACTTTTCCTGTTGACACTGAGCATACCTCAGAATTTTTGTGCCCATCAGCTGCCTGATTTCACTTGTTATCAAAGCAGTAAGAAGCACAAGTAATATGCATTTGTAGGTAATTAAACAACAGATGCCAAGATAGGGGCACAAAATTTTTTTAAAAAAAGTTAGAAGCATTTATTACAGGAACATTTTTAACCTAGTTCAGGAAATACCTATTTACTCAAAACCCAGAAACTTTTCATTGAAGTTGGAAAAGATAATAACCAGAACTTCAAAGTTTAACTGTTCAACTATGAAACCAATATAGTTTAACTTAACATTTTGTTTTCATGTTGCTGTTGTCTGATGAATATTTTTACAGAGAGAGTTTTTTTTTTTTTTTTTTTTTTTTTTTTTTTTTTTTCCCAGTAGCACTGCTATATCTTTTAAAGTTTACCAGTTATGTCAAATACACAAACCAAACTTCACCCACATAGGTCAAGATGGTCAAAGAGCATCCTGCCTGGAAAACATAAAAATAGCCTGGAGGATATTCTGCCAGAGTGCATTTAATGCACTCCAACCACTGCTGGATGTTTAGGGACAGTCCAAAATAAGCTCTCCAATGTGCATATGGTCATGTCCCCAGAACTCACAGCTATTACTGAACCTGCACTTAAACTATTAAATACAGCACTTCTTTGGTCACATGAAATAGTGTTAGGGAGATATCTGACCCTTTTCATTCAAAACAGAATTTATTCAATTTACTTTTCCAACAGATTTAAAAGATACAATAAGTTGGGTCAGACTATTGAATCAAGACATTCTATAGAAAAAAGTTGATAAAAATATACAAACGCAGAATCAAAACCAGAGGAAAGTTTAGTAAGCTCTCTCAGAGAGATGACTTTTTTTCCTGAGGACATTAGTAATACACAGCACAACTGCTCTGTGTTCAAAGCATACATGCTCAGACTGTATAAACACCAGAAATCAAAAAAAAACTTCAATTGTCAATGATTTTTCCCTGTAGGTAGTAAAGATGAGGTGAGCAGTCACTAATCTAAGAGTTTGAAACCAATAATGATGAACTTTAACACAATTTACTTTATTGCAAATCAAATGTTATTGCCTTTAGCAGAGTACCTATAGTGTGCTTTTTTCCCCTTCCCAAACTGCATAACACGGAAAATTTAACTTCTTTAAAATTATAACCAGCATGAAAGAATACTGGCAAATCTTTGGTTTGGTTCTGAGCACACGTAGCAAGTTGAATAAAAGGAATCCTAGGGAGCATTCAATGATAATCAGGCTTTCAAATGAAATTTTAAATCCTCATATACAATTTGATTTCTGCGATTTAGGTTTCTATGAAATTTTACAGGGCTTAAGAATGATTCTATTAGAACCCATTTAATTACTAGCAGAGCTTACTAGGTTCATTTCCACTACACACTATGGCTCTGCTCACCAAAGGACTGTAAGAGCATGACTGTCAGTGGGAAAGATAATGCCCACAGGAGATCTGTCCTGATACTTGAAAAACAGAACTTGACTTCTCTCACAAACCTACACCCCAACTGAGAAATGGAACAAGCTCCCCAGGGCAGTGGTCACAACACCAAACCTGCCTGAGGTCAAAAAGCATTTGGATGATGCTCTGAGGCACATGGTGTGATTCTCAGGGTGATTCCTACACAGGGACAGGAGTTCCTAATGGGTCCCTTCCAACTGGGCACACTGTATAATGCTATAATATAACTGCAACTGTGGCATTATACTATCAGCTCATGGGTTCCTACAGTAAATTACAAGAAGACAAGTTTTTTCATAGGGCCTGTAAGTTAGCATTATTTGATATGAGCAATCCTTGTAAAAGCTCATTTGCCAATGCAAGCTGAATACCTAGAGCCCTGATTTCTATTTAAAAAATTAAAAAGTTTTGCTGGGGAAAAATGTTTATGGATGCTTCTGCTTTTTGTTTACTCCTCAGCTAAAATCTGTTTGAAATGCGACAGCTTATAGACATTTATTTAGATTTCCACAGAACTAAAGGAAGTCCTCATGAGGAGGCAGAATTATTTATGTAAGAACTTCTTTTTTGCAATATCTTTACAAATGAAATATCCATAAGTCATTAAATTAAAAAAAAAAAAAAAAAAGAATAATCTTCACTGCACCATAAACTCTATCAGCTGGGTCAGTAACCCCTTGAAATTACTAGTTACATATTTGGTATTTTGTAATGCTTCCATTTCATATCTGCATCTTGAACTCTGAGTAACTATTGAAAGTTAACTATTATTGTTTCTTGTATCATGGCCCACAAGAATATAATTCCTGTAGAGATAGCTGGGTGCCTATCTGTGCAGCCTCCTGGGGTGAGCATACTGGTTTAGAAGCACTAAGGAGGAAAGAAGGTCTTGTCTCCAATGTGACAGGTTCTCAGCTGGTGTAAGCAAGTCCAGCATCAGGAATGACAGGGGATCTGGGTACCACTTGAGGACACTGTTCTGGTGTTTCTGTACTAAAGCTGTATTTGACTCTAGACATGAGTGATTTTGTAAGAAATGCCATTTATTTGAGCTATGTGTGGTTTGAGATGTTCCTGCTGCTTCCTTGATGTGTTTTAACTCTAGAGCAATTTCACGAAGCCAATAGCAGATTGTAGCACATTCATAACCCAGACTGTACATCACACATAACAGTGAAATTACAGATGTAATTTGGAGTGAATAGTCACCCAGTCCTGCTCTCTGGCAAGAATTACCATAAAACACCCACTGAGCAATCTAAAATTGTTGATACATATGGCAGTTTACTCCAGACCTCTCAGTTTTCTGAAGCACAACCACATCATGTGTTTCAACTCTGGAAGGAGCTGTATGCTCAAGCATCAGGTCACTCATAATCACAGGTATTGAGGTTAAGAGAACTGGCATAGCCAAAAGAACAGGGCTGGCTTTCTTGCCACCCCTCCCAGTGCACTGAGGAATTACGAAATCAGGATGCTTGCCAAAGGGCTAAAGCTAGGGTTCTTAAACTCAACAGAAACAAGCATACAAACCTGTAACGCTCTTTCCCTTCCCAGTTTTCTAGGTGTTCCTTTTCAAAATACAAGCAGGTGGAAGCTTTACCTCACTGCCTGAGGCTAATGCATTTCTGATGAACTACTGATCAGCCATTCAGAGCTCTTCACCCAGGCAAACTGTAATTTTCATCCAGCAGTAAAGTTTTATGTGCATTGTGCAGGTTTCTAAACACTGCCTCTTCATAACTGACCATTTACCCTGAAATTACTGCTCTCAAAAATCTCCAAGTGCCTGTCTAGGGATGTATAAAACACAATAACTTCGGTCTTTGCAAACTGGTCAAACACAAATTTCACCATTCCATGTTTGAGTCCATTACTTTTGACCCAATAACTTTGGAAAGCAGAACAGCTCAAGTGCTTTTTTTATTTTTTTCTCTATAGAATGTAAAGAAACAACCAAACCCCTCTATTCTCCTCAATGGATGGACTTTTGAACCCTCTTTCTTCCCACCATAGATTAAAGCTTTCACTTGCAGCATGCACTACTCCTTCCTTGGTTGCTTCTGCACAGAACTCAATAAAGGTGAAGCAACAACATGAACAAAAAACCAAAACCACTGGAACAAAAAAGCTACAGCAATGTGAAGGTAGGGATATTACCTAAGAGTAAGAAACATCCTGAAAAGCTAATCATGCTTTCTTCCATTGCTGTCTCATTTTAAATATTTCTTCCTTTCCAGTCTTGCAGTGCTCCAGGCTGTTCAGTAACCAAGCTCCTATTGGGGAGGATGATCCCTTTTTGATCAGACAGTACTTGCAAACAACAAGGGAAGTCACTTCCCTGCCTGCCAGACTACATCACCTATTTGGCTTTTCTGTCACCTGCATCAGTCCTCCTAAATGTTAATTACACTCCACTGAAACCACTTACCTTTCTTCTAGTTTTAAGGAAAGGTTTTTTGTTTTTTTTTTTAAACATAATTTTTAGCACCTATCACTTCCAGCTCTTTCCTCACATTTTGACTACATCCCTTTGTCACACCATCACCAATCAACTTCTTTATTCCCATGCATTTGCTTCCAGGAATCTCCCTGCCCTATTCCCCCCCACCCCCCACACCATTCCCTCTTCACTCCCATTGCTGTTGGCTGCCCTTCCACATCTCATTCTGGAAAAGTACTGTTGGAAGTTCTCTCATCTCCCACTCCTAGCCAAAAAATAAACAAATCTCAGACACAAGTTAGCACTCATCCACAGGAGATATGTTAAAGAATGCAAATTCTGCCTGTCAGAAAGCACCATCCTTCCTCTTCACGCCGTGCTCAGCTGGATGTCAGTGCTTTAGAAGAGGAATGGAGCCCCATTAGAGGAAGTTTAGTAGTGTGGCCTGTAGTCATTCATACATACATATATCTAATTTTAACAGATTTCCCATAGACATGAATAGCTAGGATTGTCTGTTAATGCAGATATATGGAGCCCCAGGCTGATGTTTTTCTTCTTGTTTGTTTTTACAGGCTCTAGAATTATTCCTCAGAAGTTTTAATATCTGCCATCATAAATCCTCCAAAGATTCCAGATGGATAAAATGTAACCTACCCAGTGATTTTTATGACTTTGATTAGTAAAACACAAGTGGTTTTGATCAACAGTGTTGCATCCTAACCATGATATCATCCTGCTGAGAAATTTCTTGTAGTTACCAGAAAGAAACATGGGGGAGGTACAGGCCGAGTGATGGGAAATGTAATAAGTAGTAAGAAATATTACATGTATCTTCAGTTTTAGTAAATTGTATGTGTTTGAGATTAGGGTGTGTGTTTCCTCCTCAGATGATCTAAAGCACCAACATTCAGTCTGCAGCATCCTGCTTAGAAATTTTCAGTCACCTAACCCTCAGTACACACTGCTTTTTATAAAATATATAAACTTTTCGATTATTTCAACTGTCAGAAGAGCCTGCAAGGAACTTGCTTCTTCCATTCACATTTCATTACAGTATACAAATAAAGCTTGTTTTCTTTCAGTGTTTTATTGTGCTGCTTTTGCAGAAAACATTTGACAGCTGAACAAAGAAGTCATCATCATATCTTGAGCCAAGACAATAACAGAAATATGGAAGGCTCCTTCATCTACCATGACACAAATACAGCAAATAATAAAATTTATCTCCTCATTTCCTGTTTCTTAGCCACGCCCTGTGGACATAAAACCCTTTCCTATAGGCAGAGATAGGAGAAGTACACAGCACTGAAAAAAAATCCACTCATGCTTTTTAGGCAAACAGGCAATTTTGAACATCATGATAACATGGAGTGCTTTTATCACTTGCAGGAAAGCTCAAAACCAAACTGAAGCCTATCCTGCCAGCCACAAATGAAACTTTTGATTTTAAACTCAGAGGATTGAGATTCAACATCTAATAATGACTGTTGATGAAACTTGCCTCAGGAAGTGTTGAAGTCACATTCAAGAGGCTTTTTCAAAATGCATTTGAGAGAGAGAAAAAACATCTACTTATATAGGTATTTTTTCCTCTCATAAATTCCTAAAAGAAAATAGAAGTTTTTGTGCTAAAAATAATTTTGTAAAAATTTAGTTTGATGCATTGGGAGGTTCTTAGCTAACTGTAAAAAAACTGTCTGAATTGTAAAATAAAAACATTATTATAGTTCAATAAGAAGCAAGCAAATACGAAGAGACCTAGGTTAAAAGTCTGTCAATATCTTTCAAAATACATTAAAGCATGTTAGTGAAGAATCAATAACCATTATTTCTTGTGCTTTCACTTTATGGATATTCAAAGATTCTATCACAATGATAACACCCTAAAGCAGCAACTTTTAATAAAACGAACATATTTCCCTAGCAGTACTTAAACATGTTAAGGACTTTTTATTTATAATTTCTAAGACTTTTTTTTTCTTTTGTAATTGTCACTTTATGATATTACCTTTGAAGTACCAGGAAAATCTGAAGTAGAAAGGGGCAGGACAGGTAATCAAGGCGTGGATACTATTACATCCTCCAGTGCCCATTGCATTAGAGCAGGTGTGACTGTAAACCCAGCTGACTCAAAAAATGGATATAAGCAAATTATCCTCCATAGCCATGGATAGATGAGCCAGGGGGTACAGATCTGTTCCATCAGCCCAGAAGACCAAGGGGATTACAGAGGATGGTGGATGTTCCTTGTTTCCAGACAAATGTTTTCACTTTCTGCAACTCCCCTGCCACATTAGGAGACTGAGAAATATTTGTGTTGTTTATAAAACTACTGTGTATTCATACTGGCCAGAGCAAAACAGCACACAGATTGGTGTCCTGAAACCAAGTGCTATGCTTGTTGTATAAAAGGCAAGGGAAATGGGAAGAGTCTGTAAACAGGCGAGAAGGAAAAAATAAAAATATTCAGTATAGTTTATTCTAAACCTATTGAGTTCTGATCATGAAAATGAGCACTTGCCAGCATTTGCTACCCCATTTGACATAGGGGACACCTGTTCTATGTGGCAAAGGCAGGCAAAACATCACTGTTTAATAATTTCAGGTTTTTATATCCATAATTTCATTCATCTGTCATACTGAATTATCCATTCTCATTCTACCTAGCTCAAATACTGTAGCTCCACTTATGCAAAGAGTTTATTGTTTACCAAGTTTCAGCCCAAAAAACATTAGCAGAGATGAAGAAAATAACATTTGCATACAGAAACAATAAGCTTTTACCTGAAATACCCATTCATTTTGACAAGCTACTGCTTCTACTTTATGAGCATCTTGTAATCAAGCCTACAGAGCACTGTCTGGCTAAAAACATGCTTCTGAAGGATATTTTGTTGTTATTTTATTTCAAAGACTTACTTCAGGATAGATCTGGTTTATGTTGACGATAACAAAAACTATCAGGAAATGACCATTATAGCTCTTTGAAACCCACTCATGAGTAGCTTCAGAAAGTTGTTCAGCATTTCACAGTTTTTTTGGTTTGTTTTTTTTTTTTAATTTCAGCACAAAGACTTGCTTCTTCTTCCTCTCCACATGCAGTCCTGTATCACAGTAATGTTACTTATGAACCACAAACTAAACTGCTGTTCAGGAAACCTCTTCATCACGCCAAGTCACTACATGCAGCAAAGACTTGCTTTAAAAACACACTTAAACAATAAATGTGCATAGCTTTTGACCAGTTTCCCCTTACTTCTACTAGGTGCCATCCTGTACTTGCTTAACTCCTCTCTCATTGTACTGGCACTAAAAAGGTAGAAACCTGCTGGTACTTATCCCCCTGTAAGGTAGGTGATTTCCTCAAGGCAATTGACTCCCAAGCAACCTCGAGAGACTGATCTGAGCTTGCAGTGTCTGTGAGAGATGAGCTCAGGATTCCAGAACAAGAGAGCTGACTGAGTCAACCCTTGCATTGCAATGAGGATTTTCTCTTGCTACATCTTTAAAAAAGAAGTTGCTCTTTACACATCCGAGGAGAGATCCTGTCTGCACAACCATGCACACCGAGGAACAGCAGACAAGCTTTAATTTTGCTTCCTCAGCCTGACATGCCTGAAAGGAAGAATTGCATTACATTCACGTTCTTTGATTCAGACTCAATTCCACTAGAATGTCAATAAAGTGCTACTTTCAAACATTTCATTAGAAGAGCTAACGTCAAAAGTTTATAGCTCCTGCGTATGTAAAACACTCTGGGAGGCCATTTATCTGAAAGACAATCTATAGAGAGGAATAAGTTCTTTATATTTCATTATTTTCCAGGATGGCAATATCATTCCAAAGTCAGGATTGTTTTGGAGGATAATTATGCATTCCTGCTGCTGTTTAATAACAGCAGTGTTTCAGAATAAAGCAGCAGAGACAAGCACAGCTAGGATGAAGGGTCTGTCAATGTTTTGTGATATTATCAGCACAGGGCTACAGCATGGTCTGGAAGAAGCACCATGATGTAAGAGAAGACAAGTCAGACCTGAGAGAAAAATAATTTGACAGATATTAAAAAAAAGTATCCCATTTTTCTGAACACCTTTCAAAGAGAGACCAGGTTACTGAAAGCACTGCTTTACATTTGTTTAGCTACTTGAGAAAAAGATCCTTTAATTCTGCTTCTAATTCCATCTTCTAATCGAAGAATTTGTGCACATAAATGATCCACTTCCTTGCCATGTGATTAAATTTGGTATCCAGTCAGAATCACCACAAGAAACTCATTTTAACACATAAACAAACATTCCAGGAGAAAGGACTAATTTTATAATTGAGAGTGCAGGGAGTGGTCTTTTGATGTAGGCTGAACTGAAAGCCTGAATACTGATTCCTTATGAAGAGCAGAAAATGTCTTCTAATCCTAAGGGAAGCTAAAAAAAACTTATCTGGAAAGGGGATGAGATGGACCTGGAACTGAGCAGTGCTGCTCTAAGAGGCAGAAATCAGCTTCTCTACATTTTCTTCCAACTTTCAAAGCCCATTTCTGGGAAGAAGCTTGTGTCTTGGCTCCAGAGGGTGTTAGATCAAAGTTGAGACTACACAGCTACTATATTTACTTATTCTAAACACAAATATTAAGACTTACAATAAACTGAAGCTTCTGAATACTTGAGTTGTTAAAGAATAATTGCTCCCTAGAAGCTTAAAAACGTACCTTGTTCACACATTGCAGGGGTGAGAAGTAGCAATTTGATGTTTCAGCAAGTTGACTGAAAAAGAAAACTTTTTAAATTTTGTTGTACTCCCCTCTTCAAAAAATCCTTCATCTTAAAATGTCTTCTGGAGTTTAAGAAGAAGCCTGCACGTGTTTCCTTTCAAAAGTAAAACCTTCACTTTATTCCACTATGCAGAGAGAAGAAGAGTTCAGAAAACTCCTGTGGGTCAAATGTCAGCTCTCTCTGGCTTTTCCTCTCTTGCTTTAAGTTCTCCAAACAGTGATCAATATTTGCTGTAAAACCCAGTCCAGAGCAGATGATTTAAGGATGGTGTTTCATTAATTGAATCCCTGTGCATCCCTTCCTGCTTATTTGTTCAGATCAAAACTTTGAGGTTAGCTAAGCTTTTGTGTGTGTTTTAAGAACACATAATTTTGTGTTTTCCACAGAAATGACATTCCTAATTAGCACAGAAAGTAATCACATTAAGTTAGAAGATGCCCATTACTCATCTGTTTACAGCTGATCTTTGATGAACCAGCCTGATCAGGGGCATAGACGATCAGGAAACTCTTCAAGGTTCAGAGGGAAAAAAGCCTGGGACAGTGCACTTGATCAATGTCACTGTGAATGTCAAGAGATGGTCACTATTGCCCTGTAGATTTATTGCTTAGGTCCAAGAAAATTACTTTCTCTCTTCTCAAGCTTTTCCTGGCTATATTTTTAATCTCATCCCTTCTTATTCTACTGCCTCCTCTCCTATTTTGCAGATTGATTGTGGGCTCACATGAGACTCAAAGGAGTCTCTCTGGTCAATGGAAAGCTTGAAATTTTGGCAAAGCATCTACTAGAAAACCAGATCAAGGTATCTTCCACTCTATGAAATTATTCTGCATTCTCCACAGGCACACAAACTCATACCTAAAAATAGATGGAAGCACCATTTGTTTTGTTCATTGTGGTTCAGTGGCACAGACATGATTATTTTCAGCTGATAAAGCCTGTCTCTGGCATAGAAGCCCTTTACATATATATATATATATACATACATACACACATATATATTTATGTTTGTTTGTTTATATAAGCATACTACTGCTTTGCCCAGAAAAAACATGAAGTAAAAATGCAAGACAAGAGGATTTTTACAAGACATTTGTACCAGAATACAATTAAAACATACACTTCCAAGCCACATCTCCAAAGTGCTTCACAGGAACAGGCTGCACAGAGCTAACACATTAAATGCCAATCATCTCTTTGTAAAAGCAAAATCCAGACTGAAGGCAGAAGTCTTTCTTGTTTTCAGATTCAAAGAAATCACCCTCCCACCATCCCTCTTTATTTAAATAAATGAACACATAAATATTCACTGAATGAAGAAATCTGGAGAGCAACGTAATAGCAAAGGAGAGCAAGCTTTTCAAAACAAAGATATGTTTTGTTAGAACTGAAGGACCAGAATACATAAAACACACTTGAGTACAGTTTTCTTCCTATTTCTTTTTTGACTTTTCTAAAATTATTCAAATGACTAAATGCTATTACATGCCACAGAACAGATCTTTTTCCATCACTATGCAGCACAGCAGATAGTCTTGCTTATAAAACTCCGATTTAAACCACAACACAACTACAGATAGGTTCCAGCTTCTCTTCTAGAGATGAGATTATACAAAATCTCTATTGAAATTGGTGGGAGGGAGAAAGACCTATTAGGAAAAAAAAAAAAAAAGAGGTGAAAAGTCAAAACTAAGTGTCATTTCAAGGAACAGATTAAAGGGTGACAGAGAAGTGCTTCAAGGCATAGAGCATGGACTTTGAAACACAAAACAACATCACAAGTCAGACTTCCAAAAATCATGGGGACTAGATTAATGTACCTGTATTTCTGACTTGGCTGATGATGTAGTGTAAATAAACCATCAGAAATTTTCACCTTTTGAAAGTCTTCATGTCAGGCAGATAATGCAAAATGTAAATAAACCTCGTAAGAATACTGAATCCTGTATTTGCCACCATGAGAACAACAAAATTAACCCCAATTTCTGAGTATTTTTCTACTAAATTACCATCAGCATGAAAATCTTTCAGATGTTTTTCTTTTTCCAAAATCTTGAGGTTAACCACTTGTTTGGTTTAAAAGTTTATGGAGATACTGGAAGAACAGAAGAACTTTAAAACTGACAAACTCAAATTATGCAGGGAAGACAAATGCTCTATTCACTCACAACTCCCTCTGCAGGCTTATAAAACAGAAGTACATTTTATAAAAGAAACACACTGAAAGCAGAAGGGATTTTGTCTTGTTATAAAGGCAAAATAGTCATATCACCCACCTGCATCATTCCTAGGGTGCTGCCTCTCTAATTAAGATATCTAGAGCATAGTGCAGAGCACCAGACCTGAGCTGTGTGCCCCGAGTTTATGATATGGATAGGAGTTTTTAAAAGCCAAGAGCAGAACTGGATTTGATTTGCTGTATGTTTTAAATTTACCAAGTGTCAGCTTTTCAGAAGTTGTGGTGCACCATATTTGTAATTCAGTGGTGACTTACACTGACTCTTCAGTCAGACTGAATTAGTATAAATAGTGCTTACCTTCGGGGGAAATTTTGGCAGTTTACAGCTCACTAAAGTAAAATTTAAGGCAAAAGCAGAAGAAGCACATTTATTTAAAATGCGAATGAAGTGTAAACTGGCACGAAACAGATCCAAGCCTAGAAAATTTAATAGTGCCCTGCTGATGTCGAGGAATAAACATGGAGTGTATAATATATTATGCATTTATTCTATAGGCAGGTTGGCTGCGTTACTAAATGTGAAATGCTAATTTTCAGGTATTTGTACATTGACAGCCACACAACTACAAAAAAGCACAGTAGGAATTCTCTGCTATTCTAATATATGTAAAATATGATGATGGAGTTATTTGAATTGCACAGGAATCTGGGGAGCAATAAAATAGACTTGCAACTAGATCGGATAATGAAGTCCATGGAGGTCAGGTAGACACTCAGAAAACTCTATTAACATAAAAAAAAAATTAATTGGGAAGGCAAGGCCTTAATTCTAGCAATAACTTTCAGATTTCAGAATATATATATTTTTTGCATAATAGGAGTCCACGTTTCTAAAGAGCATCAAAAGATTGTAGAAAAGAACACATTTCCTAAGTAGAGTTTCCTTCTTTTTAGCCACGTAGAAAAACAAGACACTAGAAATAGAAGAGGAGAATGTGTACTTCATAATGCCTTTTATGAGTGCCCAGCACACATACTTTTGGTCATTGCAACATTTCTGTTTTATTACAGTGCTTACAAAATGCCAATGAACAAGGTGATTTCTAATCATCAGAGCAGGAAGATTCTAGAACAGCTTTCTGGCAGAAAGAACTAATGAGCATAGGAAACCCAACAGAATTTTCAGAACTGATCATGATTTTATGAGTAAGATTACCTCATGTGATAGGGAAGCTACTGATTACATAGGTCACTTTTGGCTCAATGTGGAAGTTATTTTTCCTCTCTGAGTCCACTTCTCCAAAATGCCTATCTTAAATTATTTCAGCAGAGAGCACAATGAATTAAAAAAAAAAAAAAGCAGCAACTATCAGAGCACACAACTGCACATCTACCAGCCCACATGCCATCTGCATTTCTGAAATAGCAGCTTCTTTGTCAGAAAAACATGGAAATAGGAACTCCACTGAAACTCCAAACAAACTACACAATCTGAGCAGCTTAAGCAACAATATTTCTACTATGAATCAGAAAGTCTTGAAGTTTAACATACACAGTTGGGAATTTGTTTTTGTACCTTATTAAGAGAACAGCAAACTTCCCAGGACCAGGAGAAAAGCATCCACAGGGATTGCTGTATATTTTGATTTCAGACAACTTAGGTATAAAAATATTTCTCCAGCATATTTTTTCCTAAGCGTATTAGATTGCAATATCTTTTCCCCCTCCACAAAGTAAGGAAAAAAAAAAAAAAATTAGTGCCTTCCCCCAAACTCACAGTTCAGCAGAGCAGACTCCGAGCCAGCGGACCACTCCACCCTCTGCTCTCTTCCAAGCAAGGTCACTGAGCTGACAGCAGAAGAGGGGCCAAAACCCCCAGAAGCATTTGCCAAGTCATCCAGGTTCCCCTAATCACTCCTGATGCAGCATAGTCCTTCTTAACAATCCAATAATACAAGTCAGCACTGACTGTTGTGTCTCTTAGCCCACCCAGAATACTTCCAGGTGACTCCATTAAGCAGGCATCATTAAATAGCTCTTTAATTACCAGTCTGATTAAGACAAAAGCATGCTCAGCTTTCAAACTGGAGCATTGTAAATAAAAGCAAAGAAACACTTAGCACTGACAGTACTTGCAGCCTCTTTTGTTCTCAGCCCATTAATCAACGTCTCAGGTTAGAGAGTTTAAGAACAATTTGGCACTACTATAACTTCCAGAAAGCTTAAAAATAACTGTTTCTTTTTAAAACTGTATAGATTTGCCTTCAGCTATACTTCAGAAATGGTTTGGAATTCATTTCCAAGCCAGAAACTGCAGAAATACATCTTATTATTAAATGTGAAACACAGGGATTCTGCTGCCAAATAAATCTCCAATAGTACAAAGACCTCCAGAACTGTCTTCTTGCACCTCTGAATTTTTTAATCACACCTTGCCTAAGGCCCAGATCCTGCAGTAACTTTGCTCACCTCCAGAGCATCTCTTCTCCACCTTCTTCCTTCCACTCCTATTGTTCAGTTATTTTTTTAAATCATTTTGTCAAGATAATTGGACTTTCCAGAGCCTGATGCACCAATTTAAGGTGAAAGGCACATATTTACTTTCTCACACAGAGACAGTGAATCAATTTCCCTCCTGGCAGCCTCCATCTTATAAAAATATTTTTTTCTCTCTTTTTACTTAAAAGCTCATAAATACCTCTTTGGTAGAAAAAGCCTCTAACCTCTGTGCTTCACTGCTGCACCTTTGTGAATGACAAAATGAACTCACCAAAGGTATAGACTTCAGAGATGAATTGAGTATTTAAACAAGTATTTTTGCCTTCAGAACTCCTTTCCCTATTTTGCCTTCTTCAGAGCTTACCCGTTGCTCTTGTGCCTGCACCCCTTCCCTGTGCCAAGAGTATTTTTGAACAGAGGTGAAAACATCAGAAGCAAAAGGTCTTTTCTTCCTCTTAAACACAGAACACAGAACAAATATCTGATAATGCCAACATATATTATTGTCTGTTTCTTGGCTGCTGGAAAGTTTGTTCTCAGTGTTTTCAGGACTAGATGGATGTCTGGAGAAAACAAAGCATTTTGATGACACTTGTTGCACTGCAGAATGCCCTGGTGAAGAGACAGTGAGTGGTTTAAGTACACTTCTTCCACCCTGTTTTCATTTCAGAGTTTTAACAATGGGTCATAAATCCAAAATAAATCCAACGTGAGGAACAAAAAGTACACTTGATAGCAGGGAGGAATTATCAAAATGAAGCTGAAAAAAAAGAGTTAAAGATCAGGCCTAAATTTAATTTACTGTTATGGTATCATCTGCTGTGTCCTTCTCATGCTAGAAGGTAGCTGTCAAGTAGTTCCACTGAAGCACCAACAAAGGTGGAGGTGATGGGGGAACAGCAACAGAAAGTGATTCTAAGATTATGTGCCAAAAAAAAAAAACAAAAACAAACCAGGACTCCCAAATTAACTCAGATTAAGCCATTAAACATGCTAAGATGCAAATCATTTATTTGTACTACACAGAGGTCAAGGGTGTAATAACCATTTTATTAGTATGGATTTGCAGTCCTTTTGTAAGTCTGTGTCATGGCATTAATGCTAAGTAGAAGTACAAGTTCAGGGTGTTAATTACTCATTTGGCAGAGCCAGAAACAAAACCTAATTTGGAATGAGAAGCATTGTTGCTGTCAGCAACCTTTTCTGGTTTGATTACAAGCTCCTGCTTTGGTTTCTTCTTGTTATAGAGTTCCTGCTATATTTTTCATATATTTAACTCCAAGCTCTTTAAAATACTTGCTGTTGTGGACTTCCTTTTCTGTAAGTGGAAGTTTTAAGGTTTAGGAAGGGTAACTTAGAGCAAAAAAACTTATATATATTATTCCATGTCTGCACATCTGAAAATTATTATACAAATTATATACTAGTGGGAATATGAAAAAATATTATGTACCAGTGCCTGGTATTAGGTAAAAAAATTATTTCGGTAACTAAATCCCTCAGGCTGAGTATTCATTGGAATGATACATCTCATTGCTCAGCCAACTTATGATACAAACTGAAGCTATTTTTTTTCTTTAAAGCCAAATGTTCATAAAATTTAACCTCTGAATTATTTCCTCTGAAGCCTGAACTTTGTAAGCATCTAGTTAAAAAAAAAAACCCATACTTGGCATTGTCATTGTTGTATATTCTCTGATGGTATTTGAAGCTTTCTTTAGTAGATGGAAACAAACATTTTTTTTTTTTTTTTTTCCAAATCTGCAATTTATTTTTTAGCCATTAGAGGCTTCTGGCTTTTAGGCAGCTGTTTAGCAATTAGTGACAGGCTTGCTGTCAGCTCCTGTGCCAAGAGAGAAGTGGGAGATGCACCACCTGCGTGAGAACCTCACGAGACAGAAGTGTGGTGAGATGGGGACAAAAGAGACAGAAATTTTTCCAGAAGAGAGAAACTGGGCAAAATTCTTTACTGGAGTAAATGCATCCAATGTTGTTAACAGAGATAGTCATTTAAACAGCCGAGGTATGACACAAGGTGGGTGTTCATCTCTTTTACCAAGTTACAAGTAATAGATCAAAAGGAACTGGCTTCAAGTTGTGCCAGGGGAAGTTTAGATTGAATATTAGGAAAAATTTCTTCATTGAAATGGTTGTCAGGCATTGGAATGGGCTGCCCAGGGAAGTGGTGGAGTCACCATCCCTGGAGGTATGTAAAAGACATGTAGATGTGGTGGTTGGGAACAGAGTTTAAGAGGTGGACTTGGCAGTGCTAGGTTAACAGTTGAACGTGATGCTTTTAAAGGCCTTTGCCAACCAAAATGATTATTTTATTCTGTGACTGAGAAACACCCAGAGTAAAACAAACTACTGTTTCAGCTACCCACAGCAGTTAATTAATTGAACAGTTAATTGCAGAATGACAAAACCTGAACACACAAAACAACGAACATTTCAGGCATCAATTTCAGAAAAACTGAATACTGCATCAGTTTTGAGAAGTACCAAATCCTGTTCCCATGCAATCTCCTTACACTCTTGACTGAGTAGGAACGATAAAAAGTGGATGCACTTTTAACCTTGTTCACATATTTGCTGCAAGGAAAATCAAAATGTCCATAGCAAAAATAGCTGCCTTCAAAACCAGAAGGATAGAATACATGTCCAGAGACATGGGAGGGAAAAAGCCCAGCCTCTCACAAATATTTGCTAATAATGCCAACGGCTTTGTGTTCACTTGGTGAGTCAAAAAGCAGTAGCAAACATCATCAGTCTGAGCTAGGCTAAATCAATACTGGTAAATATTCTCAGAAGGTTACTTTACCATTCCTGTTGCCAGAAAAAAAACCCAGAACATTTGTCAAAAAGGCAAGAAATATCAAGCTAAGTGTTTTTTTTTTATCTAACTCTATTCATACTTAAAGCACTGAGGATAAAATGTTTAGTGTTTCAGACACAGGAGGTGGAAGTGCAAGTATGAGCTGGTTACAGCTTTGCTTCTTGCCTGGAGCAAGGTAATTGCTTCTCCAAGTATGGAAACTGAGGCATCAGGTGGAGGGACTGGCTTGCTTTCTAGCCTCACTCTGCATGGATTCAGTTGGCTTAATCCACCCAGCTCAGGAAAGCCAAGGTGTCTGGCTGGAGCTTTCACTCCCCTGCCTGAGAAGGGGACAATGGGCAAACCAACTGCTTGCAGGTGAATTTGTGTGGCAGTTGCCTGGCAACTCACAGCAGGAAAGAATTTAAATCCAGCATTAGAAGCTCATTTTGGAGGAGATGAAACTATGCCAGGAGTTTTTATCTATGAGAACAATGGAAAATAGCTTCTTTGTAAAAACAGTAAGTGTAGAATATATCTAAAGTATGCCTGTGTCCAAAGGGAGCCATAATGGAACAACACATGCAACAGAATTTGAAACTCTAATATGAACTCCCTGACATTTGAGTACATGTCCAGAATTCCCCAAGTCAGGCAAACAAGGTATTGTTCAAATATCACCTTTTTTTTTTTAATTAAAAAGACCAGTGTAACCAAAGGCGGAAAAAGGCTACTGCAGAGACAAAATCAGTTTGTGGCAGGATTGTGGATATTTCTATGATGTAAATATCAAGTTTCATTTAAACCAGATAACATCCTGAACTGCTGAAAAGCTAGTACAAACACTTTAAAAGTACAAACTCCAGGTTTTAGCTTTTTCCTAATTCACCACTGATTATCTATATAGCTCTTAGCATTACACCAACAGGTGGAATTTTAAAATGCAACTTTAAGGTGGCTCTCATTAGGCATGTAAGATTTAAATTTTAACCAGTGTCTGGTTAGTCAACAGCTCTCAAAAATCTCTCCCTCTGAAGTCTCAAAAATAGTACATGTCATTGAAAAGTGACAGACTCCAGTGTCCTTCAGTTAGCAGCTACTTTTAATACTGTACTCACTGAACGCTGTTTTAGTTTACCCATTGGGATTCTCAGGTATCATTAACTCTAAATTATCAGTGAATAAAAGATGCTGTATAAATGCAAAATAATTCATAAAAATAACTCGCACTGACCCTTCTTTGAACCAAGACATGTCCTCCATGAAGAGCACCTTTCAGAAAAATGAAGCTTTGGGAATATTTATACTAGAATAGTATAACATCTGACAGTAACCTTAGTGTCTGGCACTAGGATGAAACACCATGTCTTATACCATGTTCAAATAAGAATTTTTAAAAATCTCATAGGGCCTATACAATATTCAGCATTTTTCTGGAGGAGGGAAGCAAGATAAATGTCTGTCTTGAATAAATTGCAAATTTCATACCTGGTTCTGGTTCAGCAGCAGTCAGGCAGGTAATACCTCTGGGAACAATGGTCCTCAATATTTGCAGAATTCTAGGGAAAAATATTTAAAAAGGAAAATAAGTCCTAGTGTCACACATTTATTTGTCAAAACAAAGAGGAAAAATAATACACAGGCCATGATAAAAATGAATGAGTAGATGTATTTATATTTTAAAATTTGGCATGGTGTAGTAGCCTGAAATCTGCAAAAGCATGAGATTTTAACTACTCTCCAATGAACATTCTCCAAGAGGATTTTTTCATATTTCTTTGATATTTTTCTTTGTCACCCTATTGAAAACAAGAAGGGTTCTCCCACGGATTGGTAGGGATAATTGAGATTGCAGATCAATCATGGCTGGGAAAAAAAGGGAAATTATTACGGGTATGATACTGATAGAAATCATTATGATCAGAAATTACCAGATCTAATTCAAAAATCATTCTACAAAGTGAATTACATCAAAATGCTGGGCTGAGTGAGTGAATGTTTGCATCAGACAAGGCAAATGACAAACACTCTGGGACTACTGAGGGGTAGAAAAAGCATCACAGCAATGAATGTTTCTGTGGTTTGTAACAGGATAACAGGATAACACTTCTCTTCCAACATGACTCTTGACACTTAGCAGCACTTTCCCCCCTGAGAAGGTGATCATCTGTTTTGAGAGGAAATGAGGCTTTTATACTGCGAAAATGCAAAATATGATTCTACTAAGGTTCATTCCAATGAGGAACAGACATGGAGTATTATGCACATATCCAAAGCCTAGATCAATAACTAAGATTAAAACACATAAAATAAGCTCTTAAATTTAGCCTCTTTTGAGTGTATGAATATACAGGAAGGAAGATGGAGACGTGTCAGTGTGAAGGATTACACTTTGAGCAAAACACCAAGGCTGCAAAACCAGCCAGGCAGCCTTCCTTCAACAAGCTCAGCAAAACACCACTCCTCAGACCATGTCACACCTATCTGGCTCTTCTCAGAGAGCCCAAATTTGTAGTAAATGTGAGAATGATTGCATTAGGCAACTCCTAAACTTTGCGAGTTTCTTGTTAGCATAAAAACTCCTGGATCATGGTTGTCAGGTAGAATTGTAATGAGAGAAACCTTTAACTTCTGCCTTTAGCTGTATTTGAAATCATTCTTTGCATGAATAAGAATTGACTTTCCTTCAGCCCCAACGCAGTCTGGATGCCCACTTAGATTGAAAGGGAAGAATTCTATGCAACTTAAAAAAAAAAAACAAAACACAGGCTACCTTTGAGCAAAGAAAAGAAAAATCCATCAGGTATTTTTCAAACTATTGAAAACCCACTTCTGTGAAAATTCAAATCAATCTCTCCCAAAATGCCAGTTCTTTCTTAACTAACTTCCCTCTGAGACACCCAAGAGTGCTCTTTAATTTAGACAAGTCTAGTTCTTCATTCTTCACACAAAATAGATAAATGAATAAATAAATAACTATGGCCTTTTAAAATGTTTATACTTCTTCTGTACTTTCGTTCATCTGTATAATGCCAATGATGGTGCAGGAGTTGCAATGTGCTGGCAGTGTGCAAGTGGACAGACCTCCTGCTACCATGGCTCTGGGCTGGAAACTCCTGCAGCAAATGCACCACAATGACACAGTGAATGGCCTCTCACTGGTCTCTCCTAGACATCTTCATCTTCTCTGGTAAACCACAGCATTTGAAGAGATTGTGGATTTTAAATAAAGTCACAATTACTAGCATCTACTGGGTTAGTTAATTTGATGGCAACACTTGGCAAGAAGGTATTTTCAAGAGTGCAAAAGAGCAGTTTACAGCTTCCTATTTTGGGATCTGTCTGCAAAAGGCTTGTAAAATCAATCTCCATGGTCCTTGACAATGCACTGAAGAATCAAGAGAGAATAAAAATCTAGGTTAATGCAGAGTGAAGGATGCACATATGTGACCAGAGACCATGAATGGGACCTGGTATATTCTCAGATGGGACACTGAACATCCCACAGAAAATTAACAAGCAACCAAAGTTCTTATTACAGACTTGTGAATGTACCTGCAGCACAGCAAATTAATCTACTGATAAGTAGCAATTCAGTTCCTCAGAAGATAATTAAGAGAACTGGGCACCTTAATCATGTGCTTTCACTGCTGGTTACCAAAATATTTGCTTGTAAATAGACGCTTTATTCTTTAATTAATTTGGCAGCTCAGGCACACTGCATAATTTTATTAGAAGAGCCCATTGGCATTTATTTAGTAAATCCCCATTTTATGAGTTTTACACCTACATCTGCATAACTACCCTAGCTAAAAATGTTGGCCAAAGAGCAAAATTTTTGAGGAAAAATATTTTAAGAAATGAAAAGGAAGGAAGCTTTTTCTGTCATGGCTACATTTAGAAGGCATGCAAGAAACTATGTATTTCTGGGATTGTCATCATTTATAATGTATGCCTGCACAAAGTTAGAAGAAAGGCAACAACTTCTTCATATATATATATATGTGTGTGTATGTATATATATATATTTTTTTTTTTTTTTTTTTTTTTTTTTTTTTTTTTTTTTTTTTTTTTTTNAGTGTCTTAACAGCACATCCCTAGTTTCTTTAAAAAGATTTAGTGAAGTTCTTGAAGCACATTAGCAATACACCAAGGTTTGTGCTAAATGGGTCACCATTTCATTAATCTCTTTCAAGAGGCTGACAAATGTACCCTGCAGGGACCTGAACACAGAGTGGCCCAAAGTTCCAGCTCAGCTGCCAGAGTTTCAACCAATGCCCACAGTGTAAGAACTTTATTGGTTCAGAATTCAACTTATAAGGTTCCTTTACTCAAATGAACACCAAGAGCTGGCTTCACAAAAGTAACTTTTCAGCTGTGTGTTGCACCAGAAGTCCCACTATTTTAGTTTAGCAAGAAACCATGGCAGTGTGTGCAGAATCTGCACGCAATTCTGGAATCAGCTGCAGCATCCAACAGCTCAGAGTGACAAATGCTCTCTGCTTGTTCACCACCTTTATTGTCTGCCACCCAGGGTTCCTCTGGAACACCAACTGCCTTTCCTGTACTCTGTAGCTTCCCATCTGCTTCAAAATAACTTCTAATTAGCAAAAGGCTAAAATTATCTGTCTCATGGAAAAATCCTTACTAAAAAGCTATTCTAAGTTAATCTGCTCTTCTCTAAAAGATTCCCACTATTACTATTAAAATCATGAAAAGCCAGTTTCATAGAGTTGCTCTTTTTCAAGAATAAGCATCCACTGAAATCAGTGAGAATCAGATGATACCCTATGCACACATAAGCCAGAACATACATTACAATGTAAAACAAATGCTTAAAATGTGACTTTAAATGTTGAGAACTTTAACCCTCTGATTTGCAGACCATACTGATAACAAATAAGTTTTCCTGTAGCTTTAATACACTCCCCTAAACCCCAAGCAAAAATAAAATAAAATCTAATGACATTAAGCAAAACAAGAAATGAACAAGTTACCCATGCTAGGAACACATTGATCTGATCACATAGCACCCATTACAGCATCACAACATTAGGTAAAAACCATATGCAGCACAACAAAAGATATCACAATATCAAAATTATTTGTGAGAAAAGTAAAGCAGAAAAGACATGAAAACTACCTATTAATTGTTTTTTCTATCAATACACTTAGTATTCCTAAACAATGGTCCATCTAGTCCAGTAAAACACAAGTTCTTGCTTTGAAGTTTTGGGATTTTCAGTACTTGCTGGAAATGTCAATTTTTTCTGTTATTATGTGGAAGAATTTGTCCCATGCAGAGAAAACTTGGCGTGTATTACCAAACTGTCACTAAATCCTTTACCAAATGTGTTTCAGAAGCAGTATTAAAACAGGTTGTGACCATTTAATAAAGCTTGTGTGATGCAACATTTACATTTTACTTTTCTGGTATCTGCTACTGCAGCCGTTCAGTGCTACGTAATAAAACAACTCTCTCAAAGCTGCTGACCCTCCAATGGGCAGTTAGGACTGAAATGTTTCAGGCTGGCCCTTTTATATACATAAAAGCAGTTTGCTTGCTCCTGTTTGTCAGGCAAGAAATTCTTCTAGGATTTGCATAATTTTTATGACTTAATAAATTGAGAATTACTGTCATTCCTGCTGGAGAGTAAGTACAGCAGGAGTCAAAGCAAATGTGAGATGGGGACAAATGCGTCACTTCAGCAGCCTTAGGACAAAAGTTCTGTCAAATATTTTTTGATGCTTGTGTTTCAATTTTCTTTCCCTTTTCTCATCTCTTGGTTATCAAAAAAATGATGGCAAAAGTAAGACCACACATTAGATTGCCAGTCTGAGTGCAAAATCTCACCCTCGGGAGCTTACTCAGGAACAAGAATGACTGCAATATTGTATGAAAGAGTTTTGATTACTCACTGTGTCATGGGNAAGGGAAGAATTCTAAAAAAAAAAAAAAAAAAAAAAAAAGCACAGGCTACCTTTGAGCAAAGAAAAGAAAAATCCATCAGGTATTTTTCAAACTATTGAAAACCCACTACTGTGAAAATTCAGATCAATCTCTCCCAAAATGCCAGTTCTTTCTTAACCAACTTCCCTTTGAGACACCCAAGAGTGCTCTTTAATTTAGACAAGTTTAGTTCTTCATTCTTCACACAAAATAGATAAATGAATAAATAAATAACTATGGCCTTTTAAAATGTTTATACTTCTTCTATACTTTCATTCATCTGTATAATGCCAGTGATGGTGCAGCAGTTGCAATGTGCTGGCAGTGTGCAAGTGGACAGACCTCCTGCTACCATGGCTCTGGGCTGGAAACTCCTGCAGCAAATGCACCACAATGACACAGTGAATGGCCTCTCCTAGACATCTTCATCTTCTCTGGTAAAATATTATGAAAATCAGGATATTCCAGACAACAGAGTAGCCCACAGGCAGCCTCTAGGAAGCTGCTGTAAGGCTGAACACTGTTTGAAAGCAGAAGGTTGCTGGGGGTGTTCCTGTCTATGGCAAAAGCTGTTTTGACCTCTGGAGCATCACAGAATCTCCTCTAGATCCTTAACACCAGTTAAAGATATTCATGTGTGTATGTAAAGCTTAAATTAAGAATAACTATTCATGAAGAATGATGACACTAGATTTAAGTTAATGTGGAAAAGATTCCAACAATGCTAACATGGCAGAGGGACAATTATTATTTACCTGTGCAAAACTGCTGCAGAGCTTTGTATTTTCAGGAGGCTGATTTCAGGGAAAACACCAAAATCATTGGAACCACAGCATTTGAAGAGATTGTGGATTTTAAATAAAGTCACAATTACTAGCATCTACTGGGTTAGTTAATTTGATGGCAACACTTGGCAAGAAGGTATTTTCAAGAATGCAAAAGAACAGTTTACAGCTTCCTATTTTAGGATCTGTCTGCAAAAGGCTTGTAAAATCAATCTCCATGGTCCTTGACAATGCACTGAAGAATCAAGAGAGAATAAAAATCTAGGTTAATGCAGAGTGAAGGATGCACATATGTGACCAGAGACCATGAATGGGACCTGGTATATTCTCAGATGGGACACTGAAGATCCCACAGAAAATTAACAAGCAACCAAAGTTCTTATTACAGACTTGTGAATGTACCTGCAGCACAGCAAATTAATCTACTGATAAGTAGCAATTCAGTTCCTCAGAAGATAATTAAGAGAACTGGGCACCTTAATCATGTGCTTTCACTGCTGGTTACCAAAATATTTGCTTGTAAATAGACGCTTTATTCTTTAATTAATTTGGCAGCTCAGGCACACTGCATAATTTTATTAGAAGAGCCCATTGGCATTTATTTAGTAAATCCCCATTTTATGAGTTTTACACCTACATCTGCATAACTACCCTAGCTAAAAATGTTGGCCAAAGAGCAAAATTTTTGAGGAAAAATATTTTAAGAAATGAAAAGGAAGGAAGCTTTTTCTGTCATGGCTACATTTAGAAGGCATGCAAGAAACTATGTATTTCTGGGATTGTCATCATTTATAATGTATGCCTGCACAAAGTTAGAAGAAAGGCAACAACTTCTTCATATATATATATATGTGTGTGTATGTATATATATTTTTTTTTTTTTTTTTTTTTTTTTTTTTTTTAGAAAGTCAGTAAAATAAAAACCTCACAGGCTGAAGAATCTACCACAGGGAACATCTTGGGACATTGGAGTTAAGTAAAGTGCAGTGACAGCTAATGTGATCTAGAGAAACCCTCAGGTGGTGGAAATCCAGCAGACTTCCCTATGAAGGGACTGCAGAAAGCAGAGGTACCCTGTGGATCTGAAATCAGACCCAGGATCCTGAAGGTGCAGCTGCAGTCTTGGCTGTACTGCTGAATGCAGGGTCCCCTAGATTCCCACTGCTGATTTATTTTCCCTCTCTTTAACAGGTTCAAAGCTGTTTCCTCTTATGAGAAGTATTTCATTGAAGATTTGCACTTTAAATACGTAAAAGCCCAATATCTGCACAATCACTGACTTTACTATTCCAGCCTGGCAATCCAACCAAATGAAACTCTACACCTTGTATCAGAATTGGAGACAGGGAGTTAAACTGCTTACATGCTGTCAGATTTTGGAAAATCTTCAATCAGAACATGAGAGAAAAGCTAAACAGGAAAAAGAATAAATCATAAAAGACAATACTTGGTGAGTCTTGTAAACATCCCTTCTAAGAAAGTCTATAGAACAAAGCAGCACAGCAGCAGAAAATCATATTCTAATTTCTTCATGCTAGTTTACCTTGAAGCCTGAGGGAGTTCAAAGTAAACAGTATTTTACCTATAAACAGAGACAACAAATGCAATATCTGACTGTTAATGAAGCTGAATAAAGAAAGTGCATGTTTCAGCTGTCCTTACAAGGGCTGTTACTGACCATGGAGCACCCTAGAGTCCTTGAAAAGTGTCTTAACAGCACATCCCTAGTTTCTTTAAAAAGATTTAGTGAAGTTCTTGAAGCACATTAGCAATACACCAAGGTTTGTGCTAAATGGGTCACCGTTCCATTAATCTCTTTCAAGAGGCTGACAAATGTACCCTGCAGGGACCTGAACACAGAGTGGCCCAAAGTTCCAGCTCAGCTGCCAGAGTTTCAACCAATGCCCACAGTGTAAGAACTTTATTGGTTCAGAATTCAACTTATAAGGTTCCTTTACTCAAATGAACACCAAGAGCTGGCTTCACAAAAGTAACTTTTCAGCTGTGTGTTGCACCAGAAGTCCCACTATTTTAGTTTAGCAAGAAACCATGGCAGTGTGTGCAGAATCTGCACGCAATTCTGGAATCAGCTGCAGCATCCAACAGCTCAGAGTGACAAATGCTCTCTGCTTGTTCACCACCTTTATTGTCTGCCACCCAGGGTTCCTCTGGAACACCAACTGCCTTTCCTGTACTCTGTAGCTTCCCATCTGCTTCAAAATAACTTCTAATTAGCAAAAGGCTAAAATTATCTGTCTCATGGAAAAATCCTTACTAAAAAGCTATTCTAAGTTAATCTGCTCTTCTCTAAAAGATTCCCACTATTACTATTAAAATCATGAAAAGCCAGTTTCATAGAGTTGCTCTTTTTCAAGAATAAGCATCCACTGAAATCAGTGAGAATCAGATGATACCCTATGCACACATAAGCCAGAACATACATTACAACGTAAAACAAATGCTTAAAATGTGACTTTAAATGTTGAGAACTTTAACCCTCTGATTTGCAGACCATACTGATAACAAATAAATTTTCCTGTAGCTTTAATACACTCCCCTAAACCCCAAGCAAAAATAAAATAAAGTCTAATGACATTAAGAAAAACAAGAAACAAACAAGTTACCCATGCTAGGAACACATTGATCTGATCACATAGCACCCACTACAGCATCACAACAATTAAGTAAAATTTATATGCAGCACAACAAAAGATATCACAATACCAAAATTATTTGTGAGAAAAGTAAAGCAGAAAAGACATGAAAACTACCTATTAATTCTTTTTTCTATCAATACACTTAATAATCCTAAACAATGGTCCTTCGAGTCCAGTAAAACACAAGTTCTTGCTTTGAAGTTTTGGGATTTTCAGTACTTGCTGGAAATGTCAATTTTTTCTGTTATTATGTGGAAGAATTTGTCCCATGCAGAGAAAACTTGGCATGTATTACCAAATTGTCACTAAATCCTTTACCAAATGTGTTTCAGAAGCAGTATTAAACCAGGTTGTGACCATTTAATAAAGCTTGTGTGATGCAACATTTACATTTTACTTTTCTGGTATCTGCTACTGCAACTGTTCAGTGCTACGTAATAAAACAACTCTCTCAAAGCTGCTGACCCTCCAATGGGCAGTTAGGACTGAAATGTTTCAGGCTGGCCCTTTTATATACATAAAAGCAGTTTCCTTGCTCCTGTTTGTCAGGCAAGAAATTCTTCTAGGATTTGCATAATTTTTATGACTTAATAAATTGAGAATTACTGTCATTCCTGCTGGAGAGTAAGTACAGCAGGAGTCAAAGCAAATGTGAGATGGGGACAAATGCGTCACTTCAGCAGCCTTAGGACAAAAGTTCTGTCAAATATTTTTTGATCCTTGTGTTTCAATTTTCTTTCCCTTTTCTCATCTCTTGGTTATCAAAAAAATGATGGCAAAAGTAAGACCACACATTAGATTGCCAGTCTGAGTGCAAAATCTCACCCTCGGGAGCTTACTCAGGAACAAGAATGACTGCAATATTGTATGAAAGAGTTTTGATTACTCACTGTGTCATGGGAATACAAATGAGAATAAATTTATATGGTAGTTAAATATGCATTTCCATCCAATTGATCGAAAATCCAGGTGAGCATCTGGTAAACTATCAACAAGAACAGTGAAACAAAAACACTTTTTAGGTGCTGCATAAAATTAGAAGTCCTCTAATGAAGCCTCTTGCAGTTAGCATCACCTACGCTCACGTGTGCTCCAACAAGAATATCCATAGATTGAGCTTTCATGGAGACTTCCACAGAAAAACTATTAAGTGTTATTATGTTTTAATACAAAGTTCATCTCTGATGTTTTCATCCATTACTATAGAAAGACAAATGAAGTGATGTGGTCAAAAGGGCATTTTGGGGTTTTTTTTAGATCTCCACTGTATAATTGTGAAGGTGAAAAGGTGATTGCCTGAAAGTTTCAGGAAAAGGTCTTATATCTGCATTCACCTGTGCCTAAAATTAGATTCATTTTCATTGTCTCACCACAGTGGGTAACATCAAAGGGCAACAGTGCCTCAAACTTACTGCAAAGTATGCACAAATAGGCTCGGGCACAGTCATTTAACAGGAAATTTGTATGAATAACTTCTGGTATTTAATGTGTGGGGATAAATAAAAGAATTTTAGTTGCACATATGGTTCTAATTTTTAGGTTATGAAAATTGGCAGGAGACTGAGAATTATCTTTCTCTTAATTACTTTAGAAGACAGCAGCTCATAGTATTAATTGCTGAGGCCAAAAATTAAATACTGTTTTTTTCAGAAATTCATATGCATTAATTGCACATTTTAAATTCAATTTGTATTCATTCCCCTATACATATATCTATATATCTAACCCCACACTTATGGTCACTGCAAATGCCATTAGCTGAGTATATTGGGGGTTAGACACCTAAGCAGCAGTTGCCAAATCTGCAACTATCATAATATTTTCTTATTATTATTTTTTTTTAATTTCTGGTATTTAATAACACATATATGGCTGTTCTCCTTTTCAGTTCTAAAAGGGATAACTAATTCTCACCTCTAGTGAACTAAAATTAACAGCAACAGACCACTTGCTTTTTGGTGTTAGCAATACAGACTCCCTCTGGATATTCCCAAGTGCATCTTGATTCACTGACTGACAAAGAATCACTTTTACTCTGTTCAGACTCTTTTTATCATAAAGTAATTGCAAATAGCAGGAGAAATTCTACAAAGGTTATGTCGTTCATTTACCCCAACCTGACACCTAACAAATAGATATTTTGCAGATAATGCTCACACCTGACTGGAATATATATGATTTCTCTATGCAAGCATTTTTTTTTATAGAATTGGATAGACAGGAGGGAGCCAGGGACTGCATTTTATACTTCTTCAAGTGGCTTGTGTAATCATTGCTGCACATGTGGTGGTGCTTACACAGGGGAGAATTTTGTCTTATTCATAGAGACTCATTTTTCATTGGCAGTCTGCTCTAATTTAGTTTGGTATCTCTCCTAGGAGAATCTGAATTGTGTTTGAAAGTAATACAGAAATGCAACTTTCCTTTTTCCTCTGTATTAAAAAAAAGCTTTACATGCCATGAGAAGTACCATAGTGATTCTGATGCTGCCTCGTCTGGAACAAAATTCCAGACAACAGGTTTTCCCAGAACCTTAGACTTCCACTAACAGCAGAAACCAAGTTAGCCTACAAAATAAAAATCCATTCACATTTATTACTTCTTGAACCTGACAACTTATTTGGCTTTGATATTAACTTCATATTCTCTGTATCCTCTATGCATTAAATGACAAAGTGAGAGTTTGAAACTCTTGTTTCCCTGACCAGTAGAAAGAATTTCTAAAGGTCAGGGAAAATGCCATGGAAAAGATAAACTGTAACTTGATTTTTTTCCTAACACAAAGAAATCAAAAAAGTCAGCAAAACACTGGCATTTACTCCTTACAGCAATTATTTGCACATTTTCCATCCGTGAATCTTTTTTCTGTTGTCAGTGTTTGCTATTCTCTGCCTCAAAGCATGAAGACTATACCTGGAGTTTTCATACCATAACCTTTCCCACTTGTGATATTAAAATAGTATCATTGTGCTTCTGCTCTTAACAAGATTTACAGATTGGATATAAATGACATTTCAATTACATTCCACCTGCCTGTCATAAATCTTCAATAGCTGCACAGCATTACAGTTCAGCTACCCATCATCTAGTATCCAGAGCTATGATGTGTCTTTTGAAATTAGTCTTGTTGCATCAAAGAGCAAGTATGGAAACAGAAGCAGGAGATTTCAGGTTAATCAGTGTTAGAAGAGCATCACAGGTTTTTGAGTGACCTCTGCCTAATGCTTGTCATATGCTACAAATATTTGTCAGGGCAAAAATCTGTCTTTAGGAGTGGCTTTAGAACAGGTCCAGCTACTGAAATTTTCTTCATTTTGCTTGCTGATGGATTTGCTTGATTTACTCTCTAAGAGGAACGCGCTATCCTTAATAAATGCCCTTTTTATCATCCATCTAAATAAGATTCCTTTATTTCATGTAGTCTTCAAGTCAAGAATGAGCAAACTCAAGATACTTAACTACATGAAAACCATCAAAAGAATGGTGAGGAAGTAAAAAAAAAAGAGGAAATTAATTACTCTTAATATTACATGAAGTTTTTATTGCTTTGTATTGAGCTATGCTTAGGTCAGCGATGGGAAGACTGCTGTGCTGTCTCCTTCCACTGGGTAAATGTAGTTTCCATCAAAATTAACTTCACACACGCATCCAAAGATGCAATCAGAAGATACCCAGGTTTCCCTGGTTACATTAAGGTTTATATTCTTGCTATGTAACCTGCCATAAGTGGAGAACCAGTGCAGCTGTCTGAACAAGTCTTGTCTTGCATTTGGTAGGATTCAGTGGTGCCCAAGTGCATCATACGTTAAGTTGAGACAGATGCACCCAGAAAGGCAAAAGACTGTTGCACAAGTATTAACAGCATAAACTTCAGTGGTTCCAGCTCTGCTAGATTTTGTGCACACTAGCATATGGCCTCTTACAGCTTACTAAGTTAAAAATTTAACTTAAAAAAGTTCAATTTTCATTTCCATGATTAGAAACTCTCATATAAATTGGGCATTAAAATCATATTTTATGTATTACAAAGCAGCAGAAAGACAGAAGGCTGGAACACACATCTGGAGAACAGATATTTTACTTTAGAAAAATAAAGTTTAGTAATAAATTAAAAAATTGCTTAGCTAGGCTCTACCTGTTACTATTGCCAACAGTCAATTATGCAGTTGTCTCTGTGACTGGTCTTTTAAATCCCTTACTGATTTATTGGATTAGCTCTTGATGCTGTCGTAGTCCAGGTTTGAAAGTACAGTAGCTTAAACTGGCACTGATTCAAAGAAATGCTTTGATAATGAATAGGTACCAGAGATAATAAAATTATATGTCATAACATTAAACTTTTCTTCCCCATGACTGGTCATCACAAAATATCATAAAATCTGTTATAATAAAGGGCATATTTTATAAATGGGCTGATGAGTCACAAAAGATCGTACGTGATTTATTTTACCATTATTAGACTAAGTGAACTGATAGTTCATTCAAAGATGCAAAACTTTTTGTTGTAACAGATCTCTCTTTTCCTTGTTTCCCAGAACTGAACAAAGTCAGGATAAGATTTTCATATCCAGAAGCAGAACATTTCAATCTAAGTTGACTGGGAACTCATATTCCCCTGCTGATAGGAATTTGGAAGGATAGCCTAGTAGATATCATGACTTAAAAATCTTTTTGCCATCTACTGAAGGAAGCTGCTTTCCCAGAGTTTGGTGTTAACTGTGCTCATGACTTCTTGTGATCTCTGGGAACACAGGATGGAAACTGTGGCATGCACTCAGGGAAGGCATCATGACAAAAAAGGCTGCAGCCATACTTTAATATCAACCTGCCTTTCCTTTTCTTTTTAATAATCATCAGTTTAAAGAACATCTGAGCTGGAGTTCATATCCATATCTTTTTTTACAACTGCTATCAAGGAAGAAGTTACTGTCAATCTGGGCAGTTCATTTTTTTTTAACAGAGTAATAATCTTCAAGCCAGGGCCCACTATGGCAGTGAGCTCCAGCTGTTCTAAGGAGCTGGCTTAGGGTCTGAGGTGTGGCACAGGAAACACAACACTACTGATTCAGTTTGTTTCCTGCTTCCCTGTACACAGGGAAGATCCAAAGTAAAAAGAAACACCCACTGATTTTTATAATTCACACATTTAAGGTATATGTCATCTCTCTCTTCCCTTAGGCAAAGCATCTGGCAAAATATTCGTTCTTTTTTTTTGTCAGGATAGGACTTTAAGAAAATAAAATGGAACAGGTGAATAGTAGCCCTCAGAAAACTACACACTGCTCAATGGAGGAAGTCATTGCTTCCAGCTGCTTTGCAATGCCATCTCCATCTGTCAGCAACATGGTATGGACAGCAAAACTAATT
Organism: Florisuga fusca; assembly: GCA_038090715.1. Classification (NCBI taxonomy): domain Eukaryota; kingdom Metazoa; phylum Chordata; class Aves; order Apodiformes; family Trochilidae; genus Florisuga; species Florisuga fusca. The sequence continues at coordinate 5,895,131 of JAAWXA010000023.1, forward strand.
TCTGTGTGTGAGATACAGGAAAATTTGTGTTCAAGATTTAGATATTTTGAGAAAGAAATAAACTAGCCATATACCCAAAATTAAGCAAATTTTCTTTCTACTACAATGATTTAACATGTGGTTTGATCTAGAGAAAAATAGCAAGCTGCAGCTGTTGGATCACTGTTGAGGGCATTTGGACAGTTTAAAGATACATTAAATCTTCTAAACACCTGTAACCAAATGACTGATGTAAATTAGACTCAATTTCATTTGCTTATATGGTAGAGTTAGGTATATTTTGAATTTTTTTTAATTAAGATACTAAACAGATTGTCAAAGATTTACTCAGTGATGTGCTGCTTTGTTATTTTTCTAAAAATTAATTCACCACCTGTTTCATGGCTTTGCTATGCATATACCAGTGACTGAAACACCCTTTGTTGAAAAATAGGTCTGCCCACAAATAATATGCAGCACTTTACAAATATGCATAATGACAGAAAACTCCCTTTTAAAAGTAGATTTTTATCAGCATTTCACTTCAGAAAAGTTAAAAGTTACGTTCCAAAACCAGTGAGGAATTTAGCCATGTTAATATCATCAACCCCAAACCTCTTTAATAAAGAGTTTATCTTCCTGTTACTGGCAGCAGTCTAAACCAAGGCAGACAGTGCAAATTGTTTCTGCTGCTTGATTAAGAGAGGATTACATGCCATAGGGAAGAAAAACAGCAAGAGCTACTTTGGGAGGATTATTTAGTGGAACAAATTATACAAAAGTATAAAGTCATGCTTTCCACACCTGGTAAGGCAGAAGTGTGACAAAAATTGCTGGTGTCCCTCACCCTTTCGGAAGCTTGCAAATCTGCACTTTCAGAAGAGGCTTTCATAGCTAACTTGTACCACTATTTCATATTATTTTTAGTTTCAAAAATTATTAATGAATCTAAAATGCTTAGACTCGAGTAACACAGATTAACACCATGCCTTGCTTTACATACAGGCTGCAACAGAGTGAGATTTTTGATAGAGCTGTTAAATAATTTCCTTTGATGGAGTTTTACTGACAAGTGAATAAATAATAGCTTGGAAAAACAAAACGACAAAGTCCCACTCCTGATCTGCTATGTTTTACCTCTACTTGCTCAAAATGTGCTCCATAATCTTTTGCACAATTTGCCAGAGGGACAGCTGCTATGTGAGATGTTGTATACCACTTGTTAAATGGTAATAAATAATTTCAGAAAACTAAAGCAGAAACTTGAACTCACCACCATGGTGACTACTACTGAATATGCAGTAACATTTCAGGTTGTGATAGAGAATGGGAACAGAACATATTTGATGGGAGCACGTGAGAGAAAATACTGGTAAGGACATCAGAGACCTCTTTAGTCTTCACACAGTTGCTCTGAGTTAAAGAGATTAGTGAGCAAAAGAATCAGTGCAGAGAGAAAACCACACTTCTGGCTTACTCCCCATAACACATGAAGTTTGTTAATTTCCATCCTGAGAGATGGATTAATACAGCTATAGTAAGATATTTTTTGCTCCTTCCTACAGTTCTGTCCTCCCATCCTAATTCCTTCCAATCACATCTGGTACAAACCTGTCTTCATTTGGCATTTCTCTCACCCTGCTAGAACTATGGCTTCTGGGATCTAAAACCTGATCCCACAGGACCAAATGTTCATTTCTCCAAGCAGATATTTTCGTATTATAAAAAAACCCCAAAAAACAGTTTTCTACCTCCTTCTCATTTTCTTGAGTTTAATATCTTGCAGTTTGTGCACTTCCCTATGAACCATACCTTAGTGGTAGATAATATGGAAAGAGCTGATAAAATGCCTCCATATCTCTATCCTACTGAGTATTAGATTGGACTTAAATTAAATTCTAAATATTTTTAACAGGAAAAAGAAAATCAAAATATTCCTTTTAACAGGTGTGGTAGGTGCTTGGTGTTTCTGGAAAAGATGGCACCTGCTTATAATTCCCAGTGATTGGACCTTTTTGTTTCAGAACATTATTCTAATGGATTTCTCACAAAAAGCATTAATTATACTGTAGTTTATGTTTCAGCTGCTAACTAATGACAATTGACTAATTAGAGATTCCAGCAATTGTGCTCTCTGATGTGACTTGCAATCCTGATATAAATGTTATTTACACACTCTTTACTTTAAAAACATTTATTTCTTTGTCATATGTAAAAGTTTTTATTACGAGTCGTATAAACTTAAATTACTGCAAGAAAAATGAAAGTTATTTGCTTAAGGGAGCCAGGGAATATTTTAACCTTGATGCAGCCAAGTGTGGAGGACAGAAAAACCAATTAGCCCACATACATAAGCTTAGGAGAAAGGCTGTAATATGGAAAAAGGAATGGATTGTTCAGCTTGTTCTAGCCATTCTTGCAGATTTAAAGCTGAAAATTAAGGCTGAATATGCATCTTTTCTCTCTGAATAAATTGGAAGATAGTTTGATTCCCCACTTGGTTTTGAGATGATGAATAAGTAGTGTTTTGGAAGCCCTATTAAGGCAGGGAAACAATAAGTTAGTCTATGGCCTGTTTAAGAAATACTCTTTTCTAAGCTTCAGTAAGGAATAAGTGAGTGAGTGAGTTTTTACAAACACCTTTATACCATGCAATATGTTTTTTTTCATTTATCCTGACAATAAATAGAATAGTGGTTTTCAGATCAATGGTTGCCACTGAAATAGTTGTGATATCAAATTTTATCCAGTACTAGGCAACACATTTTCTCTTACTTAAACTGAATCTTTGCTTATATTACTTTAATTTCATGTTTCCATACCTAAAAATAAACAACTCCAGAAATGCATTAATGTATGACATCCCAATCCAAGTACAAAGTGAAACACACAACCCCTCACCTTTTGAATTTACAAGCATGTAAAGATTTTGGAGATACAAAATATACAAAACCACATTTTTTTGACAAGGAATATCTTTCTCTAGAAAAGAGTCTTAAGTCCTCAAAGAAGAAATGGTGTGTATGTTAGGCTAAAAAATCTTCAATTTCCCATGCATTATCCTATGAATAACAGAGAGGCAGCTGAGGGAAAGTGACTGCTCCAAGGTTGCTGCATAAACCTGGAGTTCAGGCCCACTGTGAAGATGTCTGATGTGTTTTCATCCACATCAGACTTCCCTCCTTCTCTTTTATTGGTACACACTACCATTCTGTATATCAAACCTAAGAAGCAGCTTTCTTTTAAAACCTGGAAGCATAAATCCCAGCTGTTATCTTTTTTTCTGTCTCTCTGCCCAGTCCATTCTCATGTTTTATTATCACAGTTGGAGAAAGCATATCTCAGCAATTACAACACTTCCACAAGCAGTTCTCAGGCCACTTGAGCTGACACTTTGAAATATTAGCAGGGAAGTTATGCAGGCAGAGGCACTGGCAAATGTCCAGCAGCAAGGTAACAACCAGTCCAGAATTTTAAAGGGCAGTTTGTATTATATGCTGTTAAACAGTTGAAATTAGAGATGGAAATCAAATTAATTTTGTCTAGGAATTGCTTCACTTCCAAAGCACTGCAGTTCACTCAAGTGAGGTTCAACATATACTGGGACTTCCACATAACATTTTTAACATCTTGTTGCAGCAAGGACTAACCATATGAGAGTTAAGGCTATAAAATATGAGCTGTAGCTCTTTTCACAGAGATGCTTGGATAGAGGGGGAAAAAAATATCACAGTCTACATTGATTCTGAAGACACTAGGGATAGTGAAGTAAGAAAAAAGGCTCCTTCCAATAAAAAAATATCTTACATACAGAGTGCCTTCTGGCTACAGTGTTCCTGCAAGTTAAAGAAGAAAAATTACCATTCCAAGGGCAGATGTAGATTTAATAAATTCCTCTGTCTCGTTCCTCTTTCATTCAAGGTATGCAGCATGCACTGTATTACAGCCAAGATGGCAACACAAACTGCTTTAATCTTAAAAGCCAGCAAGAAGAGAGAGAGTATTTGAGATTCTCCAAAAGAGAAAACAACAGGAAGTGCAGAACCTGAATATTTGTTAGAACAATGGCAATTATTTTATTAGAACTGGCAATACTTAACTATTTATTCAAAGAAAACAAACAAACAAACAGTTTCCTGGAAAGGCATGAACAACTGCATACAGAGAACAAGCCACATGCTGATATCATCTTACCTATAATATACACTTTAAAAAAAAATAAATCCGAGTTCTCAGGAAACTGGAACAGTCACGTCTACAGACTATGGGAAATTTCACACAGGGAGAGAACAGAAACATTACCATACTTTAATAACCATTATTGCTCGGACTAACAGATACTATAGATTATTACAATAATTGTGCATGTCAATAATTTAGTGTGGGTGGGCTCTATTTGATATCTAACTTCAGTGTTTTATCATTGCTGCCTTTTTTCCTATAACCAGTGAAAAAAGTGCTTTTCTTGCTCTGATCCCAGACAAATTATAAAGAAAAATGTATTAAGTTATAGGAAGATAGTCCTGACAAGTATTTCTCAGCTCATAAACTGTCAGTTTCCAAGGCACTTACACCACCTTTCACTATATATTTCATTTGAGGATCAAATTACTTTAATTTTTCATTTTGATAATGTAACTAGTCAGTAAATTAAAGATGTGCAGAGGTAATAAATGGAGATATTGATGATACTTGCTGTACTTGTGCGATTTGGGACCGGTTATTATTAAACTGATTTCATAATTTAAAACTTTCTAGAAGGGTGTGAATAACTACAGTGAAGAAACTCACTCAAGGCACATAAAACAGCAATGTTGGATGTTTAAGCTTACTCATCTTCAAGGGAATTAATTAGGGAACAATATCACCTAAACAACTGCTGAAAGTGAACACCAAACTGCAGCAGCCAGAATTATGCATAATTTTTTAAAAAGAAATACTGAACTCTAGTTTCTTTTAAATACAGTCTCGTAAAATAATCTCCCCTGATTTTAGGAGAAGGAACTGTCCTCACTTTACACATTCCCAGAATGACCCAGATATGCATTTTCTGGTTAGCCACAGAAGTATTTTGCAGCAAGCCTGACATTTTTTGCAATGAAAGGGAAGCACCATGGTTGTAACACGTCAACACAAGCCAGGGAAGTGTAAAAATATTTTGATACAGAGAGACTAGAAAATTTCCTGCTTAATTGCAAAGAGGGTGAGATAAAAGAAAGAAAACTAAACAACAAAGCTCTGTATTAAGTAACAAAATCTCTGCAAGAATGATACCTCTAAAGAAAAGCTTTCAAATACCCTGGGAAAGTGGGCAACCTGTCTGTAGCTGATATCAGCATATTTTGCAGCCTAAAGATACATTCTCTGATATACACATACATAGTAATTCCTGATGTATGTTTTTAAATGCACAGACACTGATTTAGCCCTGCAATACAAGTTAACAGGTCCTGCTTAGCCTAGCCAGCATGTACAGCTTTGGGCACTGGAAACTAAGGCAAGACCAGGGAAAAACTCAAAACCCAAGCTAAACACACAGAAGACTTGTGCCAAAATACATCAAACAACAGCTTAAAAGTCCAGGTTTTATAAATTTACCTTATATTAGATTTAACATATTTAGGAAAAGAAAGAAGTATTAGGAACATTTCAAAACCATAAAAAATTGTGTTTCTTCCCATCTTAAGTAATATGTGAAAGTACAATGAAAAAAGTAAAAATATTACCCCATGTCTGAACTTTTTCCCTTTAATGTAGCACCAAAAAGAGTAGATTCAGTGACCCAGGGTAACCACTGCTGTTTCCAGTTGTCATTTCTTCATCAATTCAAGAACACTCAAACCTTCAAACAGGTTTCTGAGTTTCTTAGGACACAGTCTTTGAGCATCTACCTGGATGCATCTTGTTAAGATTACATTAAGATGTTTTATTCACTGCATAATTAGATATATCATTAAACATACACATTTTTTAATGTAACCATTGGCCCATTACAAAAATATCCAGTCTCAGAGCATCTATTCCACATGCCTCTTACAACCCAGGTGGGAAGGGGCCTCTAATTGGAGACATTTCTTGACATTACAACCTCTTCATCAGTTCCAGGAGGGAAATGCTAAGCTTATGTTAATTTACTGAACACAATCTCTAATATTTAACCAAGTTACTGAAGTAAATCTTGTGTCACACTGTTTACCACTGCTAAGCAGAGCATAAAATTACTGAGCACCTGTCAACTTCTCCATTGTAGCCATAAACTTCAGTTTCCCTCAGTGTTGCTGAGCAAAAGCCACATTCAGCTTCATAAATCCACTTTCATATCACTGCTAAGAACACAGCTGTTAGATGTGATAGTCTGAAATACAACTGAAATTTTTTATTGCTGTCATTTTCTCAATTTCATATTCATCTGATGGGCTGCATCTTTAGAAAGCCCCAACAGATAATTTGATGCGTTCACATTGCTTTTTGGACCACATGGACATAGCATAGATGTAGACATTTGCTTTTAACTTGTGTATGATATAAAGGATCTGATTGCACACTGGATGCATTCATACAAGCTGCCTGCACCTTTTCCAGGGACACATGGAAATTTAACAATAATACAAAATCTTTCCTTAGCAAACAAAGAGAAAAATATTTTTTTCTTATACTTAAATATAAATAGTCAATTTTAAATAACTGCATCTTCTCTTAACACAAGTTGAAATGCACCATTCATTTTATAAGTGTTGGTTAATTCATAACCTAAGTCACTGTTGGAAGTAATCAAGAGCCCTAGGAGAAGGCACTGGGTACCTGCTGCATGTCTTTACTGCAGTAAAACTGCATCTATCTGCTGACAGAATTTCATACAAACTTGGCCTACAGCCATTGCAGTGAATCAAGTTTATTTTTTTCCTTGCCAGGGACACACCTGCAGAGCAACATGGTGAAGCTGTCACCCCGGCTCACTGGGAATACTGAAACACTTCAATGTTAAGTTTAGATCTTGTAATTCATAAATATATACATAGTGATGATATTGCCCTTCCACCCTCCTTTACCCAGACTGACTTCCAAAGGAAACAACAACAAAAAAAATAACCAAAAACAAAACCACCACCAAACTGTGTTGAGGTAAACCAAGGGTGCTCTTTCCTCCCTGGAAATTTAATAAGCACTGGAAGACTGAATGTATCTAGTTTAAACAATATAAATGGGTAAGATTTTGTCTCTGAGGGTTTCCAAGCTCTTTAGGAATGTGATCTTTTGGGCTTTCTCAACCCATTTTTTTTTGCTTTTTTAAACAACACCACCACCCCAAAAAACCAAAACAACAAAACAAAAAAAAACAAACACACCTCCACAGCACAGACAAACATTAAAGATTCTTCCTTTCAGTTCTTTTGCCTCTGACTGCCAAAATCTATACCAGTCCTGAGCTGAATTCCATCAAGCTTGGCAGCTTTATGGAAATAATACCTGCTGAAAACCAGACTAAATTTTGGATTAATAGCACAGTAAGATTCTGAAGCAAAATGTCAAAAATGTCAGCCTGTTGTAATGCATCCTAAAGCAGCATGTCATAGGCAAAATTCTTATAATTTATCAAATTCCACCAAGCTTATCAGCCCTGGCAGGACAGAAGTAGCTACGTGCTCCAAAGCATAAACTAATATCTTTAAGGGATAGATTCAGAATGTAGAGCACATCCTTAGTAAACAATCTCAGAAGAGTGACTTCTTTCAGAGGCTGTGCACCATTTTTATTCCATTGAAGACTACTACAAGTCCTTCAGACATTTTCTGAGTATCAGGAAATACTTCTGCTTTAAGGAAAAAAAGGAAAAAAACAAAGAATACACACTAATTCCTTTTCCCAGTTAATTGAACTGAAAATTGTTATGACTTTTTATTAATACAGATCTGCAATAGTGCAACAACCTCCTCCTCCAAGCAGCACCACTTTCACATGATCCATTTTCTGCTATCTGGGTATCTGAATTTTTTTTAACAGTATTACTGAGATAGAGGTTACATCAGGGGAAATTCTCATGGAAAAAACATCATCTTTGTTTATTCGCAGTTTGCCTCACCAAGTGAAAAGTTTGGTTTTTTGTATGTCAAGCTTTAAGACTGTCCACCAAGACTAAAAAAAAAGATTCACTGCAGTTAGAGAAAATGTCATTTGTCCATTCCAAAGACCTGCTCACCAACAAATGTTCAGCATAGGAGCTTGTCAAAATGATAAATCCTGCACTTAAGAACCAATGAATAGAGAAGATGTATCTATTTATTAGAAAATCAGCATCCAGTGTTATTTTTCTGGAGCTGTTGCCAGTGTTCATTCTATGTTTTGCAATATGGCTTTGAAAGATAAAAGAAAAAGCAAATGAGTCTCACTTTGTCCTAATCTGTTCTCTGTAGGAATTTCAGTCACACAATTTGTACTTTAATTCTACAGCTTGTTTTTCGCATGGTCAGCTCTGTCTCACAAGCATTACAAAGAAATTTCACCATGGCTGAATGAAGGAGAGACTTCACTTAAAACTAAAATTTCCACTGAGAAAATGTTTAAGGCAGGGGGAAAAAAGAAAAGAAAAAGGAAAAAAAGAAATTAAAAAATGGAAGATAAATGAAAAAATATACAAGAAAACTATTTCTTTGGAGAGATAATTCTTTCTAATACTGGTTTTTACAGATGCATATAACATGTTAAAACCATTTCAAAATAAAACATTAAATCTTATTGCCAATTATCAAAAATGACAATGTGATCTCACTCTCTCCCCTCTCTCCCCATATCAACTTTATATATTAAAAAAAAAGGAAAATTCCCATTTATGTGAAGTTTTCCCTTCCAACATAGCACCTCACTCCCAAAATTTTTGTTCTATAGGCTGGACAGTTCCACCACCTCCAGTCTCTGTAAGACTGAATGAATCTTTTCATCTTCTTTTGTAGTTTACCACACATGTTTCTTTCTAGAGGACACCCCAACTGAAGTTCTTATCAGAAAGATAAATAGTTTTCCCCATCTTTTTCAGGAAGTTTCTTTCCTTCACTCCTGTTCACTGTCAAAACACCAAAGAAAAGTCATCTGAGCCTCACTTTAAATCTATGCTTGTTGTGATGTCTGAATGATGTGGAACTTGAAAAAAGGAGCAGTGTTTACCTATGATTATCAGGTATTGGTATTAGGAAAAATAATGCTCTTATTCCCCTACATTTAGAATAGAAAATACCTATGGAGAAAGGTGTAAAGTTGGCAGCTATGAGCAAATAACTTTTCACAATGTGTTGCACTTAATATTGTTCTTATTCTGTGCCATTTACTCTTAGAACTGAAAAAGCAGAAAGAACAAAAAGAACAGAAAGTGGAAGATGCAGAGCCCAGTAAGACCCTTCCGTGAGTTAGCAACAATTGCACATGTCAGAAAATAATACTTTTTTGTATTTTTATGTCCAAACTTCAAAGTGATTTACATATTTGTAACCCACCATCTGTTGAGTATTTGAGGATGTGGGGACCAAGTATCCAGAACTGCAGGAAATCCTTCAAACAGATGGGAACATTGTCTCTATTAACCAGACAGCATCTGTACTGGCCACCCTGTCTGCCTTCCATGTCACCCATTTTATCCCCAGGAGGGGCTCAGCAAGACAGCAGCAGTGACAGTTTCACCGAAACGCTCGGCTGTCTTTTGGATAAGCACAACATGGGAATTGGCTGCACTGGAGAAAAACACTTCAGGTGGCAATATGTTTGAAATGCCATCTCTTGGTCCATGTACTGCAGGGTAAATAAGATCATTAACTAGCTCCAGTACTGTCCAGTCCTCCATTCTAATAAAATTCTTAACAGTAGAGAGTAGAGATGTTGGCTGCAAAGACAGCCAAAGTATTAAGTCCCTACTTTATGCCTGCATAGTTTTCAAATAACACATAATATGAAAAAAAGTAGAAATTACCCATCACTTTTGCATTATTTCTGCTCCCCAGAGTTGAATCTTTTAGGTTTGGTTTTTTGTGGTTTTTTTTTTCTTTTTAAATCAGATTTTTTAATACAACCTGGAAAACAGAAAGGGATAATTGACAAACTGGTAGTTTTACCTCTGTCACAAGCTATTTTATAGAGCTTTTGCTAGAACTTGTATGTTACAGATGAGAGCAATACCCACAAAGTACTACTTGACACTACCTCTTGGCCCTGTAACAATAACAAGGATTAGGCACAAAGAACAGTAACTGCTATATTGGAGCCTCTCCTCTGCACTGCACCCAGAGACCACTATCCAAATCCCTGTCTGTACACCACATTGTCCAGAAATGTAAGAGAACATCCTGCAGCAGACTGCATTCTCTGTCTGACATTTCAGACTTCAAAGCCACAATAACATTTTCCACTTGGGCCTTCCAAGTTGCAGTAGTGACCTCAATGAAAGTAGCCTGATAAATAAGCCACAGTGTTACAGCCTGTGTCTCTGGTTTTCGTGCAAAAAGAGTCCTCTGATTAGGACTGAAAAAGCAGGGATTGGCATCTAGAACATTACAAAAAGCACTCACCTACTAAAACTCTCTGTTGGTTATTCTAATGCAGGCTACACTGATTTTCAATTTAATTTTCAATGGAGGGAACTCCACAACATATAAATTTCATGCAGAAGCCCTACATGGAAAGAGCAAGTCCAGAATCAGACACTGAAATCAAGATACAAGGAGGAAAAAATAATTTTTTCTTTTAGATAAAAGTTCTGACTAACAGTAATATTTTTCATGTGATTCGCAAGGGACAAAAAATGAGAAGCAGGGAGAGCATACAGGAGTTATCCAAGTTAAGCACCCATTAAAAAACTATTCACATTTGCTGCAGTTTGACACAAAATAAGCTAAGCTCAGACTCACTACAAGAGCAACAAGAAGAAGGAGGGGAAGAAACCATTCAAATGTTTTGGCGTTAAACTTCTAAAAATCAACTACACACCGTTGCTCAGCCTTGGGTGGTATCTTTTATTCCTGCATGCAGAGATATAAGTAAGAGTTGTGTGCTTCTCAGTGATTTGCTTCACCACCTTGATGCTTTCATGGTCGCAGGCTGCACTATTACTCTGTTTAAATTCTCATCTATTCTCTGCCTGTAGCCAGAAGCACTCAAGTAACTGATCTGAAATTCTGAACATGCACACAGCACCCCTCCTTTCTTTCTAAGCATATGCCCCTAGCAACTCAACTATCATACGTGGTTTTAGGATTCAAGGAATCATAGTAACAGCCATGATTTTATTTTCTTTTAAATAATGTTTGTTTTTTGTAAAATAACCAAAGAACCTTTTCTGGAAATGAACTAAGCTTCAGCCAGATAATATTTTATTAAATATTTTAGAAACAAACCCACCATACAAAAGTGTCTCTTCAAGCCTTTTATACCATGCAAAACAAAGCTCTACAATTAAAATTTTTCATTTTTAATTACAACTAAAAAATTCTCACTGATCTATCCTCTCAGAGCTGGAATTGATCTAGTTTAGCTTTACCTACCACGTATTCATCCATTTTGGTTGCAATTTCCCCAGTGTGGCATCACTGCAATAACTGAATTAGGAATATGACATTTAGCAGCTGTATGAGCCTTCTCACTTAGCTATTTCCTTAAATTAATCTGAAATGTTGTGCACTTATTAGATGTAGTCAGAGAACTCGGTGAATAAACTAGGCGAGCAATATCAATACTGAGGATATGGGTAGGATGTAGCTGTTTCTTGTGCTACTTAATAAGTCCTAACTATCAAATATTCCTGGAGAATATTTGATAAAGAAGAAAACAAAGTGGGGAAAACCTTTGCGTAACAATGAGAGGTAATTTGATGCCATAGAATGAACAGGGCAAGCATGGCCTCTGCATGCAAGAGAGGTAATAGCAATCGAGACCAGAAAGTACAAACCAGCTGGAGCTGAACTGTATGGAAAGGTGCTTTGAGGAAGAATTGCTTTGTTGAATCAGTCCACTGGACACAGGGATCCTGAAAAAAACTGACTTTTGTTTTTAAGAACTGTACATCATTAAATCTCCCAAGTCATTATTTCCCCTTGCTGCAACAACTGTCCTGGAAGAAACAAATGTCTAAAGTCATGCTACATGTATTTTCACAGTACAGAATGGAAAGACAGGAAACAAAAAGTTAAGGTATTCATTTCCAAAACTCTGAAATGGCTTTTTGTTTGATTGTGTTGTGGCCTGACAACTTAGTGGAAGAGAAGAAAATTACCAAGGAGGATATGGCTGGTTCTACAAATTGAGTCTTTGAAGGAAGCACCACTTTACAGATAGCTTTTTAAATTGTAGCAGCTCAGAGAGCACCTTCAATTTAGGAAGAGCACTGAGTTTCAGAAAACTTACACAAGTACACCTAGAAAAGGATACCATAGCTACATACCAGCAGTGCAAATCAATTATAGACAGAAGTTATGGCAGCAGAAAGGGTGGAAAGATCCAAGCTAGACGTTTTGAGAATAACACCACAGTTGAGTGCAGCTGTGGTACAGTTCTAGATGTTAAACCTTCCCACATTCCCAGACTTAGGCTGCTGATGTATTAACTACCAAGTAATAAGCTTGCAATTTAGTTTAAAATTATTTATCTATATTTACTTATATTTAGCTGGTTTAGGCATAATTAGATATTAAGTTCTTCAAACATAAGGATCCATTACTAATATGTTAGATTCCACCGACAATCAAAAAAGCAAAAATCAAAAACAAACAAAAAACCCCCCCACCAAACAGGATGATTCTCAGAAAAAGAAAAATGTAAACTGATGGCAAACTAGCAGGTTCATTGGATTTTGTATAGAAATCAATGCAAATAATAGCAAAACAGAAGGATGAAAATACTAATCCACAACAGTCCAGTGCAGCATAATACAGTATACAATATGGACAAAGTAGCTTCTTGAAAGAAAATGATGCTTAAGAGCACAAGGATACTAATGCAAAAGTCCATGGTCATTGATATATTGAAAACTGCTTGTCCTGTCCCAAAACTGCTGCTTTTGACTCCAAAGCAGAAGGAAGTCATCAGTGCCACAAAGCATTAGGATGTAAAATAACCTGTATGTTAATCTCACACTATTTTCTCCTTGACTTATTTCTCAGCTCTGTTAAAGACCTCAGGGTGCCATTTGGGGAATGTGTCAAGTTAGTTCACTTCATCTTTACCATAGGCTCCAAAGCACATTTCTGCAAGCAGACAGTCAAAATAATTCTCCTTTTTTAAAAAGAAAAAGGATTTTTATTTGCCATGAGATCAAACATCTGCCTGCCATGCTGGGTCCACCCTCTCAAGATTGTGGAAAATGTGGGCTTAACTTCCACATTAAATGAAATATTGGTCTTCTAGTAAAGTTCCATAAGTGTCTCTTGTGATACCTATGTTCAGATTACATAACTGCCTGCCTCATTTGGAGTTCATTCAAGCAGAGGACAGAGTGACCGAGCTTCCCAGGTAAATATCCTGATATACAAGAACAGTAAGAGTCACTGGGTCACCTAGAGAGCCACTCAAAAACTTTTTAATTAAGACTGCAATCTTCTGTGCAGTACAAGGATGGTCCTAAGATTTATAATCTCTTGTCATTTTGCTCAAAGTCACCATCTCATTTTTATCTCTATTGCTGTTATCTATCTTTGCCTACAAATGTGAGGTTAAAGTTTGAGGCATATTTCTGGGCACTTGTCAAAATTCATTTTATGGAAAAATGAAACATTCACAGGGTTTCTTCTGTCGTAACATGACTGCACTAAACAGAACTGAGTAAGCTACGCGATGATTTCCTACTTACATTCCCAGGATCCAACCTCATAAGAATAAGAAACAAGTCCAAAAATCAAAACTTGCAAGCAACATCCCACCTTCACATCCCAAAACATGCAAGATCGTCAAGTCTCAGAGGAACTGCAGAGAGGAATCATTCTTCAAAATCTTTTAACAGCGAAAACTTTGTTCAGCAGCATCTGAATCTCAAACCATACTCTCAGATTTAACAATAATGCATTATATGCTTCATGCCAGGAGATGCTGTCCTGACAGGCCAGAGATCCTACTACAGGCAGAACATGAGGAGCTTGTGGTTCAACCACTCTGAAACTGCTAAGTTGTTTTTTTTTTTGTCACTTCTGTTACACTAGGAAAAGCAGTGTTTCACTCAGATAGTATACTGGGCAACAAGAAAAAAAGTCAGTAAGTGTGTATCATTATATCATACATCTGCCATACTTCAATAAAAACGAGATATTTTCAACTTGAAAAGAGTGAAGTCAAGATTTCCATATAGAAAATAAGCCCTTTGAAAAACTTGACATTATACTTGCATAATTTGAAAAGTAGCTATAAAAAAAATACATTCAAACACAGCTAATTCTGAAAAAGGATTGTCCCATTTTTATGTAGAGATGTACTATGAAGAACGTACATGAATGATAGAGCTTATTCTCCAAGACTGTGTTCTGAAATGATCCTGTAGTGAGGAACAGCTGCTGTGTTTTCACCCTTGAGGTGGGTGGATTTTACTGCACAACAGGAACCTCTCAAAGTAGGTGCATATCTGTGTGTTCCATCTGGTAAACACTGCAGAAATGAGGTGCTGTAAAATGAAAAGCCTTTTGACTATGCCCTGCCCCAGGTTGAGCAAGAAAATAAGAGCAAGCTGTACTTCAAACCTATTCTTTTTCCCACTTTTTTTTCTTCTCTTGATTTCTAATATGTTGTAACATTGTCAGCTTTTTTAATGGCAAGAGCTCCAGCTTGCTTGAACTTCTCTTTCCCTGGAAGGAATAGTTCATGCCCATCTTTTAGTATCTTTTAAGACACTGAAAAACTAGGAATATTTTGTAAAAAAACCAAGAAAACAAACAAACAAAAAATCCCCCATATACAACTAAGTAGAAAAGAAGGGGTAAAAAAAGCCTTATTTTCACTACAACTCCATCAACTTACTTTCATTTTTAAATATGTATATATTTTTTAGATTTTATGTTCAGTATTGGCATGGGTTTGCAGGTCCAACAATTTAGTAGTAGAATTCCTGAACTTCAAGTGTTAAATACCATATTTCTCCTGTATTTCTCACTCCTTAAATGCAAACAATTCTACCACATTATCCCTGAAAATGAATACAAATGATCCCCACTCTTAAGGACTCTCATCTCATCATGATAGAAGAAATAAATCATGCAACTATTTTAAAGGTGTTATTTTTTGTTTATCACATCATAGCAAATATCATCCTACATCCAACTACGAAACCTGTTACCACATTTGTGTTCACTGTAAATTGCCACATTTTTGTCATATTTATTTCCCTTTGGACTCTGTTACCTTTTGTACACAAGATACAACCACTTGATCGATTTTTAAAAAGCCTCCAAAATTTCTACTTGATGTAACTCATATGGAAATACTTTCTTATCAGTTTTTTAAGCCCTACTGAGTGTTCACTCTCTAGAACTGATAATTTTAGCATTCAGAAATGTATTTATCCATTTTATGCCTCTTATCATTTTTCCCCATGTTACTTTCCCCATAAGTAACAAAATTGACTGTCATACACATTTAAATTCATTTTATGCTTAGTATGGAAGGAATTCTAGCATTAATCTCTACTAAGAACTGTAATCCTTTTCTACCCAACTCTGAAGAATCAAGGGAGAGGTCCTACCAAAAAAGGTTCAGCTAAAACTAAACCACAACATCTACTGTTGGAATGTCAAAAGCCAAATGTTAATAGTGACTTTTTGAAACAGGTGCAGGAATTATAAGGAAATCTTATATATAATACATGTAATCTTATATATCAGATTTCACAAACACAGTTATTTAGCACATTGGTTTTCCACTAGATCTGATGGTCTTCACCACAACAGAGTAACTTATGCAGCATCCGGAACCCAGATATCACACAGGAAATCACTGTAAGTATAGCTCCAGAGAGCAATATTCTAGATATTAATAAAGAGCTGGCAATTTTTTGTAGCACTTAGTTCAAAATTTCCACTTAGGATAAGATGACTGACAAGGTTTTCACTGTAGTTATGGTCTTTGAGAACTGTACACAGGCATTTCCCTAAAATGCTACATACAGATATGAAACACTGCTGGCAGATGAGCTTTGAACATCCTTGTACCACAGCAGCTCAGAGCTGTGCTAACACTTCATCTGTAAGAGACAAAGTGAAAAACACACTTCTGGTAAATGTCAAGCAGATTCATCATTTCAGCACCTCTCCTGGTGGAGCAGGGAAACAAGCAGCTTAATGGAAAAACAAATATCATTTGAGGAGGCAGGAAAAGGTTTAAGGAGGTGCTGAGCAGGCTTTCCCTGCCACAGCATTTTGAACAGAGTGAAGTGAGGAAGCACTTGTAAGTAAGGAAGTGAAGTGAGGAAGCACTGACAAATGTAAGGCCTTATTATGTTCCTTCTTAAATCAGATTTGCTGATGAATTTAGTGTCAGTAGGAAAGGGGGAGAAACCAGAGGGTCACTGGTCACTGCCTGTCAGGGAGCAAAGTCAGAGTATGGCCCAATGGAATGTATTGCATTACCCAGGGCAAAGAGCAACAGAAAGCAGTACTGTCATTCCAACAGCAGTTTGTATCAAAGCAAAACTGCTTCTTGTTAAAGGCATTCACACTCCAAGCTTCATGTGGCCATCACGTTACCTCTACACCTCGACATTTCCTTGAGCAGAGGCAGACGCGGACCCCGGCTGTGCCTTCCCCTGTATGCAGCTCCCCCAAACCTGCCTGAACAGCCTCTGTAACCTGACAGAAAAACACCTCTTCTAGGAGAAGAGAGGATTCCAGCAGTGGACAGATTGATGCAGAGTACCCTCTGCCACAAGGGTTACAGTTTTTATCTGCTGTTATTTCGAGATCTGTGCTAGTACCTGGACGAATGGTTTCATGGCCTGGCCCTTACGCAGCCGCCCCTGACTGCAAAGCCAAGAACTGACACACAGCAGCTGGAGAATTGCCCCTCTTCCTACTTGGCTCAGGGTTTGCTTTTTGTAGGAATCAGCATCTTGGACAGGGGAGGAACCAGTACGTAACTGCTCACCTCTGGCCTGAGCCCGGCTCGGAATCCACCTTAATTGATCACCAGCACTTGCTGGGCTGGATTCTTCTGCCAAATGCCAAAAATGCTAATGAATTTAAATCATATTGGGAATATATTACCATTATAATTTCATGTATACCCATGGAATGTTGGTCTCTAAAGAAAAAAAAAATCAAAGTGACCAAATATGTTTTTAAGTTTTATCTTCCTGAAAGGAAAATTACGTAAGATGTAAATCTCCCCTGCAGAAATGTGGCTATATTTGCTAGCAGTTAGTAAAACATGTCTATGTTTCAATAAATTGTACTTTTATGTTCTTAATTCTAATGCACGTTCTAAAATTTTTATTGTAATTTCTTCCAAAATATTTTGCTGAATTTTCTGTAAGAAAATGATTTCACAGTCAAAGATATTTTCTTTACATCTTTTCCGTCATCAACATGTTAAGAACCGTTTCAGTGGTTCACTGATCTGAACCTTTAGAGAGTTAAAAAAAAAAAATCTTACTCCCCTTTAAAAGTTCACTTTTATTATGCAAATCAGCATTGGCAACTGATAACCAACATTAAAACAGCATACTTAGAGATCCTTCACAAGTGAGATGCAAGAATAATATAAATCAATTTTGGAAGTATATCAGTAGAGAATAGTTTCCTTCCAAACACAATCACTTTCTGAACATCACGAAAATTTTGCACCCTTCACAATGCTACGTTGCAATGGGCACTGAGAAAGTTTCTGCTTTGCAAGATTAACTTGAAAGTGAGTATAAATAAAGTCTTTGTTCCCTTTATGCTGCTGGAGAAAAATCAGTCTGACAAGGCTTTTATTTTACATCTCAATTGTATAATGCAATTAACATTAATAGTTTTAAAGTAGACAGATTCTTTGGTTCCTGCAAGGCCACAAAAGAGCTGCTGACACACTTATGAACTATTATAGAGAAAAAATTATTTAATTCTTTTCAAAGCAGCTATAGATGGGTTGTCAGACACTGACCTCAGATACATTGTGCAGCAAATAAACCAGGTGTTTGACAGGCATCCCAAAGAACCTCCATGGCTTTAGTACTTCCTGCCAAGTTCTTACCCAAATACATGGTTTTTCTGGTGACAACTTCCACACAATACCAAACCAGACTTAAGACTGAGATATCAAAATCTTAATCAAGCCTTTTTCATTCTAAATTCTTTATTTATACATAGCACTGAGATTTTTTGTTTCAAAAGCAGGAATTTCACACTAAACTCCCTTTAACATTTATTTCCTCATGTCTCTAGGTAGCAGTGTGTAAGGGAGACAACGGTATTTTTACTACATCTGTTTGCAGACATCTATTAAGCAGGCATTGAAAATTTTCTGTTCGTTCCCCAACTTCTCATAATGAAGTAATGCACAGCATAGTTAGCAGGTGAACCTGCTATTATCAAATAATGAAAATACCATCATAGTGTAACACTGTAGTAAAACAAAACCACAGATCTCTATTTAAGCAGCAGGAACCTTAAACTAGCATTTAATACTTGACCTGTGATGCTGTGAAAGCTGAAAGAAATAGATTGATACTTCATCATCAAAGCTGTAAATCAGAACTCAGTAAGCCTAATGCATTTTCCTTCTAGCTTGAAAAGAAAACTAACCATGTGTATATTCATATAAATTATCATGATGGGTATTTAAAGAACATTAAAAGGCAAATAATTAAAGACAGTATCTTTTGAAAGCAGTGTCAGATAAGCATTATAAACATTACTGAAACAGTCCACGCTTGAAATCAAAGCCTGAATAAATATTTTTTTTTAAATCCAAGTGGTATATAATTTTAACCTTATGGTTAACTGAACAGAAATATTGAAGTTTATTTAAATTATGCAATTATTAATTATAAAGACAACTTTCATAAGTAGTGCTTTCTGAAAATATTATAGAAATGCTATATGGAAAGCTTTTTACCTCCTGGTTTGATATGAATGTCATTGGAGAAGATTTCTATTCTTGCAATGATGTCAAAATCATCTTTTCCATATTTTAATTTGTTAAAAAATATTACAGGTAATAACAAGAGAAGGTGTTAAATAACTATGAGCCCTAATCAATCCAAATTTATTCCTAAGTACAATTAATTAAATTGCTGTGTGCCATATAAATGGATTTTTTTAAATTAGATGTTTCATTTATTGATTGTTTAGACACATCAGTACACACTGCAGGAGATCTTTTCCCTAATAATCTAGTTAAGCAGGCAAAACATTAAGCAAGTTGCCAATTAGCTCATTGGTGTCTGATTCTTCTCCCTTAAAAACAGAGAAAAACTCTTACCTGTGTCAGTGACTGTAAATAGGAGTAACACAATACAGCTTACTTATACAATTCTCCAGTGCCCTGTGTATTTTTCTGAGTGGGAACAAATGCCTTCTTTGCAAAAGCCATGTGATATTTAAGAATAAAGTTTTTACTTTGTTCATCAATATTCCTGGAAAAAGGGAGAAAACCATCCCTCCTTTGACTGCTTCCACCATACTATCTGACTCTCCAATCCATGAGAACATTCATTTGCCAGTTTCGGTGAGGCAGTCTTTTCTGTTTGTTGAAATAGCACATAGCACATACAGAAAACACAAAAAGTGCTCTAAGAGCCCTGGGAAATTTTTATTTATTTATTTATTTTAATAAGGTAAATAAACAGTTCCATCAACTTAGATCAAAGTTTCAGGTTCACAACACATTAAAGAATAGCAAATAGTCTTTGGGCCAGTTTCAATCCTGATACAAATCCTGACTTAATACTCACTTTCTTAAAGGTTAGGAAGAATGAAGAAGAAAGTTAACATAAATCCTAAAGGCAGGTGCCACTGCCTTTTAACAGCCTATGCTGGAAGTCAGCTCCAGTGACCTAGAAAACAAATTACATCCAACAAAGAAAGGTAAATTGTACAGAGAAACCAATCACTGCAGAGTAAGGACAAACATAACCTTCTCTCACCAAGCTGTTACACAATCACCACTCGTGCTCCCATAGTGAAAGAAAGGGGTAACCTAAGGCACAGGGCTTCTTTTCAACCCTCCTAAAGGATATAACTTAAATCCAGCTGAGAGGTGGTAACTTGTTCACGCATCCTCAGGCCTTCTAACAAGACTACAGAAGTCTGAATGAAGGGATGTTTCCAAACAGATTTGGAAGAGAGGTCCACAGAGAGGCCATCATGAGATGCTGGTGGCAAAGATGCAGAAGATGATCGCAAATTTCCATTTGAAACAAACATCAGGAACTGGAGGAAGCTAGAGCAGCTATCTGATGATTCAGCTGCTTAATTAGGTATTCAGATCAAAATACAAACCAGGAAAACTCAGACCCCCAGAAGCATGGGAAAAATCTACCCTAATAACTCCACTGGTCTACAAAACACATTGTCTAGATTTCATTTTAACAACTTAGAAGTTCATCCACCTCTTCTGAACTTCAAACAACTGAAGGCTATAAAACTTTAAATTAATACAAATCATAAAAGGAGGGATTGAGATACTACAGCTATAATAGATCAATGTTTATTTTCAATCTTGAAATAAACCACTCTGGTTTGTCATGATGTCATGAAAAGTAGAAATGACACCTAGATTATTCACTAAGCAAAACCAAAACCACCCTGAAAAAAAAAATGCTAAAAACTCAGTATCAGCATCTTTACTCTTTTTTTAAGTAGTTTTTCATTTATAACTTAGTGTGGAATTAGCTAAAGAATGTTTCATGAAATTTCTCAAAGCTTTAAACTGTTTTATCAATAGCCACAAATAGCACATGGCTCTTTATAGCATGTGGCTACTCAGTGCTACTGTGTTACCAGTGTTTGTTATGTTAGATCATACAGTACATATGGAATGAAAAGAAGGTTGAAGGAGCAAAATAAAGCAGGACATGAGGGAATTCTTCTGCTTTCTGTGGTATTGCAGGCTGAATCTTTGGCCTGTTCCTGTATATTTTAAAGTAGCAATTCTATTATTGAGGCCAAGATTTCATTTTAAACTCACCTTGGGCAATTGGATTATTAGATTAGAATATATCGAAGAACACTGTCTGCCTGCCACTGCTCAGAAAGGTCAATCTAATGGGGAAATATTTCAAGACCCTTTCTGAAATCCATGATAAAAAGGAAACATACAAAACAAAAAGAAAAAAAAAAAAAAAGGACAAACGTTTGACAGCATGCCCTCACATGTTTTTCCAAGGGTAGAAATCAGACATCAAGGCTAGCACATTTTAGGAAGGCAACATAAAAGCAAAAAAGAACAAATTTCCCCAGGAAAGACAAATGACAGAAACACAGTAATTATGGAATATAAATGGATCTTCGTGATCACATAATTTATGCTTTAGCTGCGTAAAATGTTGTGATTAATCTTACCATGCTTATTTCTCATGTCTTATTTTTCATATTTATGCAGTGACTGGTGATTGGGTGTCCACTTTTTAATTAATTGTTAGGGAGAAAAGTGAAATAATCATCATAAACCCAACATTAAGAAAAATAATGAGGAACTACTACATAAACATGATGCAGGTTTAGAACATGGAAAGGTAAAATTTTGCCCTGGAAAACTAATGCAAGCATTAGGGAAAAATGAAATAGATAATACAGTTTGTTTTGATCCTCAGCCACTTAGTCTTTACTAATTAGTCACCAGGATTTTATCATTTGAGTCCACATATTTGCAACACAAGGGGTCAGTTCATTTCAACTTAGTTGAATGCCAGTTGCTGAATACTCCTGAATCTCATCATTGGGGTTGTCTGCCTGCCAAAGCTGGCCAAGGATCTGCCCCCACATTCCTTTAAGTAACCCTCAAAACAGCTCTGGATCTGCACCACCAAAAGGGCAATAGGCATTCTCCTGAATGTTGAATCTAGAAGTCAGGACAGTGTGAGACAAGACATGAAAGCCAGGAGAAATTGTCTGAAAATTATCATCAATAAAATCTTTATATCTAGTACAGGTCTCAAAAGCTCCAAGTGAGCAGAAGGGACCCCTCTGGAGACTATAAGGGTGATATTTTAAGGGAACTATGATGTTAACATTTTCATCCATTTCTGTAAGATAAGAGTTGTTCAAAGGAAAGGCTGAAGTTCAGAGTAGTTGTACTCTCTACTGGAACTCCTCTGGTTCATCTCAGGCACAAGTGAGGCTACCTTCTGCTGTCTCATATCAAGTCAAAGATGAGAGAGTTTTGAAGACACTTGTAGCTGCAAATGCACATTTTAACTTATTGCCCTCAGTAGCCTCCTCTTTCAAGCATTAGCCATGAGAGATCCAAAGCAGGGACACAAAGTTCAGCTGCAACATTCCTTTCATGATTTAAAGCACTCCTAAGATGTTTCTCTGCCTTAAGCAGAACAAAGCTAGGATCAAGTGTTTCCTAAATCAGGAGAGATTAATCATGACAATTAAAATGTATTTGAGCTTCTGTGCTGGCTGTTCTTGCTGCTGGCAAGCTGAACAACAAACACTCATTTCTGAAAGAAACTAACATTGGGGAGAAAGTGTTTGGATTAAAGGACACATAATCCTCTGTAATTTGGTCTTCTAATATTTCCTTAATCATGGTTATAAAGAGCTCAACAACATCTGAGAATGCCATTACAATACACACACGCAAATAATAATAACACACCTGAAAATTTTATATCATGTCAGGATATAAAGGAAGTTGTTCAAAGTTGCTTCTGGCTGTTAAGCTACATCTCATCTCTTCTTCTTTGAATTGCATTATATGTTATACTGTGTACACATTAACATTAATCTGTTGATTAAGTTGAGAGCATTTTAGTAAAATGGCTTTAAAGTTATTCATAACTAAGGCCCTTTCAATGATTTACTTAGCTTAAAAGCTGTTTTTATGAGTACTTTAGGTGCTTGTTAGAAAGACTGACATGCAAATAGTGTCACTTAAACATGAAACTCTAGACAGGTTTGCAGTTGCTATTTGGACTGAAAATCATAACCTGCACAAACACCCCCTGGAAGCAGCATCTGACTTAATAAACTACCTGGCAAAAATGAGGAGAAACCATTTCAGGTGAACTAATCTAGCTGTTGTTTTCAGGCCCCCTCAAGTGAATGCTTACTAGAGATGGGAAGAAAAACTTCCCTGGTGCTGCTGCACGGTCTCAGCTCTCAGACTAATCCAGCTTCAAAGTCTGTGCTTCAGGACAGATGAGAACAAACCCAGGAGTCCACAGGAGAGCAACAAGCAGGACATGACATGTTATGAAAGACTCAGCATGTTGAGGCTGTTAAACTAGAGAGCAGGCTAAAGGTATGGTAATAATTACCGTGTCTTTTTCTCAGCTTATAAAAACCCATTAAAAGGAAGGGAATCATCTGTTTCATTGCAGTCAGTGTGTCCAGGGGAAGGAGTTTAAATGACAGCAGTAGAAAATTAGGCTAGATATTGCAAAACTAATTTCTAAATGTAAGACTAGTGAACAGAGAGTCTAAAGCATCCATGTGGAGTCATCCCTGACAGCCAGCAGAGCAGAGAGAAAGGACCAAGGGATCACTGATCCTGCCTGGAAAAAAGGACAGTACCCCTTGTCCTCTCCTGTTTTCATGAATCTTCAAGTAACTTCAGGCATAGTCTTAAAATGGACATCAGAACTTGGTGCTTCCTTGTGGATGACAAGTGAATTTTAGGTTTTTTTGTTTTTTGTTTTTGTTTTTTTTACATAAAACCCCCTTGTAGGTACTGTTACTGACTGACATTTATCGCTTTAAATTTGTTTTGTACAGTGACTGATAGACAATTCAGTGACAACAGAGGCATCATATTCGTGCTTTCCATCTCACCAAATCTGAGGATTAAGTCTTGCATTGTAGGATGGCTTTTGTGAGTTTTTGGTTTTTTTTCTTTAAACCATGCATTTGGCTCATTATTAAAACCCTATACTGCAGAAGGAGCATCAAAGTCAAAACCTGTACAGTAAAATAAGCTGCAAACTGAATAGCTTAATGCAACTGTTCTTTGTCATCTTTAAACAGACTGGAACTGCCCCAATAATATTTCAGAAATAAAACATTTTTTTTGGCTCATGATGCATATTTATCCTTGTGTCTACTGAGGGCAGTTACCTCATAAATCAGATCTTTTACTACCAATAGTTCAATATTTTTACTACAGAAGTACATAAAGAGTGCAAAATCATTGCAGATGTGAAGAGAACATGAACATTTTTAAAATTTTCTTTAGTCTGATCTGATTCTTACATTTTCCAAGGTCAGAGACAAAGTATTTTTTACCAGCAAAAGACAGCCTTTCACAACAAACCAAATAGAGATACTTCCTTTTCCTTCCTGGCTATGAGCTTTTTGAAAACCAAATCCTTTTAATTTCCATCAGTCTTCATTTCTGTACTTCCATAAGTCAGATTCAGCTTGGCAGTGGTTGGGGAAGAACAGTATGTCCGTGGGCAGCTTTGCATAACACTCAATAAATCCTTGTGGGAACATGGTTTCCACTTTAATTGAAACATCATTAAATGAGACTTATATCCTTCAGACGAGAGAGCATTGGTTAACCAACAGCTAGGCAATGGAAATGAGAATACATAAGGAAAGAAATCCAAATCATTTTTAAGAAACTCTCACTAAATCTGTGCAAGAGTTATTTTTTTGTTTCTACGCCTTTTAGGCAAGTGTTGTGTTTGTCATATCAGACTAGCAAACCAACAAAATGGGAGATAATCAAGTGCAACAACTTCTGCTAGTGGAAAGCACCTGGCAGCCCACTTTCAGACCTACCAGTCTGGATAGGCTGCAGGAAAGACAAATCCTCCTGATACT
The DNA here is from genome assembly GCA_038090715.1 of Florisuga fusca. NCBI lineage: Eukaryota > Metazoa > Chordata > Aves > Apodiformes > Trochilidae > Florisuga > Florisuga fusca. The sequence continues at coordinate 5,920,036 of JAAWXA010000023.1, forward strand.
CTCATGTAAAAATGAATCGCAACAAATCCAGTTTCACAACACTGAATTTTAACTAAAGTTGAAAAACAATTTACAGCAATGCAATGAAGCCTAACAGCCTTGCCAAACAGCCATTCCAAAGCTAATATTCTGCTCAGACTACATTAGCCATACCAAGATATTTACCCTCAAAAAACATTAGATATTTCCTTAACTTTGTTTGGGCCACCAGGCAAGTTAAACATTCACTGCAACGCGACACAACACGTATTTCATGCAACTGTGACATGCCTTAGTCAATGTTGCTTGTTATATTTGACAGATGGTTATTAAGGCAAATTTTTGAAAGATATCAAGAGCCAAAGAAAAATCCAGAAATATGTTTTAGGTACAACTGTCACAATAAATTCTGAACAAGCAACCGGGGAAAAAGAGTGATTGTACTGAATGATGGGAGACTGAGACAAACTGGGGTGGTAAAATAAATAACTATAACATTGCTGTTGGCAGCAAAAACAAACTACTTGATTTTTCTGTTAATTTTCTTGAGGCTTTGCTCAAAAGACATGCTCATAGTTTAGAGGATTAGGCAGTTGACATTTTTTTTCTTGTAATAAGTAATTTGTGTTATAAAGCTGTGAGGAAATTGAAGTTGTCAGCATGTTAAATGCGTTTGTCTCCAGGAATATAATAAACTACATATGTGGAATTGATAGGATTGGAAGATGACATTCCCTGTGATTTAAATTCTAATTTGTCATTAATTTTTTTAATCCATTCAAATGCTCAAATTTTGTTCGTTAACTATGCATAATTTCATTTTAAATGTAAATGAAATAGAGGGCATAGCTAGGCACTGAAAACAAATATTACCCAAGGCAGAGAGACATCTAAATATTTAAACCACTGCATTCCAGCTTTCCAGTAACAATACCAAATGTTACATTCTTGAAACAGTTGAAAACTGTCCAGATATTGTCACAAAACCCAGCATTTTCCTATATATCTGTGAGTGTATTTATTTACACATATGGAACTGACATTTAAATACCACTGGTCAGATTCCTGAATGTTACACTCAGCATTTAAAAAGTATATTGTAGGACATACTGTAATTCAAAATAGCTACCCCAGGCTGTGTAGAGTTAGTTGTTTTGAGGTTTTTTTTTCTTCTCCTCTCTTCATGTCAGCTAGTTCTTACCTTGAAAATACAGCTACAGCAGGGACAAATTAGATTTATGAGCTGTTAAACAAAGTAGACTTTTGTTATGACCTTAACTGGCAATGAGTAAGTTACTCTGTGGTGTACAAGCACATGGCATTGTTTCTCAGAGACAACAAAAAGGTAAAGAGGAGAATGTTGCAAGGTATTATGAACTGGAATTTTTGCCACGGTCAATTAAGGATTTATACAAAACCCTTTAATACATTTTGGCACCATGTATCACACTTTAAGTAGGAAAAGACTTTCCATTTACTAAAACTACTTGCTTTTTGAATCTCTGTTTTACATGCAACTTTGCAGATTATTTACCTAAATGTGTTATGGAAGACATGGAAGACTATGGATTTTTTTTCCTCTGTTTACAATGCAGCAAAACTAAATTTATGAAACAGAAATTTGAGTATCAACAAATATTTTTCACTGAATACAAAATTTCCATTTAATGTTAACTTTTTAAAGTAGTATCATTTCCCAAATGGTCGTACTCTGACAAAAGATATTGCAATTGTAGTTTCAATGTTAAGAATAAACAGACATCTAAGAACCAAAGCTGAAACAAATATTATCTGAAGACAAACTTTCACAGTCTTACTAAAGAAATTCATTCCCTAGAGCATCTCATTTTTATAGACATATTTTATTGTTTTCTTTGAAGACCAAGAAGGAAGATAGGCCAGTAGAGGTCTATAAAGATCCAAGTTTAATCACTGACCTTGCCTTAGGTATTTTTGTGAGTGTGGCTAAGTCTCTTCATTTTACTATCAATTTTCCACCTGTGAACAGATGTAATGACCTCTCTAGTATTTCCAGTGATCCTCTCAGCATTTCACATTAACAAATGTCTCTTAAGAAGGCATTTAGGACACAGCTAATCCTTTTTTTCCTCTCTCTCTCTCTCTGTTCCTATAAAACATTATAACTCAGTTTTAAATATCCATACTGCAACCCTCAAGTTACAAAACATTAAGGTTAGGCTCTGGGATGTGACATATGAGAGCATTTGCAGTTTGTGAATCAAAACTATACCAAACATGACCAGTTGCCAAGCTTCACAGGCTCTTCATACATTTATCACTGTATTTGGGAACACTTTCTAAATGGGGAGAGGATAGGATCTCAGCTCAGAGCATTCCAAGAAGCAAAAAGAGTAATTAGGATGGATTTTATTTTTTATTAAACAAAGAGTAGGACAGCATCAAGGCAGACTTTTAATTTATACCCAGTTGTCTTTGTTTAATAAGCCACCAACCCCATAGATCTGAGCTGTTCTAAGAGAGGAAAAAGAAAAAAAATAGTTCAAGGACAGCAAAACAGGTTGTTCTTTACAGAATTTACCTTTGGATATCTCAAGAGTTGTAATTGTATTATTGCAAGATGCAAATCTTAAACAAATTTCATGCTTCAGGTTCAAAGATGGAAGACCACCATAATACAGCTTTTAATATCTCACAGCTTCAATGTGGTCCTAGCCCACCTTCTCTTGACACAGTAGACAAATTTTCTTCAAAGCCTGTAACTGCAGAACATAAAAAACCACTGCTCCTGTTTTTGGGTTTTTGGTGGTTTTTTTGAGTTTTCTTTGGTAGAGAGACCAGAGCAGATAGACAAGGGTACCAAAGTATCTGGAGCTCATGATGTCCAGGCCAGCTGTTACCCACAAAGAGGATGAGGCCATAAGACACCATTAGGTGTTTTGTGCTATTTCATGATGTTGAGATTGTGTAGCCCAGTAACACTGACTGGGTGGTGACAGAATTTAAGATTACACAAGTAATAAAACAGCACAAGCCCTCCCTGCTTGTTTTCTGAGACTTCTGTCCCTGCTCCTGGCACCTGGTTCCACCTCACCACTGATTCAGTGTTTCAGTCCCCACTCCTCTGGTTTCTCCCTCAATGCACTCACATAATTCTAGGTTACAATGCTCCATTTCCCTCCTTTACTCACCATCACAGCTGCTTCTGCAAATAGATGTCATGCAAAATATAAAGTTCATCAAGGAGGAAATTTGTTTCTATGGCAGTATCGTTTCCTTTCATAAATATAATGCCAACTTATTTGTAATGGACTCTGTTGTCCTCTCCTCTCTTCTTCCTTTCCCTTAGGGAGCAATTTTCTTTAAAGCCTACATTAGAAATTGCCAAAAAAATATATGTAGAATTGATATACACGAGTGGCTTTCCTTGCATTTTTTTCACATCATAAAAATCCAACTGAAGCCCACGAGCTTGCATATAGAAATGTTATTCAGACGCCCATAACGTAAAATTTCACATTTTATATGATTCTTATTATCCAGATTTTATGCCTTTGGAGATCTCATTAGATTTTAGCATCTAATAAAATCTTACGTTTCTATTCTTCTCTGTCTATGCACATCTCTAACTTAAGAGGATTTCTCCTTAAAATGTGATGTGTTACTAGGACAGATAGGCCTAAGCATATGGAACTACTACCAGCAGTGAAAGCACTTTCCTAACCTCAAAGCTTGGCAAAATGTTGCAGAGCTGAATTTGTGAAATCATGTAACTATTTACAATTTGCAAACACAACCACTGAAACAGTCTGACAGGGAACACACAGGTTTTGTGAAACTTAGGTTTACTACAGATTTTATTGCTGCAGTCCAAGCACACTGAATATTTTCAGGTCCATAGAGGGTAATTATTAATATCACTACTGCTTAAGACAGAAAAGCTCTCAAATGTGAGTTGAGTGTTAATTCAGGAACTTTAATTCATGAACTGCTTCTGTGGCTTTGGACACAGCTGAACCTGCTACCACTGGGAAAGTGAGAAGGACAAAAACATGGTTTTGTAACAGGACTTGATAATTGTTGATGGAAATCAGCAGGAAATTCTAGGAAATGTACCTGGGGGCCAGCTTCTCCCAGCAGAGAAGAGACACAACCATTTTACCACCCAGGACATCCACAGATGATCCTCCCTGACAGAGTACATTTCCACCCATCTCAGTGATGAGCTCAGAGCCAGCAATTGGAAACTCTGCTGTGTATCTGCTGCAATGATATAAAAACTCACCAATATCCCCTGGGCTACAACATTTGCCAGATTATTCTACAATTATCTGGGATGAAGGGCTTTGTTCATTGACAAAGCATCCCTAAAACATTGAGAGAATGTTAATTGTAAGCAATAGAATGTACAGATAAGCCTCAACAGAGCAAAAGCACTGAACATCTTCCATAAAACTTGCCACATAAATAGATATTTAATACTTCATCTGCTGTGACTGCTTTTCCAGTTAGTCACCTACATGCAACCCAAACCTGTAAACTAAACTGAAACAGTATGAGCTTCCTACATAATGTATAAGCAAGGCTTTTTCACAGATCCGATTTTTCTTCTCATGCACCTTGCTTTTCTGGTTTTAACTCCTTTATGCCATTTTGCAGAGTAAAAAATATATCTGGGACTTTGTACAGACTCAAATTAAGAACTACCTAAACCTCTTCTTACCCATTAAGCAAAGTATCTTGAAATGCATAATTTGGAAGAATTACCCTAGCTGGTTTTTGAAAAAATGAGTTTCCTCTGGTGGAAAACACAGTTGTTACTGAATGAATACCAAGGTTTAACCTAGAAGCTACTTAAAAGTTTGTATGTACTAATTGAAATTCTTTCCCCTCCCCTTAACTATGCTTTCAATTTTGTTGAATAGTAAACACCTTAATCACAGTATCTATGTTCCATTTTAGCTTCATTGTTTGAGATTTTGTTTTAAATTCATAAATGAATAACATGCTATTAAAAGTGACAGATTGACAGCACTATAAATTCTTGTTCACACATAAAAAAAACAAAACAAGTTATTTCTTCCCCATAAAATCACATTAATGTATTTTCATCTCATTCTTAATACTGGCAAGAGGAACAAGAATATAATTGAAATTAATGTACTTTTTAGTGATACTGAGACTGTAAATGACATTTGTGAAGATGCTTCTATAATATATTCTTTGAGGCCTGCCAAAAATTGAAGTTTAGAATTTTCACCTTTGGTCACTTTGGTTGGGTAAAATTTTAAGTATTCTAAATGATAACGAGGGAAAATTTAAATTTCTTCACTATGAGCAGGATGGAGTCATCAGAGCCACAGAGCAAAAATGTGTCTTGTACAAAAATGTATTAAAACATCCAATACATCTGAAAACCCCACAGTTGTCATTTAGAGGCACTCAAAGTTAATTTAATTTTCTTCCACAGTTCTTTTCCCTCACACACACGCAATCCCTCTGGACATCTATTCCTATCTCTTTTGTACATTTCCTTACTATTTTTTAACTATTTAAGTGGTTGTTTTCTTTAGGAATTTCTTCCAAGTGTCATGCAACAAGGACACCTTGGCCACTGGTTTAAGTTCAGGGCATACAATCTCTGCACCACTGCTGTAAACCAGTGCTGAATCCCTGGGAGAACTGACACTGCTTGGCTATTTCTCTTTGCCACCAATACTGCTTTTAGGATGTTTTGATTTAATGACAGCCCTGTATGGGCTTTGCAGGTTGTATTTCTTTTTCTTGGCACCAGCACATCTCATCCTGAACCACCCTAAAGAGATTATTTGGTGCAGGGTGACAAAGCCTCTTTTTTTTTGGACACACATGCAGCATTCTGAACATCTTGAATAGGACAAGAACATCTGATGTTCTTGAACATCTGGTGGGACTTGTGCCCATCATTTGTTCCACAGCTTGCTGCTCTCCCCAAACCAACCACGTTCTTATCCCTCTAAAGAAGTGTAGTATCTGGATTTAAAAAGATACATCATGCATCCTCAAAACATCAAATCTGAGATAAAGGTTATATATAATACGAGAAGATACTAATTTTTCAGAAGAAAAAGCTGGAATAATCTGGAACTACTGCTGAAAATGGCACAGTAACTTTATTACATGATTCCATGATTCAAAACTTTACTCTGGTAGGTTGGAGTGGAACCATAAAGCACCCTATATGCTCTATAAGTCTGAAGATTAAAATTACCATTAAAAGTGGGTAATTTTAAAAATATACCAAAAGAATGTTTTCATCCAAAATATGCCAAAGAATGTTTTCTTTATACCAGAAACTCTCCTTTAACTGTTTTCTAGATGGCATGCCAATTCTGGTAATCCCTAAGAAAAACCTTGCAGAATACCTATGGCATGGAGAGCACTAGCAGGTAGCCAGATGGTGCAAAGCAAAATCACAGGACACAGATGATCAGAACAGAAAACAAGACTAACAGCAATGCATATAATTTTCATTCACTGCTAAAAGAAACAGCTACTAAACACTGAAAACAAAAATATGGTGGAAACCCAGCAAAAAACCACTAGTTTCACTGCTTCTGCCCTTTAAATGAAGAAAAACACAGAATACCAGTTGCAAATGTTGCAGGATCAACTGTGATATTTTTCCCCTCTCTAGTTCTACTAGATGCATCCAAGTTCATAATTGTGGCAGGGCTCAGCTGCTCAGAACACAGATGTGAAGCTGTGAGCATCATGCTCAGTGCAACAGCCTGGCTCTGGCAAGCAACGAAATGTGACTGATAAAATGCTGAGTATTTGACATACCAGATTAATTTTGCTGAGAAAGTAACTCCCATCCAAAAAGCCACAGCAACAGATAACCTCTGCTATCTAGCTTGCTCTGTGGCAATCAGGTGGTTTACAGCACCCTATTTACACCAGTTCTTAATGTTTTCCAAAATCCCTTTTTTTAAATTGCAAGTATAACACTAGATCTCAGTACAAAAAGTCAATAAAAATTGTGGGCTGTTAGTTCCTTAAAACCAAATAGAGCAAAATTATTATTTTAGCCATTCCCAAGAGTAATTCTGACAGCTGACATTGCCCTTTTACCACAAATGCACAGGTTCCTAGCATCCCTCATGAAATAATGCACAGTACTGCAAGCCATCCTGTGCTCCAGTCAGTCCTTACTCTGGTCTTTTACTGTCCCTAATATATGGATCAGAATGAATAGTTTTAAAAGATATATAAAAAATACACCTCTGGGAGCTGTACTCTTCACACTCATCTCTCATCCTAATATTACATCTGACCATTTGTATTTAGCAGGACCAAAATTATTCCCAGGATTACAGCCCAGATAAGGTTCTTTCCTTCCTTTACGTTTAAGCCAATTTTTAAAAATTATAATAATAAGAAAAAAATATATATTACTCAGGAAAATAAAGATTCATGTCTTAACTTTGCAAATTGTTCCAATCAGAAGCCTCTTCTTCTGTTTTAAAATGTCTCTTCTAAAATGTAAACAAAACATTCAGAAATTGAGATTTATATATATATATTTGCAACAGTAAATAGGAATAGTGTTATTGAACTACTTTTCAGAAGCTGGGAATTCTGATCCTTGTGATCTTTAGAAGAATCCTTCCAAAGTGTCTCTGTTCTCAACCAAAATAACAGGCACAAAATATTTTAGAAAATATGTCAATAGATTGTACAAGATTAGCTTTATACATTCAATCTGAATTTCTTGGGTTTCTTTTAAACCCTTAATGTCACTCAAATGCAGCAGTTTTTCTCCAATAGTTAATAAATTATTGGAAAAAAAGCCTTGAGAAAATAGGGTGTTTAAAGTGCAAGAACACACAAGGAGCTATTTTTGCATTGCTTTATTTTTCCCTCAATTAATTCATTGTACTACTGCAAAAGCTATCAAGTCTCCAAGTCAGCTCTACCAGCTCTGTTTCTCTTTGCTATTTTATGGTGGCATATGAATGCATGAAGCTTTGCACACAAGGAGAAAAAAAGGTTCTTGTTCCCAGGAGCTTTGTAACCTAAAGATGATACAACCTACTAAGGCATGACAGTAAATACATGTGGGTGGAGGGAATGGAAATAAAAAGGTTACTTAAAATAAATAGGCATGCTTATTATCTCTGCAGTATAAGCGTTTTCTCTAAAAGCAAGCACTTACATAACACCAGTTATTTTTGCTACTTAAGCAGGGCAAGAACCGTTAAAACCATTCCTTAATGGATTAATTCAACCGCATTCATTCCTGGGATCTGCAGCTTTATCCACAATTGCTACAAAGGCCTGGATATTAAAAAAAAAAAAAAAAAAAAAAAAAAAAAAGAGTCCAACTGACTTGGGGATTTAGGATTCCTGTGGAAACAGAAATCCTGTGTACAAGGCTGTGTAAAGTAGCAGATATAAACTGTGCAGATTGTGATTCAATATGGGTTTCCTCAGTGATAGACATTTCATAAGAATTTCACTTCAGACAAAATTAAACTCAGTTTTATAACTCAAGGTTAAGACAGGTATAAATAAGCAAAGCTGCACAGAGTTTACTATCACTCTATCAGTTTCTATCAGATGAGCACATGACCTGTCAAGACTATATTTAAATCACTATTTCAAAGGGGGTTTATTAAGTGATCAGAGCATATGCTACCTTTTTGTCTTTAAAAATAATAAATCACCCATAAACAGAGAAGGAAACAGCAGAAGGATCAGAGTACTGTGTGTAAAGTTTTCCATATACTGTTGACATGCAGCCACTGCACACGGAAGGGTAGTTCACCAAGGCAAAATATTTGAAGTTCTGCAAATATAGAATCAAATAATTACCATATGATAGCCTGATCACATAACTTGTGTCACATTACCATTTTTTTCAGCAAGGTTTTTATACAACAGAATAATTGGAAATCAAATGAAAGGGATGAAAACTAACATTACTTGAAAATAGTGGTTGAAGAACTTTGTACCCCAGACAGATTGCAGTCACTGGAGTAAATCAGTTCAAGTAACTCCAGTTCAGTCAATGGACTGTGCTACATATCAAATAGATAAACTTTTACACATGAAATTTGGATGGGGTTTGGATTGGGTAGGCATTTTCAACCCCTCAGAAGTCCTTGAAGGTATTTGAGGTGTTTGGATATTTGCATAATGAAAGCCACAGGAAAAACTATTATTTAACTGATTTTAGTTCTCAGCCTTTAGGGTCTGGTCCAATGCTTATTGAAGTCAGTAGGAGTTTTCCCATTTAATTAATGAGTTTAGATCAGACCTTCAGCTGCAGCTGTAATGAAAGAGAGTTAAGGAAGGTAAATTTGGGGCACATAGTTCTCTTCACGTTAGAATTACTAGAATCATATCCTTCAGCTAATTTGTGCCCCCCTCCTGGGGTTGGATCCAAATTAGCTGAGGATGATTCTTCTCAAATTTAGCCCAAAAAATTTCTGTTTAGAGCAAATAACTTCTTTGGGAAAGTTGGTGTAACTTTTAATTGAGCTGATAATCCGTCGCTGTCAAAAAAAGTCTATTTAAAAATCCATAAATAATCAAAATCTACTTTCTAAAGCTCACATATTAAAATGTTTCTAAATTAAATGTTTCTCCTTAATTTGACTGTGAAACACCTTCAGAATCCATAAAAGTATGTCAAGGGAGGTGACAACAAAACTAAACAAACAGAAATTATTCTTTCTGACACCTGGTGTCTCTTTAGACAGTGTGGCTTCTGAATCTTCAAGTTTTTTTCCAGTTTCAAGTCTGAATCTAACAGGTTTTGGGGGGTTGCTTAGCAGAAGCAGATTTCCTCCCCAGCCAGGAAATCCTGATCATGTGGCACAGTCATAGCACTGACTTTTCAGGGAAGCACTTGGCATTTTGGGGGAAGTTTTCTGATAGATCAACATTTTGCTATTGTATTTTCTGTGAGGATAGAGCATCTCACTAATGAGCTGCTTAACACAAGGGAAACCATGGACTGCTTTAAAAAAGTTCTTCAGAAAGCCTCCACATTCCCTTCTGTAACCAGAAAATCTAGAAACATCTAAACATATAACCTAAATCTACCTAACCATTTGGAGAAATACAAACTTAAGCTACTGGTTAGATTTGGCAGTGGGACCCAATATACTGGTGCTGTCTTCCTCAGATCCCTGTTCCCTTGAGTACAGCTGCAGATGGAGCAGTTTCCCAATTGAGAGTCAGTTCTTTCCAGGTAATTTCTCTTTACAAGCAGATTTTGTCTCACATCTGCAGTATTGAGCTACTCTCCCAATGCTGTAGGATTACATACAAGCCCATCTAGAGTCACACTCACATTCATATGGCAGCTCCTATCATGTATGTATCTTCACCTCTGCATCCCCATGCCAACGGTCAGAACCTGCCCTTCTCAAATATTTGCCCTTGTTTTCAAAACAACCAGAAGGTTTTCATTTTCTTCTAGTTTCAAAACTATTGCAAATCAGAATCGGGCTGAAACAGTCATCTGCACTTCAACATTCATAAGAGAGTATTAGCAAATCAAGTCACAGAGGAGAGAGATCCTACATGAAAATATAACCTTTGTATAACCTAAACCCAGCTGGCAGGCAGGTATCTACAGATATCTACACTTACACCAGCTGTAACAAAATGTAATGAAAGGCCATTAGGAATTTCTCAGACAATTACAAGTGCAGTCTTCAGAGGAGCCATTGTAACCACAAGGATGTGCTTTATCTGAGATTTTCACTTAAACTAATGGCTTCTAAATTACTTGAGTGGAAAATTAAGAATGCAATGCTGCACTTAAAGCATTTGCATTTCATTGCATATGCTGTTAAATTTCCATTAAACTCTACATTTATATACAGATTTTTAATTCATAAAATATGGTAATAGAATGAAAATCTGATTGGTAAGACAACACCCAGAAATATCTGCTTTCTTCAGAAAGTATCTGCCTGTGGTCTCTACCCTGTATATATATTCATCACAACATCCTTTGTTTTAGGAAAAAAATCTTAAACAAAAAAAATTAAAGATACCTTAAAATTAAACTGAACAACTTTCTTTTTTTTTTTTTTTTTTTCAAATCTGGTCCAAAATCTGTCTTCCAAGGCTTGTGACGACAATTAAGAATTCCAGAGTATTTAGCAAATTTACTTAAGGCACTGGTTTTTGAATCCCCAAACTTTATAAGAATTAAAAATGGTAAAATAATCTATTTCTAGAGCAAAGTCATCAACAATCTTTTGTGCCAGGAACAGCAGCATGGTAGTTAAGTAAATGGAAGAGTCCAGCAAGACATTAAGAATTGCCTGGGATGGTGGAGGATTCACCTTTGCCAAAGACTTTCAAAAATCATCCTGTGATGACCCCACCTTCTGGAGATTTCTTACTCTGTTTAGCCCTGTTGCAGCTAGATCTCTTAGTTCACAACCAGCCAACCTCTGCTACTGATTCACAGCAGAGCTGGCAGTCTCACTCTCATTAAAGCTTTACACACAGCTTGTTAAGTTAAACAAGTGCAGTTACATTTCCATGTACATTGCCTGTGCCTTTCTGATCCCTTTGCTTACTGTGTGTGCCAGGTCAAACAACTAATTTATTTTTTATTAATAATTGACATTTTGATGACAGCCTGGAAAATGTGTTACCATATTTAACCATATTCAACAATATTCTCAAGTGCTAAATTGACATTTGTGAGGCTCTCCTTCAGGAAGGATTTTCAAGGAAAGAAAAAAATTCTTGGACCATATTGGTCACTAAGGGTATATAAAGCATTCAGTCCTTGAAGGGTCATTGTGGAATCATTGCTGATGTTGGAACTACTCAGAGAAGTGCTCAATAATGAGAATGAGGAGTCCACAGTCAGCTCAAGGACTCAGATCTGCTCTGTTTTGCATAAGAAACCCACACCCCACATACAGATCAGCTGAGAGGATCAAATAGGTGTAAAAATACTTTATAGTTAGGTGAAGTAATTAAGATACTGCCATCAGTCTGCATTTTCATCCTGTGAAATACCCAACATGAGGCTCTGATGTGGCTGCTTTCAAGACACTATATACAGTAGGAATTTTTTTGTCCCATGTCCTTTTGGCAATTTAAAGTATTTTACCACCTTTGGTTCTAATCACCACCATGCCATGTGTGTGACTGACCCATCAGTTGTGACTTTGGCTGTTCCACTGGTCGGCTCCAGGAAATTTGGTTCATAAATAACTTCAAACAATAAGGACATTAAAATCATTGGTGTTTACACGAAAAGTAATTGAATATCAATCAAAACACACTGGCAATCTCTTGACAGCTCCAGTTCTGCTATAATTCATTGAATTAATCAAGTCTTGACATTGTGATATGTTATTACAAAGGCTGAAGAAGGAGCAGGAAATTACAAAGTTAAGAAAAAAAAGATATTTTTTTATTTGTACTTCATTGTACATGAAGCTTTACAGGGCAGGAGAATGAGGCCATCAAAAGAACTACCATAACTCAGTCAGCTCCAGTTTCATCTCATAGTGGCCAACACCAACCACTAAAATTATGGTGAAATAATTGCATTGAGCAAGTTTCTTAACTTGACCAAAGCATCCATAATGTTGTAGTATCCTGTCTATACTGATAATACATCTGTATTTCCTTCACTGCTTCTTAGATTTGTCTTCTTGTTTTTCTATGAGGAGATTAATCCCTCTCTATTTCTCAAAGAAAAATTAGCAAAGGAATACATCTTGTCAGTCAACATATAATATTGTGTGAAAAAATTCAATAACCTTTCACTGGCTACCAGGAATAATTTGCAAAACACAACTACCACACTTCTTTTAAAAAATTATTAAAAAGTGCAACTTCCTTTTGATCAGGTTGGGCATGAGCTGCAGCAACCATTACTCCTCTGATGCACTTCTGCCACAGAGCATTTTTGTTTCAAAACCTCTCTCCAAGCCACGCAATGTGAAGAGTGTGCAATGAGTTTCTGCTTTAGTACTAAGGCCTGGAGGTGCAAACCACAAGGCAGAGGTAAATATTCTATATGCACACGTGTTCAGAGTGTTTATTCTGCCCAGTAAAGCAAAAATAGGTGGTACTTGGCTTTGTTTATCAGTAGATAGTTGCAGAAGTACTATTACCTCTACCCTCCCAAAGGATTTCCCAATGTCATATGACAAAGTAGTGGCAGAGCTGGTACAAGAATTATTGTCTGCAGACTCAAAGCCTCTTGCTCTAGCCACTGGATCACGTGGTTGTGAATAACTGCAGACACAAAGGCATTTGGAAGCACAAGAACACATTCAATCATGCAAATGTGTGTTTAGTGCATACTAGAACCTGTCCTAATAATAGATGGGTAACTTAGGAGCACAAATAGGACCCTATATAATCAAACTAATATTCATTCCTCTCTTCCAACAGCTTATAGACACACAGCAAACACAGAAAGCTGTTTCCCAAGCTGTTAATGCTTAGAACAAGAAAGAAAGCACTCAAAAAAACGTCTACTCTAGGGAACATTTGCAAAACACGGCTAACTTACCAGGTATTCTCCTCCTGCTTTATCTGCCCTTTGCTTTTGTACCATAAGCAAAAGCAAACACATAGCCATATGCTAGAAAAGTGCAGTCAGTTCATAAAGCAAGTGGGAAAATGTGCCATGGGATCTTTCTTCTCTAAATGACCTTCCTGAGAAATGCTTCATAGGATGAAGTGAAATGCTTACACTTCCTAGCAGCTACAGTTTGATGCTATACTTGCTGTTTTCTGATACTTTGCATCTAGAGAAAGGGGAAAAGCCAAGCAGGTTTCAGTTTCTCTGGAAAGGAGATTTTCAAAAGATTTCTTCTGGCAAAGTGCCATAGCTGCTCATGAAAAGGAGAACACAGGCTATTTTAAAACTCATACTAAATTCCCCTGCTACAGTAAGGACTATAAATAGCTTAGTTTCAAATATTTTGGCAGGATGTTATTTTACTCCTCTTAATTTTATTTTTTTTAATTAGCTCAATTAACATATTTTAGATTTACCCTAGTGGAAAATGAAGTCTGTTTTTTATCTACACAACAAATCCAGTAACTCTAAAAGAAAAGATGCCAAACTTCTGAAGTACTTTGCTATACTGTTCATTTCTTTTGTTGAACCTGTCAGTATGATCTAAACTAGATTTTTCCAGTCCTCATCCCATTTTATCACCCAGGTAGAAACATCATTTGCCTGGTTTCTAGATTTTCTTTTTTCCGCCCTTATTAGAAAAGTGAATTTTATACTTGGAAGAGAAAGAAGAAAAGCCTGCAGCAGATTTTCAATTGTGTGGAAGTAATTTGTTCTACAATCCTGAACTGATTTCCAAAAATCACCTGCTTTTGCCTTGTGAAAGACTATTTTCAAGTTGTGAAAGTGGCATGTATGCCACCAGAAAGATTTAGGGAGCAGGGACTTCCATATCTTTTGAAGAATTTTATGGCTGGCAAATTGAAACACAACCTGCGTTGTTCAGGAGTGAGGGTGGCTTTAGGCAAGCCAATGCCAGCTTCCACCTTCTCCTGCAGGCAGAAGGAACCTGTCAGTTCCTTCTTTCTGTTCCTTTTCAGTCCTGAAAGAAACACAGATAATCCTGGCACTTTTCTGGCAGGCCAAGCACTGCTATCTTGGTTCTGCCCTACGAGAGGAAAAGCAACAAGCTGTGTCCCTGCTGTCCCTGGCTGCAGAGGCACAGGGACATCTTTGAGCACTCTTGTTCTGTTGGTATCCATGGGACACCTCATCCAAGTGTCCTGGTTTTGCTAGAAATATGGGGTACTTATGGGCTCCTTGATATCAACACCTCTTGCTCTCTTCTTGAAGCACATCATAGTTTCCTTCTATAGATCAAAGCCAAGTGTTCTGTTTGCCAAGGCAAAGCTTTGCACTGCGTAGTGAAGGGGGATGTGGAGCCAGAAAACCCTGGGAACATCCTGAGCTGAAGGAATACTCTGCACTAAATGCTTCTTATGTGCTTGCCTCTAACTGCAAGAAACTGGATTCTATAACCCAGACAACTTGAAAACATAAAGTGGCAAAAGCTACATACTTAGACCTTGAGCCCTTTGTTAACATTCTAATTGAAAATATGTATTAGCAAATTTTTCCATTGCTAGAGGATAAAAGGGTGGGAAGCGTGGCAGTGACCCTTCCACGGCACTGCAAGACACCCCAACCTCCCCATCTCCTAGGACTTCAGCCTAATACATGACACTTGATAATTCATATTTGAAATTGTTAATGGGGTTTTATAGTCGAGTTAAAGCTAGAGGTACTGCATCTGTTCCTCATTAGAAATCTTTGCAGCATCAACTGTAGAACAAACAGCAGCAGAGAGAATAGTGGAGGTGAAGTGAGATGGCCAAAACCTTTAAATGATAAAAGGCAAAGTACAATGCATGGTAGATATTTCCAGGAACACATTCTCATCTTCAGTTTACACACAAACACAGACAGGGCAATGATATTTAATACCAAGGCACAGGACTCAGTTATATGTCCAACAGCAATTCCTAAAAGAAAAAATGGCTTTTTTGCAGCAACAATAAAGCCAGGTCTCTTGGGCAATAGGAAATAAAATGTTTTCGTTTGTCTAAAGTATGAGCTTTGAAAATAAATAGCTGTGCTGTACAGAAAATGTCATTCAAATAAAAAACTGCACTTTTGTTTTGATGGGATATTAAACATAACACTGGCACTGTCTGATATTTCTTGCCATTTGCATTACCCTACAGACATCACTTAGTTACATACATTTTGTTTTATTATTCTTAGCATGCAATATTAATCTATTCTCAGCTAGTAATTAATTACTGTTACATATTTTCACAGCTCCATAGTCTCCTCAGGGAAAAGACTACTACATATTTAAGAAGTAGATTAATGTGTACTTATGTAGATGGACCCTCTGGAATAACTTACATTTTGCTAGGATTTCTTAGTCAAACACATTTGAGTGTCTTTTTTTTTTTTTTTTAGTGCAAGAATAGCAATGTCCTTAGAGTTAGGTATACAGATACAGAGGAATAAATGAGAAATAATGCAGTGGCCTTGTGATGTCAAGGAACAGTCCTGTCTTCAGTAATTATGGTATTCAGGGATAAAGTAGGAATTAATCAGATGTTTTATTTTAATCTGTTTTCCAAATGGTAGAAAAAATTGTTAGTTTGCCTGCTGGAAGTAGTGCCACTCCAGAGTATCTTCAGAGTGGAAGAGCTTGAAAAATAAAGGGTGTTACTTTACTCTTTCATTGCTGCAGTCTTAAAGATATCATTACTTCAGACTTCTGGCCTGATTCAAAGCACATTGAAATTAGTGCAAGCTTTTCCTCTGGCCTCAGATTAGGCTGCTAAAATAGCCTGTCTCTCTGCTGAGTATCTGGCTAAGGAGTGTAACTAATACAGTTTAAGGGTGTATAATTCCTATTCATGTCATAAAGTATAGAAATTCTATGAAGATCAACATCTCTTGATTGTATGGCTCATCCTTCCATTCCCGCTTCAGAGGAAAGGAAAAAAAAATATTTTTTTCTGGGAATGAATAAATTCAAATGTGACAGCTGAAGTGATAGAAGTTAATGGAGAAAGTAGCATTTCAACTGTGAGAAAAGATAAATAACTATTGAGGTCATGCAGAGGCAAGTAGAATAATAGCTAGAGTATATTTTGCCTATAGCAAAGCCAGTTGAATGTTTTCCCTCTATCCTTACTTCCACAGCCTGTTTATTAATGTAGCCATGTGGATTCTTCTGACACATTGCCTTCAAACACTGAACCCAGAAAGGCGTACTACAGCACTCACTTAATTTCCTTATTAATAGTTATCAAATACTTTGCAATCCCAGAACCAAACCATCCCAATTAGAAAGTATTTGCCCTTAGAAGTACAGACCTTGGCTGCTTTCGTCTGCTTGGTGATCTGGCTCTCTGGACAAGGGCATCTTTAACATATGTGATGGGCACCAAACAGAACAAATGTGATCTTTACATTTCTACATAAGTGCTACACTTACATAGTCATTTATACAACTTGCATCATTATTAATATTAATATCAAATGCATCAAAAACTCATGGTGAGTATTATCAGCTCATAGACCTTTAGATGGTCAGAAATTTGCCAAACATTGATTTTCTTCTTTGTTTTGTAAACTGTCCAAGTATTCATGCAGAAAAAAAAAACCAACATTTGAAAAGTGCTTTAGAAAAGGGACAACTGGGAGTGTCAGTTTATTTTTAAGGCTTCATGAATTGGGATGCAAGGCCTAAGCTACAGTTTTTCTTGGTTTTTTATTATTATTACCAGTTAAAAAGAATGCTCTGATCAAATTCTGGCCTCTATTTCCCTAGATAATAGGTTATAATTTTCATCAAATTGATCTTTTATTAATTCCTATTTTTAAAAAATACTTTATTTTATACCCTTCCAGATTCACAAATCTAAAACCAGAAGTTTTTTTGGTTGGTTGGACTGGGGTTTTGTTCTGTTTTGCTGCTGTTCTTCTGTTTTATGAGCTGTCATTGCCTATCAGCTATTCTGCTGTGTATCATGAAATATACTAAATTAACTGGTATCTCCAGCAATACTGCAAGAATGTTTTGCTGGCTTCCATAGCTTGCCCAAAGAGAATCATGAATTTTGCTCAGTAATACCTTAATTCTAGAACATGGACTGCTATGGCAGGTTAACATGGCACATTTTTGAGTCACATTTAGTGAATCAAAGTATTTCAAAAGCAAATCACTGCCTTATTTCTAATGCTGTGAAATATCCTGGCTCCAACATTTCTTTACACTAAAACACTTCTATCCCTTTTTGATATTTATTTCTAAACCACATATAAAGATAGATTATTTTCATGCCACCTATTCAGTAGTTTAAAACATAATTGATATAAAGTCACTGCACTTTAGAGATTTATTTCAGGCCCCTAGAACCAAGAAGAGTTGTGAAGTCTATTCAGCATTTTCATTCAGGTTCTTACATAGAATATAGAAGAAAATGTCTCTATAGAGACAGAAAACTTCCTTGTACTTATTGCTGGTCACTTAGCTTCAGCCTTGACCCTTGTGGTGATGGTGATGATGATGATGATGAACATGGAAAGTTATTTCTGCATTACTTTTGCATATCATGGGCTTGTAATACCGAAAAATATGGGAGAGGCAGATTTGCCTTTTACCCTGAAGTTTTTAAATTACATTGTTAGTCAAGAGCAGCTTGACTGTACCCTTAATTCGCCACTGTCCTTGTATCAGCAACACATGGTGGCACACAGCAACATAAAACAATAATCTAAAAGTTGACAAGTCACCATTAAAGAATGATGACCATTTTTGAAGTACAAACAATCCCTGACATGCTATCAGACATGATAGAAGATATTTTATTCATTTCAGGGCTTCATTATTAATCCTTCTTCAAAGCAGTCAGAACTTGTGTACCTCTTAAGTGCATAACAATGACCTAGGGCCATAATTACCATAAGTTAAGACTGAAAGCACACATAAGCACATAAGAGTGTACACGTATGTGCTTCTGGTTATTAAGTACGAGAAGAAGTCTGTGTTCAGAAAACCACTATACTGATTTTCAATTAGATGCACCACTCTGATTTTGGTCTGCCAACTTCTTAGAAAACAGAAGGAAAATGATTAAAAAGAAACATTATGCTTGCATATCCAAACCTGTACAATAGGCCACCTCATTAAGCAAATTTCAACCGCGGAGAGGCCAGGATAGCAACAGTACAAGACTGGAGTTTCATTAGAGAGCAACTTCTGGCACAGAAATAAGTTTTTCTGATGCAGATTTGCAGCCATCCAAAATTTCTGGTTGTCACAAAGCTGATAGTTATTACCTCATGTCATGCCAAAAATGGAAGCTTGAATGCCATTCATGCCATCAGAAACAGCTTGGTCCTCATATGTTTTCCTCAGCTGTGTTTTATAGGAGTGCTGTACACAAAAAACCCTTATCCAGAATCAATCCTAACACTCAAATAGTATTAGAAAAATTTTTCCATAAGCATTGAAAGAGCCATGAGATTTGGAAAGAAATGAAAACAACACCTATCCTTTTGGTCTACTGTTTCATATACATTCATATCCTCAGTGTTTTAACATGTTTTATCTAATCTGACCATGTATTATTTGATTCCTGCTAAAGGAACTGCTATGGATGGAAAAAGAATGTTGTATTTTGCTGACTAACTGTCCATGTTGTAGCTTTGGTTTTGGGGGGTTTTTTGTTTTTTTGTTTTTGTAAAGACCAGATTTTTTTAACCGATCAGCTATTAAGATGCTCCTTAATAACGTACAGAGGGGTTTCAAAGAAAACTGGGGAGATCTGAACAATGAGTATGACAGCTGCCTAAAGGCAAATAGTAGATTCTTGTAAAACTGAAATCTGCAGGAGATTGAGCTAAACTGCAACAAGAAAATAAGTTACAAAAGCCATATCCTGAATATTCCAGGTAGGTCATTTGGTCAGATGAATGGTTGCTATAGCACCAACTCACCTTACATGAATTCAGTCACAAAGATCCAAAATAACTTCTTTTTTTAAGTAAAAAAAATACAGGCAGATAAATTTTATATCAGTAACATCACTGGAGATAGACGGTCTCCAATCACACAACAATAGCCACCAATCTCTCTGGGAGATCTTTTCTTCTAGTTATGAGCTGACCCCAACAGCAGGCCCTGGTTCACCTTCCAGAAACCACTTGTGCCTTATTCTTTTTCACTGAAATGGTAAAAAAATCTGATCCATCAGCAGCAATTCCCTGCTGTGGTAGCAATATGGTTCATGTTGTCTGTGCAGTTGCAGCAAGGAACAGTAAGTTCAGTGAAGGGCTAAAGAGATGATTAGGGGACTGGAGAACCTCACATGAGCAAAGGCTGATGGAGCTGGGGCTGCTTAGCCTGGAGAAGAGATGACTTATGGGGATACACAAATACCTAAAGGAAGAGTATAAGGAGGAGAGCACCAGACACTCCTCAGTGGTGCCCAATGACAGGACGAGGGACAATGGGCACAACCTGAAGAATTTTTTATTTCGTAGGGTAAATAAATGACTCTTCATCAGGGTAGGAGCGAAGTGAAGAGATATTGGGCTGGTAAGCTGAATTGTTTTAGTCTTTGTGTTTTAGTAAGGTATTCTGGCCAAAGTAAAATAAACCCTGTGACAATGCTAAACTGCACCAAAGATCTACCCCTGGCTGCTTTCCAGGACTGAGAGAAGATAAGATAGAGAGCTCCTTCTCTGATTTGGTCTCTCTTATGTATGAAGCATTATCTTGGTAATATTAACTTTTAATTAAGTTAAAAACCAAAAACTTAATGAAATGGGTACATAGCATGACTATCTTTATGGGCCTAATTGAATCACAAAGCAAGTCATTTTCTCTGGGTTGCAGCAAAGAAATTTAATAAGAAAAGGCAAATATTTTCAGCTTCACGGTGAAATAAGGTAATCATCTGTCCTTTCTATATTGCACACATTTAGAGGTCAACTTAGGTGGCATTTAAGGGGTTTCACTCTAGAACTGGTTGAGAAGCATGGGACTACACCAGGTTTCAGCACTCAGGTACATGGCTGTCCAAATTTCTATTACCTGCTCTGTAATTTCACAAAAGGCACATTATTTGGAGTTCATTGAGCTGGTGTACACAAAAGTTAATTCAGGTGAGCAGAGAGATAGCAATGGAAATGACAGTAACTTGAGTTACTTGGGTGCAGGTCTCTCATGCTGTACCAAATCACTTCCAACTCCAATTCCTGATTTCTCTAAAGCCAAGTTAAGTTCTCCAGAATTCATCAACACTTAGTCTTAATAACATCCCAGTAAACATCTGGGAAGTCCCCTTCAGCTTACATCTGTCATTTGCTCCATGGAGCCTTGGATCAATACCTGTCAGAGGTCCCTTAAGTGATGTTCATTCCTGCAGCGTGTATAGCAGTTACAGAGAGCAGATGTGTCTAAAGCAAAATAATGGAGAAGCCATTGATATTGAATGGTAAGAAGACAGAAGTATTTGGTTTGTGGCGCACAGATTGTTTCAGGCTTTTAACATTTGTTGAGCAAGAACTCCAGTAAATGAAAATAAAGCCCTTAGTTTCCTGTAATGTCTGTTCCTGCTCATGCTTAGTGTCACACTTTGCCATCTTTACAGCTCTGGCTACCTCTCCATTAGTAATTTCCACATCTTTATACTAACATTAGGGTCATTTTCTTAATTTATTCAAATTAAAGTCCAACACTACTGTAACACCTTCCAGCTGTGTTGAACGTGACCAGACATCAAGTCCTGGCACTATCCTATTTTATGGCAGGTTCTTTAAAAGTAATGAAATAAAATAGAATACCCTGAGGAACATGAAAGAAATTCTGGCAAACAGCATGAGGATCACATACTAGTCCTTTTTCCTTCCCTTTCAGATTTCTGAGTAAGATCAGACAACTCAGCCAGCATCATTCTATGCAGGTACAACTTGTAGGAAATTTTGCTTGTGTACTCTAGCAGTTCAATCAAATAGAAGCATGCAGGATTTTGAAAAAGCCATCTTCAGGCATTATTATCAACAAAACACAGTTCTGGAAAAAATGAGACAAAGATCTGTATGTAACAAGTGTTTGTTAGCCTGACAATAACTGAAGGAGATTGCTCTCTGACAATAACTGAAGGAGATTGCTCTCTCACTTACACATGGTCATGTCAAGCTGGTTCTACCCTGCTGAGGGTGAGAACACAGCTTGGTTTGTGCTCATTAGTCTCACTTTCACAAATGTCAGAGTCAGACTGGCTTTATTTAAATGAGAAACATACGTCCACTCTGCAGGCTCCATTTCTACTTAAAAGGACTCTTAATGACTGAGGCAATTTCTCTGTTTTTACCCACCTACATGCTTTTTCCTGTTAACTGCTGCAATTATCAAACTTGTCAGCCAGATTGCATAATGGAGTTGCCATGCTAAATATTTTTACTTTTAATAAACACTCAGCTATATTCTTTAATGGCACACAGCATACAGGGAATGTATGGTATGATTTTCAAGCCTCTTGCCAAAAGCCATGCTATGATTCCCAAGTTTTTTTTTTTTCTTAACAGGACAAAGCTGATAGACCTCCTGTAACAAACTGACCATGCTAATACATAACAAGCAGTCTTCAGGCATATTTTGGTTTTCACTGTACATTTTCATAAAGCTGACAACAGCTTTGCCAGAGCAACATTCACATGCAGAGACACTTTTGCCCATGTCACTTACCATAAAAAAACCCTAAACATAGATGTGAAAAATGGATCACTTGTTTGTCCCCTCAGTTGATGGGGGTCCAATAAAGCCTTCAGACTCCGCTGGAGTTGGATTTTCCCTGCTATGATACCAGTTCCTTCAAGCTGTGGGGTTTTTTTATTTCCCACATAGCCTCCAGATACATAATTTAAAACTCAGCTCTTCTCCTGTCTTCAGGATTCTGACAATGACCTTCTTTGTTCAACTACCCTAAACAATAACCGTTTTAAATAGTTTTGAATCTCTGGGTGTGTTTGTGTTCCTGTTGTTCCTGTGTTTGCTGTGCCTAGAAAAACTCCAAACGTGTTGCAATGCTGTATTCTTCCTTCCTATTAATACTTATGAAAATATACTGCATTTCCTCTTTGGTGCATGGTTTGTATTATATTTTTTTACTATTTCTAATGCTTCTTTGGCGTTATACGGCCACTAAGAACTTCTGAAAGAGAGCAATCCATTTTTGTCTTTACTGAAGACCTAAACTCCTGACCACCATTTTTCCAGTATCTCGAATCACAACTAATCGAGCCACAGAGCTTTCTTTTTCTCCTAGAGATTTAGCATAACACAAAAGCATATGTGAAGTCTAAGCTGTAGGTCTGAGTGGAAAGATAGATATGGGAAGGTAAAAATACATGTGTTTGGGGATAATGACAATTTTGCAAAGAATTAAGTTAAGATAGCATGCTTTATCTATTATCTGATAAAAATCTGTTAGAGTCTGGTTTCACAAGGGCTTGCTTTTGTTGTCTCAATGTTATCAAGATGTGACCCTGACACTTAAGGCTGAGGGGCTGCACATCCCCAACCACTGCCTTCAACAGCCCCATCCACCCTCTCCAAGCTCACAGCCACCTTGGCCAGGTCTCACTCATTCCTCCACAGCTCCACTAGGGAACAGCAGTTTCCTCCCACTGTGTACAATCTCTTAGGTCTCTAAAAGTTGCCTGAAAAGCCTTAGTGTGTGATTTTTCTCATACTGTTGTCACACTTCCAGACCTTGGAGTACAGAAAGAGCTGAAAATTAAGTGTCTCGATAAATAAAGAGAAAATGTTTCAGGTTTGCTTCATTTGAAGGTTGCAGGTTGGTTCTTTTTGTAGTTAAATTGGGACCCATTGTGTCTTCCACCTGATCACTTTAAGACTATTGATCCAGGCATCCATGCCTGGAAAACTGCTTTATTGTATAGCTTCCATATTATTAACTGTAGTTTCAAAGATATTGTACTAGCTATAAAGTTCCATTGAGACCCATTATGTTGGCAGTCAGGGGCCTCGTAAGGGCAAAAGCATTCCAGGCAACATTCACTATTCAGCTTTGAAAGAATCTATGTTGTTATGCTCTTCTGTGCTATTTAATGTATAACAATGCAGCATTTCAAGTACTTTAAAATTATTCTGTTACTGTGTACTTAAACAGGCTGAAGTAACAGAAAATATTTCTGTGAGACGGTTAGGACTTGGTAAAGTGACAATTTTAAAAATTTATTTGCATTTTCTTCTAGTGAAAAGAAGCAGCAAATACGTTGCTGACATCTCAACAAAGGCAGGATATAGGCACATACACTCTTTTAAACTAAAATGCATATATGAGCCCAGCAGCATCTCTGTGTGCTAGCTGTCTGCAGTGACCATGGAGAATCCACTAGTAGGAAAACACATTTCCAAGTAACACTTCAAGAGCTAAAGTAGCTATCCACAGCCCCTCTTCTGAAGGCACAATCCTTCACATCACTACTTAGTCATTACCAAAAAGCATTTCTATCAGAACTATCCCTTGGAAGAGTAATACATGAAGGACATTTAAGGGCTGTCAGCGCCCCTCATCTGGGGAAGCATTGCCCTCACTTGGATTTTGGTCCATGCATCAAGACATGGTCTGTTCTGACTCTCCTAAAGTAGCTAAAAAAACACCCAAGCAATTTCCTGGAGAGAGACACATCTGGCAATTAGGAAGCTCAACTGCAGCGTGCATAATAGAGGTTTGGGACCAAAAATTCACTGCCTCCCACACTGGTGCTATGTATTTGAACTTAGCATTTCTCATTTAAAACTAACAGGCACTATGATCAGAAGAGATATATGTGAGCTGGATTCAAATAAGGTGCAACAAATTGTCCAGTTTGTGTCTTGCACCTTATTTCTTCAAACAGCTCCTACTGAATTCACCTCTGGCTTTTCTTTTTCCTGCCACCACGGTCCTCAGGTAACAATTGCCAAGGTGACCATCCCTCAGGACTTGTCCAGCCACAGATCCTCCCCATCTCCTACTGGCCCCATACCCAAGCTCCCCAGGACAAGACCAACAGCATCCTGAGGCACCTGGCCACACACAGGCTGCTCAAGATCTCCTCCAACCCAATCCTGCTGTGCCCAGGCCATTCTGCACAGCACCTGGGTTTGGGGTAGTGGCTTCACTCTGGGCTCAGGCAGCAAACTGCCCAGATTTGATGATGAGCAGATGACTACCACAATTGTCTGCAAAGATTGATCTGCATCTCCAATGCAAAGGAGGACTCTAGTTTATACCTCCATAAACCAGCCCTGCATAAACCCAGGTAGTGATGGGGGACAAAATTGGGTAAAATGCAGGGAATAGTACTTCAAGCCTACAGAAAATAAAAATCCTAAGGGAAAACTCAAACAGCCAAGGGGACCCTTGCCTCACTATTTCTGTCAGCTGCAAATATATCCTAACATATTATTCAAAATTCTTTTTAATAAGGTTAAAAATCAGGAGCAGACCAAGATTTTTTTTCTTAAAGCTATAATCATTTATACCTATCAACATCTTTGGTTTTCCTTGGGTTTTGTTCAGTTTGTTGTTGGGTTATTTAGTGTTGAGAAAGAACCGAAGAAAGGTGAGAAACATGAAAGGTAGAAAAATACTATTTCAGCTTTTGGGGAAAACTGTTGAAAAGGAAACACAGAAGACCCCCTTCAAATTGCAGCAGATAGGAATGAAACCAAAATTTCATGACAAGGAAATAAATAAGTCCAATTGCAAAGTGCTTCACAGCCACAACAAGCTGCAGAGTTTATTGTTTTGTTTCCAGACTGAAGTCTATAGAAAATAAATATATGGGGCTTGGGGCATTTACAGATAATGAACATCCAGACTGAGGAATGTACCCCAGGGTATTTTGGAATCATCACACTGACAGAGCAGAAATCAGATAAAAAAGCAAGGAAGAAATATGATCTGCAGAGACACAGAAAGACTCAAACCAACTGGTAAGTAATGGCAACTTTCTACTCCTGGTACAAATAATTATCTTTGAAGTTTACTGAGGAGCAGATTTCAGCTGATTTAACCCTGACCTGTTTCTGAAGGTTTGTCTTTTCAGTGCAACTGGTGGACAAACCTGCAGGCATGTTTCCTGCCTGTAAAAGCATCCCTGGTCCCTGCATTCCCTACCAGCAACCTCCACCTCGAGGCTGGGCAGCTGCTGGGGCTGCCCTTACCTGCATCTAAAACATGCTGATCATTCTAGCAGGGATTTAATTTGCCAGGCACATTTGTTATCAAGATAATAGGAGGGATTTTTTCACTCTTCTGTGAATGGCATTTTCATTACTCTGGAAAACTCATCTCTCTTACCTAAAGGCAGATATCTGGGTTCAAGGATGGTCACCCAGAGCCATCACCCATGCATGGAAAACTCTTCCCCTGCCACCCATACGCCCCAGAATGCCCAGGACTCTGAATTTCTGCTGATCAGCTCTGAATCCAGACATTTTTCTGATGCTGCTATTTCTTGGTGCAGTTCATACTGGTGAGTCTAATACCAGTTACAAACACAAAACCAGAAGAAAAAGTATACCTTACCCCAGCAAAATATCTTCCTGTGATATACAATTATTCTCTTAGTTTTGGCACCATGTAACTCATTTATTTTGACTTGAGTAAGAAAAAAAACAACCCGTGTAATACACATCTTTGAAGGAATAGAAAGAGTACCATGACTTCCACCTCCAACCAACCTCCACCTGTCTCTAACAATAAATACGCTTCAACATTATCTGTAAAATCCAAGAACAAAAAGAAAAATCCACATGAATACACTTCAAGTGCAAGAGCTTAAAGTCATTGTCCAAAAAGTAAAAAGGCTACACAGCTTTCTTCACAATGTTTTTTGGTTTTTTTTTTCAGTCCTTTTTATAACACTGCCAAGGTAGCTATAGTGCTGCACTGGATAAAGGTTCCTGTGCATTACCACAGGAGCTGAGATCCTCCAGAGCTGTAAATTGAGGCTTCACTGTTGACTTTAGAACACAGGCTCTTTCTGATGAATCTTTACACAATATCTATTTTGTCTGGTTTGATATTCTCAGTTTCTATTTATCAATTATTTAATCAAGAAAGGCTCTTGAAATGCATTATCACACTTTGAAAAATAATACCAAAGATGAAAGAGAGAGAAAGCAAGAGATGAGTAACAGTTCCAGCAGGACAATCAATTTCCAAAGAAGAAGCTATCACAAGAACACCAACCTACCCCCAGGTTTCTTTTTGAGTTTAGCAATAACATATTAAACATGTCTCCAGTTGGTGAGGAATTTCACAGTGCAAGTGCTTCAGTGAACCTTTGCTAATTGCTGCAAAGCTCCCAGAGGCAAACAGCCCAGCTGGGACTCAGCTGTACCTGAGATGCTGAGGCTACTCTAGGTGATGCAGGGACCTTCTTGCCCCTGCAAATTTTGATCTTGAGCCCCTGAACAGAAGGTTTAGTATGGTAGCATCTTCCTCTTCCAGGCACATGTGATAATTTGCAGAATTTATAGCACGACAATAAGCTCAGAATGAAAACTCTTATGTTCAAACCTCTGCCTTCCTGCAGACTTCTAGTGCATAGTTAGACCATGTAGTTAAATTCAGATGACACTGAAGCATCCAGCCTCTGGGATTCATAAAGCAATACTTACATATCTGAACTAAAGTTTGATTCATCTCTACATTTTATAAAAACAGAGAATACAATTTCCTTGATTAACTAAAAAAAAAATAATAAAACATAAAAAAACAAAACAAACAAAACCCACAACAATCCATAAGCTGAAAAGCAATCAGAAACAGTGAGCCCTATAAAAAAAAAAAAAAAATCACTAATTGCCTCTCACCTTGAGCACCCAGTGAGAGGGCTGTTCTCCCAGGAGCAGCTCTGCAGAGGGTGTTGAGGTGGGAGCCAAAGGGATGGTGGGGCAGCAACAGCACAGAGTGAGCAGCAGGTCCAAGGGCAAGCTGGAAAGGCAGCAGGATCCAGGGGCAGACAGGGCTGGGCAAAGGGCTACCCACAACAGACAAAAAGAAAACCTCAGGTAAGGAGCAGGGTCTGCCCTAAATGTAGCTCCAGGGCCAGTGGGTGGGTGTCTCATGTGATCTTGATCAGGACAATTAAGGCCTTGGCAGTAAAGGACAAGAGCCATGGTCTATGTTGCTTTTATTGAAGTTTTGGCCCTTGAGACCAATTAAAAAAAAAAATAAAGAAAGGCCTTTTTTGTGATAAAGCAGAGTATTCCAATACATCAAATACTTACTGTCTTCATCATCTTTCACAGGTTTCTTGTTTCAAAATATTTCATAATGATAATTTTCTTTTAAAATACCTATAATTTTTACAAAATATTCTGACAGCACTCATTTTACAAAAGCATCCAGAAAAAGAGAACAAATACTCTATTAATCCAAGCTGGGTTTAATTTCTTAGTCACATCTGTCTGCCACTGGTAAGAGATGCCATAAAGGTTGAGTACATTTCTTAGGACACCCAGGACAGTTTTGGACTTGGCAAATCTCCCTAAGTCATTCTCTACAACACACCTCTCTATTGCCACCAGGTTGTTTTCATTAGGGTTGAGCAGAAGCAGGAGGCACTTTCGGAGAGCAACTGAGGTGATCAGCAGCTTCAAAATACACCAGGAAACATTAGGATGGGTTGGTTAGAAATGAACTGTGACATCTCGACACACCACCAAAAGTGGAGTGAGTTTCGGGAGAACAAGTGACCACCCTACTCTGCCCTTTCCCATACAGAAAGCAATGGGTTACTGTGAAATCAAAGTCTGCAAATTCTTAGGAAGGAAAAGCAAAATCATACTTGGGGGAATGACAAAGATCGTGTTAATGAATGGGGCTCTTACTTGGCTCCGTTCTTGCCGCAGTCCTCTGGGTCACATGTGGCTCTCTGTGCATAATGGAAGAGTCAGCACCTTCTTTCTTGCTCTGAGATGATACAGTAAATTTAACCATCTGCTAAGGTTTGCTGGAGCTTGGAGGAAAGGGAACAGCAACAGGAAGAATAACCAGGCAATCAGTTGTGCATCTGATGTATTAAACTAGTAAATGTTTCCATGCATTAGCAGAGCAGTCTGCTTTTTTTCTTCTGATTAATGTTGATGTTGTTCTCCAAACCCTGGAAAACTTTGCAGTAGTATCTGGATGGTATCATAACGACCTTGCTAATGGAAAACAAGTGGCGAGTGGATGGTGAGAACTGTGCCAGCATAACTACTAAAGAGACAGGCTAACTGATATTCTTACAAAGTTCAGAGAGCATGACTCAGGAGTATTCTCCATGATTCTTGCTAAAAGTTTCTAAAGTTTTCCTTTTTTGCTACTAGAATAATGGGGCAAACATAATTTGACAAGTGTCAGTATCACACCCAGGCAGACTGCATCATTTCCTCCCCATGTGAGGCAGACTGCTGCTGTACAGCACACATACATACTTGTGTGTCAGCCATTCAGCTGCAATCACCTCTCCTGCCAGCCTCAGCATTGCCACCAGCAAGAACAGTTCTTTGTATTTTCCTTCCATTTTATATTTTAAAACTCAGTTTCACAGTTTTAAACAGTTGCCTCACATTAGTTAGATGCCACATCATCTGCTTCTAATTCTCTGTTCCAGTATGGGGGTTTTTTTATTATTTTTCATTACCTGCTTACAGTCACTACCTTAACATCTATTTAAACACCAATACATCCTGCTACCAAGAATAATTGAAGTAGCTGTTGATTTTAGGTACTCAGCAATTTACTGATTCGGAGAGCACAGTATCTCAGCATACCTTCTGCTTGGATCTCACGGTTTTGCTGCAGAGCAAAGAGAGTTAGCAGTATTTGATCTAGCAAGCACATGTTTTATTAAATTACTGGCATTCTGCAGCTTTCCATGGGGTAGCAATGGCTTACATTGCTTATCACTTCCTCTGGCTAAATTGCCTCATTCTGTTTGACCAGGTGCAAAAGCAAAGTGCATACTATGTTTATAGAAAGAACAGTAGCATTTTAATTCAAAAGTATTAGATGTCCTCTGTGGTATTTACACAAACCCTTGTTGCATATGTTTTAGTTAATGAATTGATTAATTCAGCACTAATTTAAGAATTAATATTAAACTGGGAAATTTGCATTATTATAACAATAGAAAGAAATGTCCTTCATACACAAAAGAAAATCCCAAGTTTTCAGGTTTTTTGGATTGTTTTGATGTAAGCTACCTCATTGCTACCTCATGGACAGCCATGCACCACAAACCATTTTAACTGACCTGATGCCGTGGGAGTGGTGCATCAAGGAGTGCATTCATTGCCAGACACAATGGGCTTGTGGTGCAGGAGCCAAAGGGGACAACTGAACCTATTCCTTATGTAGTTAATTACTGATTATCCCAAATATTGCCACACCTAGATACCCCTGCACCCAGTGTTGCATCTCTTTGTAAAAGCAGGGAAAGAGGAAGGTTGCAGAGAGCATTTCCATCCCAGTAACAGCTGGCAGAGGCTGATGAGAGATTGCTTCTCCTCCCCTGCTTCTGGTGCCAACACCCAAGCACCCTGATTTTAAGCTTCCTTCAGTTCTCAGATCCATGAGCAATGTCCAGAGGGGGCATAACTTTAACCACAGGCTCAATTTCTTAATGCTCTTAGGTGAGCCCTGGAGAGGCAGCTGAAGGCAGCCCAGAGCCTGTAAGGTGGGCTGAAAGCCTCTGTCAGCATCAGATTATTCTCAGCATCAGCAGTTTCCAGGCTTCACCTCTGCTGTACATCACCTGAGGAATTGGGATCTCTACCTCCTGGCACACCAGAGTTCTCTGGAATTCAGCCTGCCTCTGAGGGTAGGATCAAGATACTCATGCCTTCCTTGCATGCTCCTTCTTTTTCAGTTGAGGAGCATTCCTTCCAAGAGCAAAAGCCCAGGTGCTGAGGTGTTATTGCCTGGTCACTCACTGCTTGAGGCAGGACTGGCTGCAGAAAGGCCACTGGTTGACACTGCAGCACAGGGATGTCCCCTGGGGCCCTCAAGGCTTTCAGAGCAGGTGGCACCTGGAAGGGATGTGGTAGCTTTCCCTTTGGGAAGCACTGGCCCTGAAGCAGCCCTTACTCCAGGGCTGGATTCTTTTCCAGAAGAGCAATCTAAGCCTGTAAAACCCACCTGAAATCAACTCTATAGGATTGGCTTAGTGCCAGTTTTATTTATTTAAAATAATAAAAAAAATGTAAATAATAAATGTCTTCAGAGTTCATTCAGGAAAGAAAATACAGTATATTCATGTCTGCCCTGAACTGGGTGGAAATGATTAAGGACTCTCATCAGAGATGGCACAAATATTAATAGAACCAGAGATGTTTTATGTACAGCACTGCTTCAGCTGACAGCTCAGTATTTCCTTCGGGTGCTTCCCTGATGGAAGGAATTCTATCTTTGATCTATACTGTGAGGGGAGGAAATGGATATTTAAGTTATCAGTGTGTTACTGTGGACTTTTATACTTGCTACCAGTAAAATAATCAATGTTGTGTCAGTGGCTTAGTGCAGTGCCAAGGCAGTGCAGATAATTCTCTGCACCTGGACCTGTAATCTGCATCACACCCCAGGACCAGGGAACTGTGAGTGGTCTGAGCAAGCCTGTCTGCAGAAGGCATTTGCAATGGACTTTTGCAAAGTCATAACTGAGCAAGAGCACTGGAGGAGCCTCTGGCAGCAATTCTGACCACCAGGAAGCTGCACAGCGTTTTAAATTATTAGTCTCTGCCAACTGTGTGTGTGTTGGGGAAGGGGGGATAAAAGAGACCCATTAAATTGCAGCCTTTCAAAATATGATGTCACAAAGAGTCACATCCTATTAGAGGAAACAGAAGATAAATGTTTGCTGTGAGCTGGTGAAAGAAGACAGGAAGAAAATAAAGCTTCCCACTCTGTGTGTAAATTGTAAAAGGTGTTGCCTTGCTTCTGCCAAAGAAAAGAATCTTTGCTAACGAAGAGAAATACAGCAAAAGACAAATATCACAAAGACAGAGATAACAACTAAAGCTTGCCATCAGAGAATGTCAGGGATTTCCAGATGCAATTGTGTTTTGCTTTGGTTTCAAGCCACACAGTCTGCAGACCAGGGCTCTGCTTTAATCCAAGTGAGTTCATCCAAACCTGGGGCAGAAGATTCCTCTCTCAGGCTTTGGTTCCAATCAGCAGAGATAAGAAACTGTTGTTTCTGAAAGGGGCAAGCTGGGCTTTGAGCTGAAATTAACGAAGTCTCCTGTTTACACCAGTGGGTGTTATTCAAGCAGTACCAGGCAGAGGAAGAACAAGTTTCACCCAAGGCTCTCCAGCTGCCCAGCTCCTGCACTCACCTCCTGGGAAATGCACTTTTTTTTTTATATATATATAGCTCAGAAAAAAGTGGCAGCTATAATCCTACCTACCTGGCAGCCTTGACAGAGCCAATGAAACCACTCGAGACTCAAAAGAAAATGGTTATTTAATTAAAGCAACAGGAGAACTCCCTTTCCTGTGGTAGCTGGCAGCCAGATGGGCTCCAGCATCATATCTCTCTTCATTCCCTAAATCATCTTCTGGAGAGGGGATATGCAAAGTTGAACAAATAACTTTGCTTGCCACAGAGCTGGGAGGGACCAGCTTCCCAGGGACCTGGGCCCAAATCATGAGCTGGGAGTTCTGCAGCATCTACCTTTGCCTACATGGATCTCTTGGGCACCCAGTAAAAGGTGAATTCATATCTCAGCCTTTCCCTCTGTTGAAAACCTCAGCTTTTCGTGAAGTTTCTAGGAAGTTAGTGATCTCTGAAACCATGACCACAGTGTAAACTCAAATGCAAATTACAGTCAGTATGTCGCAACAGCAAGGTGCTCTGTTCTGAAAAATCTTTTGTTTTGCTATAAAAGAGGTCTGAGATCTTTTTAATATATCTCTCTTAAGTTGGGAGTCAATCAGATGTGTCCTTAGAAGCTCCTGGAGACTTTGCTGCATAACCTAATATGAGGGTTTGCTGGAGGCATCTTTTAATGGCTTTAAAATAAACTTTCAGCAAATGGTGCCTTGGGAGCACCACTTTGGCCTGTACTTCAGAAACATTGTGAAATTAAACATAGTGAAACAGACAGCTAGAAAAATAGACCATATTAATACTAATAAAATCCCTAATAGACAACAGACTGCAAGGCCATTAAAATTCCAGTCATGGCTGGGAGAGCAGACTGCAAACTTTGGAGACAACAATGGAGAAAAAGCAACAGCAATTTTGAAGAGAATCTGACATGATTGTAAGAACATCAGATGGTTCTGCCTTGGTTGTTGTTAATAGACTCTGTTGTCACCCCCTGCAGAGCAGAAATATAACATAATGAAAGACAGAGCATATAAATCAGCAATCACCTCTTCCTTTTTCTTGACACATCAGTAACAGCTAAATGAAATGAAGATCTGGGATGTTCCCCTGAGCTGGTTCTGCAGCACCTCAACTGCACCCTAGAGTCTGCTGTATTTATGATGCAAGCAATTCCAGTGGATCAGGTTCTGTGAAATTCGGTGTCATTTTGTAAAACAAAGTAACTATGAAGCCAGTGCTTTCCAAAGGGCTATTGAGGTCACAGTTTACTACAGTGACAAAAGCTTCTGATTCCATGGAAGTTTGAATCTCTGGATTAGTTTCAGTACATCATAAATACTTTCCTCCCTCATTCTGATGGTGAGCATGGACACATTGCTTTGAGAGCTAAGATTTCCTCTAAGACAATGTGTCTGTTGTTGTGCTCTGTATAAAAAGTTTGTGGTATGAGAAAAAAAATGAAGAAATTATGAAAATTCCAGTATTTTAGGCAGAAATAGCCAGCCTGATACCCTTGTGATATGCTTCAGACACTGCCAATGTAATGCCTGTACAGGAAACTCAGCACAATTATCTCTTTGAGTAACTCTCCTACTTGTTTGACTCAGGCTTTTCATAATGGAAAAATAAAAGCCTGTAAATCTGGTAACAAAGAAGAGACAGAGGAGCTCTTTCATCCCCAACAAAATATTCTTCCAGAATCACTGTGAACACATACCTTAGTGTACTGTATCAGAGACAACATTCTTTGAGATCTTTGACAAGAAACCGCTCATTAAATTGTTCAACAGGATGTAAAACTGATGAAAAATAAAATGCAAGAAACTAAATTGTATAAGGATGATGGTCCAGGTCTTCTTACAGTTAAAACAACCAAACTCCATCCTCCTAAATGATTTCTTCCTAATAAGATTCATGAGAAAGTGCTTTGGATCAGGTTATTCTCTGTAATGAGGGAGAAAACAGGGAGATTTCACAGTTTAGGAGGATGGAAGAGGAGCAGTGCAAGCTGCAGATAATCACATGGATAACAGGGACAAGGTCTAAACTCTCATACTCCCTGTGCATTACAGCTCCTGGCTTTCTCTCCCAGAAATTCTCTGCTGCTTTGCATGGTATTTCCCTGCTCACAGAAGCAGCAGCCAGTTTTCCTATCCCACACACATTTATTCAGCAAAACAGTGCTTGATCCAACTTAGAACAAACCTAAAGTTGATTTAACCTGCAGCTGTTTCATGGATAATGATGCATCAGGCTTGCTTCTTCCAATAAAGCAAAAAAATGTAGCATTAGTCTTCAGAATGCCCTAATCATATTCAAACAAATTAACAAGCACAGAAACATAATCAAATAGTATACAAAGATTTTTTTTGCCAGCCTATTAGTAGATTCAAACACATTAAAAATTGCATTGTGAGCCTTCCTCTTCTACATTTTCCTTCTTTATTTCTTCTTGAGTCATTTTATGTGTTACAGACCTAATGTTCACATTGACATTAGGAGTGACAGCCAGTAATAATGCCAGTGTCATCCAGTGTTGACTTCCTGCAGTCCCATGAGTGCTAATAAATGGTTGCCTGATCCAAGCCCAGCAATATCAATGGAACAGATTCCTGCTGGCTTCTGTGGCTCAGTTATTCACTTTCCCAGTTTAAAGCTGAATTAGGAGGTGACTATAGCAAATAGCACAACCATCGCCTGGGCTTGCTCAAATGTCAGATTTTATTTTGGGCTGTGTAGCTCAAGGAGGAAGCCTGGAGGAACCCTGACACTGAAGACAATCTTTTCTCATATAACCTGCTATATGCTCTTATTTAAATTATGGCTCCTCAGCAAGACAACACGCTGTCACAGGAGGCTCCCCAGGGACACAAAGACACCGAAAAGAGAGAAACAAACTTCTGCAAATGCATCTACCTAAGGAATTCTTGATTCCTGCTTTCTTACAGGTAAAAATTTGTTCAATTCAAACTCTCCCCATCTGACATGAACTCTTTAACAACAATTAGACAGCAAAAGCCTTGCTGATTAGAAGTTAATGAACAATCTTACCCTCACTTGGCAAAAAATGAAACTTTAAAAAAAAATATCCAAAACTTGAGTCAAACTCAAATCCTAAAGTTCTCTTGATGTGAAGATTTTCAGTGTCAAAATCCACCCATGACTTTTTATGTCTGCCTTCCTTTTGCTTAACCTCTCATTCAAGGGGGGCTTTCCACCACAGCTCAGTGAGCTGCACAAGCCAGCACAGCTTGGCACTGATGCCAAAATTCTCCCCTCTGTGCTTTGTCCCTCTCTGTCTCAGAGCTGAGACAACCTAGGAAATGCTTCAATTTAAACAGATCTTACAAAAACCTCTACCCAAACAAAGCATTTCCCAAACCCAAGTGCCACTTTAAGATTGGTGTCTTCTGGTGAAGAACTCTTTTTGTGCCAGAACAGAGATCTAAAGACAAGATCTAAATCAAGGCACAGCCCCTTTTTACCCATTTTCCACCTAATATTGTCTGAAAATTACAAATTCTTAGTATCCAGCAGCATATCAGCACCATAGGAGACTGGTTACAGTGGAAAACTGAGCTTTAGGCACCTTGTACCAGTCCAGCTGACACCAGCTCAGGCACAGGGGGTTTCTCAATGTCAAAAATCACAGTTCTTCAGTAATCCCTATTTCTGGCCTTTAAAAAAATATGCCTAGGTCAGTGTAAACACATTTCTCACATTTATAGGCATTTAGTTATCAGCTGTAAGGATCAGGCCTATGTTAACAGGTGTACTTATTTTTCTTGCTAGCAGGTCAGCTGCACAGATACATGTGTGATTTATGTATATTCTTACACACTGATGAACTATGTGGTGTCAACCTGGGCACCCAGTTCTGCTACAGATGAAGACAAACTCCAACAGATACCACTGAGCAAGTACAGAAAAAAAACCCCAAAAGCCATCAGAGAGCATCAAATCTCCCAAGATAATTAAACTCCAATTAAGCATTCTGTTCTTACTTTGAACTATAGATCACACAATTTAAGCAATTTTCCACTAGGCTTTGACAGTCACGTGCTGCAAAGGAAAAGCAACTTTCAATTGATTTTGTTTCACTCTGTAAGCAAGTAAATTGAATAATACATGGGATAAACAAATGCTAGAAATAACAGATGCCCCCAAACCAAGTTAAATGGAATTTTTATTTTATATATTGCTGCTTTAGGTGGACCCTGGCCTTGGATCGATCCTTATTGGCTCACTGCAAAAGGTCAGCAAAGGTCTACCACAGAAGCATTTTTTTCTTGCTACCTTTCTGGAGCAGAGAAAAGGACAGACTGTGCTAGAGACCTACCATGGCTTTCAGGAGAGAAAATTACTCAGCCCCACTTAAGAGTGTTCAGTCTGCCTTTCCTTTGGCTTGATACGGAAAATGCCTTTGGTAAAAACTCCAAATGTCTCAAGATGAAAGAGGAAAAATAGTAAGAATGTGCAGCTAGGCCAGGTCAAATCATGTCACTTGATAGTTTCTAGTATCTCATTCAAACATCTCTGGCTGGGTATTGCACCAACTCAATCTTCTTTCCCAACCACAGGAATGCTGCTTGTGTCCCGGAAGGACCACTCGTGCGTGAGAGTCCAGCCCACTACCCACTGATGGATGCCTTGGGGTAAAGAAGAGAGAGAGGGTTTTTTTTCTTGATAAATTCCACTGAGAATCTGTATCCAAAGAGGAATCAGGTATCTCAGTACCCTTCCAGCCCCATGTCAACAAGAGTTGGTCCTCTCTTGGACAGACTCAGCCTCTGTGGGGATCCTGTTGACTCAGGGTGTAAGCTGCTGCCTGGGAGCAGTGATGGACCATGGTGAGACAGGATGAGCCAAGTGAGTGACTGCAGCTCATCTCCACAAGGGAGGGCTCTGCAGCATCATCCTTTTTGTGGGCTGCCACAGTTGCAAAGAGTGGTGGCATCTGGAGAGACCACAGACTTGTTTTTTCCAGCCATCTCTTCATCTAGCTTAGGAAAAGCTGTCATTCTGCTGAGGCTTTAGGTCGACCTCGCTCCATCATAGCCCTGTTCCTCCATGCTGCTTTATGTCCCAGGGCATTCCTTTAAGAACAACACCAAAACATTTAAAAGGCACATGAAAGTCTGGTCTGGCCTCCACTTTGGGACAAATACCTGAAGAAAAAGACAGGTTACTCAAGGGTACCAAGGGGACACCAGAGCCAAGTTCCTGAGCAGCTCTTGGTGTGATTGGTGCCCCAGCTCCTCATCCTTCACAGCTGGCAGAGGACCTACAAGTCTAATTTTTCTACCCTTCTTACACTGCTAAAAAACATCCATGTGTTTCATTTATGCTAAATGTAGGTACATTTTAATTTCAGTAAATGTGCCAAAAAATGGAGATCATACATCATTAATACTGTCTGGCTTTCAGCTGAGCCATTACATGCTTATGGAGAAATAAGTATTTGTACAACTATTTACTTCAGGTTTATGGACAATATATTCCAATGTGCATTGCATACATCACCACAAAGACCTTTCTCTTTCATTTGGTCCATATGCAGTTTATCTTGTTCTGTAAAGTTAAGCGCACTTTGTTCAGTCAAAAAGATACAATAAAATACATTAGCAAGTGAAATTTCTCTCATTTATCTAGCTATTTTGATGTTATTCACTATAATCCCTAGTTTAGAGGGAGATGAGAGCCCAGCAGGCACTGATCAGGTAACCCAGCAGTGTAGTTCCCTTTCCCAGGCAAGGCTGGCACCCCTTGGCTGGGGCAGATGGATCCTTGTGCCCAGAGACTGCCTGGGTTTCGGGGGACACAGACCTGCCAGGACAAGAACCAAACACACACTAAGCTGCTTTCAGTCATGCATTTCTGTATTTTCTCACACTGGTGTGGCTGCAAGACCAGGAATTAATTTCACCAGAGAGATGGTAACATTTTTGTTTGTTTGTTTGTTTGTTTTTTTCAAAGGGGTAGAATAAGATGAACACCCCACACCTTTTATTTCTAAGATTTCCAGAGTATTTAAAAGACAGATAGTTGGGAAAATATTTTTATACAAACCCAGGCGTCTTGAAGGTCTCAGCATGTTATTGTCAAGAAATAGGCTAAAAACTAAAGAGAAAGCCACTACAATAAACTTTTTCCTGGCAAGTTTCTTTGCTGGCATTTCTAAATCCACTGAGAAAGCACAGTGCAATCAATACAGCTGAAGCCCAAGTTCTAATTAGAGCCTTCTGTTTGAAAACAGCTTTCCTTTAAACACTACGTGGCTAGTGGTAGTGATAGAATATTCCCTAAAAATAAGAAAATGGTTCATTAGTGTTCATGGAAACAGAAGATCAATTTGCCCTTGTGAAAGTTAATGAATACACAGAAATATCACATCATGACCCCTGACTTCAATGCCTGAGGCAGCAGTATTATTATGCACTCACCAGAATTGCTCAGCAACAGGACTCAGATACAACTCTTATTGCATTAATTTTATCCATGTGATTATCTAAATTAATGACATTCTGGCTGCAAGTCACAAACTTCAAGAGATGTTAATCTGCTTAAATATTAATGATGCTTTTCTGCTGTAAGGTGTAAGAAGGGAAAGTAGAACTAAATACTACCCATTTTAAGAACAAATATTAACAACAATACAAACAAGCATGAAAAATAAAGCTGTTTCACTCAGAGAAATGCTGAAACAACTCACTTAAACTGCTACCCTCCTGCCCTCAAGGAAGCAAAAACTGTTTTGTTAAATCTTGGTCAAACAACAAGTGTAAAATCCCATTTAAAACAAACAAAAGTTTGGACGTATGATGAAAATACCTTGAGGTCTTGAGCAACTTTTGGCAAGTCCTTGTGTGACTCCATCTCTCTCTACAAAATGGAAGTGGAGAGGATGTCAGCCACTGCATTTCTCTCAGCAGCACCATGATTTACAGTAGTTACCTTGCCCTATATGCTTCTTTAGATAACAATATTTGCATTGTTACCTGTAATAAGAACATCTAAGAAATGTAATTTTAAGTCTTAATATTATGATTTTTTTTCCCCTAATGTACTTGATGCCACAATTAGCTTTTTAAAGGTCGTTACCCACCAAATTCTGCTGCAGTCTGGACCAGCTCCATCTACCTACTGTGCTATTACTAGCTTGTTGGTTCATTCCTGCCCAGAAGATAGAACACCTATTCTTAGCATGGATTTGAAAAGTGGGGGAAGCAGATTCTTCTGATCCCTTCTTCTCTTAGCCCTAAAATGTATTATTTGGTCTCCACAATTACAACTTCTAGGTTGGCCACTGGTCTTTTGTGGGATGAAAGGCAACCAGAGGGCATGGCATTTCTGTTCAGTCTTTGAGGAGCAGCTGTCTCAGAAATCACACAGAGTTACTTAGAGCTGTATAAATGAGAAAGGTTACACAGAGCCAGACCTGTGCATTTGGATGACTTTGCAGAACAATCTTGCACCTTTGAAAAAGTTATCAAGAAAGATATGTGGACATCTGAGAAAGAATAAGGTTAAAGGATATAAAAGGCTGCGCTGGAATTTGGTGGAGCAATTGAAGCTAGTCTGTAAAATTGTTATTATCCTTTTCAGACACAGGACAAGCTCAAACAAAACCCTTGTGAAGTCCTGTTAATGGGAAGGGCCTGTGTGTAGGGCACAGAGTGGAAAAAAATAGTTCTCAAGGATTTGTCACACACTGATCCTTGAATCCCATTGTAGCCCTAAGCCCCACAAGCTCTACAAATGGATTTGCAGAACACTTTCTCAAGTACAGCTGGTCTGACAGAGTGCAGCTCAAGTGCCTGAAGGATTTCCACTCCATTTCTGCATCTGTTTTCACCAGTGTATCAGGTACCACTGGCACACGTGATGTACTGGTGTTGTACAAACATGGGCTGCTAAGCAGTCTGAATGCCCCAGCTCCAAATACAGTGAAGACCTTTCCCCTACCATAAAGCCAGTAACTATGCATGCTCCAAACCCTCTCACTTCCTTCAGCTTAAGACCTTGATAACTGAGTCAGCAATGATGCAAAGATTAAGTGGCTTAATTTGTTGGGATCACAAATTAAACCAAAGCAACTTCTTGACATTGTGTCATCCACAGTAATTCAACACATTACTTTTAGGTCTTTTTTCCATCCTTTGCAGACAGTTACACTAGCAAGAATAATATCAGAGCCAGATTTAATGACCTCTCATTTAAAGGCCAAGAGTAGAGTGGCTTTTTGGTCTTCTTTGTAATTGGATTGTTCAACCACAGACAGTCTTACTGCATCAATCATTGCATGAGTGAAAGGTGAATAAAAGCATTTACTGAACTGTCATATCCATGATAAAACAACAGATGCTGCCAGCTCTAAAGGGAATATATTAGCAGAAATAGACCTGAAAGATAAAGACCTATTAATCATAACATGCCTTTCAATCAATTACTTATGTTAGCAGTTCAGCTTTGAAATAAAGTGAGCATAACCCTTATTTACAATAAATTAAGATTAGCTTTGCACTATGGTGTAACCTAAACAATGATGGCATGCTGATATTTTTTTTTTTCCTTCAGAGACACATTTACCTTTACCACACTCATTGGCTTGCTTCCCAAAAAGCCTCCGTCACCTCCAGTTCTGTTATACAACTCTTTGGGATGAAGGAATCACAACATCTTGCACTTTCCCAGTGTTTTACTTCACAACTGATAACGTGTTTATTGCACTGATACATAGATCCTAAGCACTGTAACAGAAGAGCTGAACTAACTTGAAACCATCTCCTCCTTCATTATTCCTAGAGAGTAAGTCTGTTTAACACAGGAAAGTAAAGATACTACAGAGAGCAACACACGAGCTGATCCATCCCACCACGCCAGCGCTGCACCGGGGCCCAGGTGGCTGCAGTAGCTGAATGTGCCAGCTTGGGTTCAGCCACCAGGTCCCACTGAGACCTTGCCAGCCTCAAGCAGAGTAGAACAATGACTTCTGCTGTCTAGAAAGCTAAATGCTTCTGCATTCCCTTGACATTTAGTTGTTTAGCAGCAACATGGCCATGTTGCCTCATGTGCCACCTGTAATCT
Organism: Florisuga fusca; assembly: GCA_038090715.1. Taxonomy (NCBI): domain Eukaryota; kingdom Metazoa; phylum Chordata; class Aves; order Apodiformes; family Trochilidae; genus Florisuga; species Florisuga fusca. The sequence goes on from JAAWXA010000023.1 coordinate 5,961,041, forward strand.
GCCATAAAAAGTGTATTTGCTGTTAAATTAAGATGCTGGTGCCAGTCCATGAAAGAAATGCCAATCATTGGACCTGTCACAAAACAGAAAAATCATCTGACACCAAATGGTTTGTGGCATTGTGAGATTCCTGTTGAATCTTCTACTCCATTAGGGCACCTGATGAGTGGTTGTGTGGCTTTAGATGTGGAGAACCCACAGCAAGCAACTGTCCCCTCCTCCATCATCACATTTCATGCCCTGATGGCTCCACAACACTTTGGTTCATGATGCTGATAGTGGTGACAAAAAGTGCAGTACTACACATTAGGTGGGAATTTGTTTTTTTTATTATTTTAAACATTTACAGAGATGGAAATAAATACAGGAAATAGAAGATAGAGAGGGTGCTTTTAAAAGAAATCAATCAAGTCATCAAGCTTCAAAGGAAAAATTGTATCCAATATATGCTTAAAACTGGCCACCATTTCAAAGGTCAAGGATTAGGCTGAACAATAATGTAAATAACTAAATATAAGCATTACAATGAACAAGGATGACACAGCTGACATCAGTGAACACACAGCTGTAAGAGACAAAATGAAACCACACTACAACAGGGAAGTCTCATATTTACAACATACCTATCATACAAAAACATTTGGAAATATCTAGGGAGTGATTTCTTCTCTGTCCAGCTGTAAGATATAAAAGAAACTCTGGAGGGTTTGTTGGTTTTGTTCCCCTCCCCAATATCTATAGAATAGTTTTAACTTCTGCAAAGTTTAAAAAAACCTTTGTATTGCAAGAATACCTCATCCAACCTGAACTCTTCTTTGTTTCCATTCTTGCTTAACTTCACTGTCATCCACTGGGGCACTCAGTCAGAAGACAAAGAGTTTTTAAAGTTCCTCACAGTCCTTTATCGATGGTCTGACCTGTAGGCTGGAAAAGTGTCCGTGCGATGAAGCTTCACTGGGCTAGAAACATCTTCACCAAGACAGATGGAAAAAACAGAACACTCAGTAAGAAACAGGTACCTTATTCAGCACTTTATAAAGGACTATGTGGACTATAGATTACAGCCTTGTCATTACACCTAGCCATGCTTAATCTGCTGCTCCACCTGAGAATCTCCACTCAGATTTTCTTTTCCAGTCCCTTAAGAACAGAAAGTCATTCAAAGAAAATTGTTTTAAAAAGGTCTGATTGGCATTGTACATGCAAAATGAACTTTAGATCATTACTAGCATCAGTTATTTTCTGTACATTAAAAATGGGTAAAAGATTTGATTTAGAAACCATAAATTCTAGATATGAGGAAGGAAAGCTTTTGCATAGATTTCAGCTGCCTCTGCCACTGAGTGAGTGAAATGCTGCTTCACACATACAGGAGTAGAGAACTCAGTATAATCACTTGAGATTTCTTTCTCCAGGAATAATTTTAGCATTTGAAGATTTTGGCAACCTGCTCCAATTAGAGGTGCTTGGGGTACCACTGAAGTAATAGCTCAGTCTGATGAACAAGACAAGGACTTCAGTGTCTTTCCTAATTACAACGCTGGCTGCATGGCTGGTTTATTTTGCAAAGACTTTTACCCCAATTTAACAAGCAAGCTATTTTTCTAAATATAAAACAAGTGGTTTGTACCCATACAATCTATTTATCTTCTGTCAGCTCAGTGCTGAATTATCATTTTAATAAAGGACTCCATGGTAAGGCACAGTAAGCCCAGTCCCCTGGTTGTGTCAGAGTGCTGCAAGTAGCCTTGTTCTCATGTGCCACAGGCTGCCACCAGCAGGTCATCTTCCCATGCCCTAATTTATTGAACAAATTCGAACAGGCATGTAAGTGCTGCTTTTATTATTTATCCCTCTGAAACGTTCGCTGGGTTTAGCTGGGACTTTTTATGGGCTGCCTGCCCCCTCTAGTGGTCAAAAAAGGAAAAAGGGAAAATACCAGTTTGTATGATTTGCTGAAAAATCTGCTGAGGACCAGACAAGAACATAACAGTGTGTCAGGGCTGCCACCACTTGTAATTTTTAGTCACAGCTTGTGATACTCTGTGTTCCAGGGGTGACAATCTCTGGAATATCCGTATTTCTTTAAATAAATATCTGTTACTTATTATTCCTTGAGAAACTCCTAGTAACTGAGAGAAGGGAAAAAAAAAAACAAAGGTACTAAAAGTTTTCCAAACCAGGTTGTTTTAAAATACCTGTTTAGTGATTTCTGAATGCTTGGTGTCAGTAAATGCTATCTCCATGTCAGTACTAGAAAACCCTGCCAGCTCCTGAGGTTTGATGCTACACACAGGTTTACCTGTGGGGTTTTCTGCAGCAAGATGAAGCACTAAGAGCAAGGCTGTCCCTGTCAGCACCCACCAGCCCTGACCCACAGGGACAACAGGGAAACAACCCATGTCCTGATGGCCAAGCTGACCACCACATTCTGACAGCCTTCTGCTTCAGCCCATCTATCATCCCAATGTTTGATCAAGCTCAGCCTTTATTCCATACATTGTGAAAAATAAAGGTATGGCAGGTATTGGCTTCTTCCATTCAATACTCCAGGCTCTTCCATTTTTTTTTAAGGGTTGAGGCTGTTTTCTGCTGACTTTTCCAAGTAAAACCCTGATGCTGACTTCCCAACTCATCAATACCAGCTTCTGCACACACACTAACTCAGTCCATGTAGCTTAGAGTGGAAGAGTGTGTCTTGAAGTATAAATATATATATTTTTTTAAATTATTTTTTTTAAAAAACCTCTCTTTAAACTTAAAAAGGTGCATGACTACAAGTTGCTGACTTTGGACCAGCTCCTCAGTGTTCCAGCTCCTGCTCCAGGGGCACCTCTGGAGAAAGCAACAGACAGCAACCCCGAAGCACGCTGGCAGCTGCAATTTACACTGTCTCAGGACACTGAGGTCCAGTTTTGTCCCACTCTGAAACCCTCGGGCAGGGATGGCTGTGCTCCCCCGCCCCATCCCTACGCTCAGGAACCACCACTAGATGTCCCTTGGTGACCACGGAGGGACAAGGATGTGCCGAGTCCTCCCTGGGGGAGCGATTCCGCCCTCTCTGCAGCTCGGGGAGGTTTTCAGGCAAGGAGGGGACTGAGCTGTGCTGCCCCTTGGGCTGGTCACAGGGAGGGGACCTGGAGAAGACATCTGCCCATCTCCAGGCCCTGCTGTTGTGGTGGTGGCAGCACTGCAGCTATTGAAGCGACAGTTTTCTAGAACGACTAACAGTGGCCTTTTCCTTTTACTTTCCCTAATTCAACTGTTTTCAAGGACGCAGTTGTTTTGATTGAATGTTAGCCAGTACACAAAATGAATAATGAGGACTGCATCCCTCTCAGCAGGAGGCAGGCATCCAAAGGATGGGAGAGCCAAACATCTGGTAAAAATAAAACAAACAGGTGCCATTAAAAGACTTTGGTAACAGGAAGGATTGGGAAACCTTGATAACTGGTCATCCTATGACACTAACTTCTCTTTGTTTACCTAAAAACAGTCAGAAAACTTGTCAGATCAAGCATCCCCTTCCAATGGCAGGAACATCAGCTTTCAGTGAGCTGGACAGATACTGACAGGCTTCTACAATGTGCACCCCACTGTCTCCTTACCTTGCAGGCCATAGAGCTGCCCCGTGCTGTGCTGTCGTGTGATGTGCTGCCAATAGGCACTGCGGGGCAAGGGCACCATGGCGCTGAGGGACACGGCTCGCTCGCTCATTTTCATCTGCAGCTGCAAAGCAGTAAACTGATGTGAAGGAGACAGTCATGTTTATCACAAATCCTTCAAGAACACGGCTGCAAGGACTTGTAATGATCCTTCCTCCCTCCCTCTGCCCACCCGACACGAGCAGGGGTCAGTCTCCATGGGCACACACACACCACTGGGGTTAGGAGGCCACGCTGCTCCACACCAGGCTCACCTTGCTGCTCCCCTGGTCCTGGGCTAGCACTGCTTCCCCTGAGGGGAGCTGTAACTCAAGGAGCTGAAACAGAAAGGGGGATTCAATGGAAGGTAGAAAAGTGCCAGTACACTCAAAGCCATCTGAGGGTCTTCCCAGCGACTCAAGCGGTTTCTCCAAGCTAAATATACAGCCTCAGCACATCAAGAACCAGGCTGGAGATGTTTCACACAGATGGGGACAAGTTGTTTTTGTTAAGTTTTGAAGCATTTTCTTATTAATCTCCCATCTCCTAGAGCTGAAGAACATGCCGGCTGTTGAACTCCTGTTCAACAAGGGAGATAACAGCATCCTTCAGCTAAATTCTTTGAATGAACAGCACATGCAGGTAAGCTGAGAGGAGAGCACGTGGGCTGCAGTGCATCGCTGGAAGCCACATCTCACACCTCCCCTCCATACAAGGCCTTCAGCTACAGTTTCTTAATCACAGCCCCTTGTTAGCTATACTATACTTATCACAAAAATATATGAGAACTGACTACTTCAAGGCTTTTTTTCCCCAAGAACTTCATCAGATGTATGCACAAGCTGATAAAAATAACTGGGTTTCATCAAAAGTTCTACAGTACAGCTAAAATTCTCTCAAAATCTCAGGAAAACAGGAAAACAAACATACCAAGACTTCACTTGACTTTTCTAACTTATAAAGACAGATTTTGACAAAAGAGTAAGCTTTTGTAGTTTAGTTTCACAAAACTTCAGGTGAAAGAATTTTTTTGCATGAAGACCAGTAGATTTTGGAGCAAAAAGAAACAGGTGAAGCAAGCACAGACAATAGGTGAGGGCTGGCTGTCTTTTAAGAGAGCCATTTCTAAGTTATTTAGAGGCATGAACTACCTTCAACCTTCTCTGCATAGTGGACACTGTGCCTGTGAAGGTAAAACAACCCAAAACCAAACTCAGATCAAGTCCTGCTCTTAAAACATCACCTCCACGTCAGCTGGATGTGAATCACTGCACCATGCAAGGTTCCACCTACACTGTATTTATTACAGCTTCTTCACTAAAGCCCCAACACCCTTTGCAGTGTCACCACACACAGCTCAGCACCATGGAAACAAACAATGACAGATCTTTAACTGGGAATAAAAATCAGCAGAGCCTTGTGAAGGAGATAGCATTTCCTGGCTGCAGATACTCTTTTACAGTGGTGCCATTTATTGGTGAGCTGAACAGCAAGATAAGGCAGTTTGAGCAACAGCTCAGCCATCAGGAGGACTGCAGAAAAATAGAAGCTAGGAGACACAGCTAGAGAAAGATCAGATACAGACACAGAAAAGGGAAGGGTCTGAAGGGGTGCCCCCTCCTGAACTCAATCAGCAGGGGAAAACATTAAAAAACCCACAGGTGGAGATAAGAATTAGTATGCTATGTCCTGAATACACAGCATTTCATCAAAATACCTCAGACCGTGAGCAAAGGTAGCTTTAATGATAACTGATTTCATCCTCACAATTAACCTACTATATCTCTGCAGCAACAGAAAGAGTAGGAGTAACTTGATAATGGCCAGGTTTTATGCCACAGGAGCAGCCTCAGCAGTCTGGGAAAAGCCAGAATTGATGTGCTGGAACACGCAGGAGCAAAGGCTGTGGGCACAGAGCCACTCCACAGCTCATTAACACCATACACAATTTCTGAACTGGAAGCCACCCAAACCATAGCCTCTCGCCACCTTCTGCCCAGGGGAGAAGAAGAATGCTGGAACCTAAAAGCAGCTGAGGGTCCCCAGAGCAGGACAAACACACGTGGCAGGGCTTGAGGTATATTCATTAGCACCTCAGCCAAAGCAGACGTGAGATGTGAGAATCAGGTTGGAAAAGACCCTTGGGACCATCAAGTCCAACAATCATCCCTACTCTACAAAGCTCTCCCCTAAAGCATATCCCCCAACACCACATCTAAACAACCCTTAAACACATCCAGGAATGGTGACTCAATCACCTCCCTGGGCAGCCTATTCCAGTGTCTGACCACTCCTTCCATGATTTTTTTTTCCTAATGTCCAGTTTAAACCTACCCTGTAGCATCTTGAATCCATTCCCTCTTGTTCTATCACTGATTACCTGCAAGAAGAGACCAGCACCAACCCCTCTATAATGTCCTTTCAGGTATAGAGAGTGATGAAGTCTTCCCTCAGCCTCCTCCTTCTCAAACTACACAGTCCCAGATCCCTCAATCGTTCCCCCTAAGGTTTATTCTCCAGGCCCTTCACCAGCTTTGTTGCCCTCCCCTGCACTCACTCCAGCACCTCAATATCTCTCTTATGTTGAGGTGCCCAAAACTGGACAACGTACTGAGCACAAGGGGACAGTCACCTCCCTGCTCCTGCTGGCCACACCATTGCTATACAAGCCAGGATGCCATTGGCTTTCTTAGCCACCTGGGCACACTGCAAGTGGCAAGAAGTGGTGAGGAACAAGGCAAAGCTGCTCCAGGGGGTATGGGAGATGCTCAGGGGAAGGGGATGGAGCAGGATCCCTCACTGCCATCAGCAGCCAGTGCTGAGAGCAGCTGGGGAGCTGCTGGGCCACTTCTTGTCACTTGAATGAGAGCTATAAGAGTTATGCTAAGGCAATTTGCTGGGCTCTGGGTCAAAGACAGGCTGCAGTTGGTTCCCAAAAGTCCTGGGGAGCTATGGAGGAAAGATAAAGTATTTCCTTTCTTGGATGACACCTTAACAATCATCATCAGAGGCAAAACCATTGCCTGTTAAAAAAAAAAAATAAAAAAAATCTTCCACTTGGAGAAGAAGGCACTCATTGAGATTTTGAGGGGATTTTCTTCCAAGTGAAGCAAATTCATTCTTCTCTTAATTCAAAAGTTAGCAAACACCATTTCTGCTCTTAATTATGAATCTCTGTGGAAATGACCAGAGACAATAGCAGGCTCCAGCTTGGACAGAAGCACATCAGAGGGATCCAGTGGCAAGGGCACACCAGAGCTGCTGAGAAGGCAAGAAGCCTCGGGGAAGGCTGCAGGTAAACTGGCTGATAATATCTTTCTAGGAAGCACTGAGCTAGAGCTGCCAAAGCTGAGAAGTTCACTGTTATTACTTCAGTGAGATTTAAGGTTTGAATGTCTTCTTTTAAAGCAGCCTGATCTGGGAGCAAGCATAGATGACAGCAGTAAAGTCACAGCACTGCTCCAATCAGTTTTCATGGCAACCAAATATTAATGAAAATATAACTTAAAGAGGTATTTTGTTTTCATTGTCTGGCAAAGCAAAAGTGGAAAAAGAGAAACAGTTGGATGAGATGAGTTATCAAATGACCAGAATGGCTTCAGGCATTCATAAGTTAAAGCAGCTCTTTCTTCCTTTTAAAAGAGAAAAGGAAAATAATGAATCCCACTTGTGAGGGTGGGTCACTGACTCTGGTCAGGATATGCTCAGACCTCACCAGAAAGAAGCAGCACATTATCAGAAAGCATCAAGTTGAGGTTCCCAACTGAGGAACCATTATCTCATCAATTTTGCACATGCATTTCAAGAGCCAGACCCAGTTACAGTCACAAACTGAACCAACATACTGTAATATAAAGAGAGCGACTGCTAGGGAGGTGACAGACACACTATAGCCCACATTATCAACAGTTCTTGGCAGCTTTATTTCACTCTATCAACATGGGACACTCAATTCCCTTTTTATTTCTTGGACAGGCTCCAGGATTCATCAGGTAGCTTAATACTATCACCCCTGCCTTGGATAATCACATCACTGATGCAGCAGTGGTCAGGATTACAGGAGCAAACAGGAGACACTCAGTATACACTTCATTTCTCACCACACTATCTCCTATTTTCTACTTTCATTTACCCTTTCTGTAAATAATAGCTCAAGCTTCACTAATGCAAAAAATGAGGGTAAATAATTCTTGGAGATAGAAACAATGCAGACAGTGAAGTGCCAGCAAATTAAACAAACTCCTTGAAGCATTCCAAAGCAGAAGAAAAACTGAAATTAGAAAAATAGGGACATCAATTGATCTGAACAAAGATGTAATTTACAAATATTTTGTCATCAGCAGTTCTATGCTCCTGTGATGATCCTCTGCCTAAACTTCTAAATCTGAGTGTTCTGGAACCCCAGAGAAGCCACCAAATGTTACTGACTATTTTGGAACCAGACAAAGCTTCCATGACAGACTTGGGAAACTCCTTATTCAGGGGCAAACTGACCCATCCCCAACAATTATACTCTGCTACTAAATTACGAGACTTTCAGTTCACCAGGACGATGTTCTTATTCCCCACTTAGCACTCTAGGGTTTATTTATAGAATTAGATTTAGAGGTTGTGGTTGGACACGGTGTTCATGGAAAAGGTTCTCGAGGTTGTGCAGCTGCTCTCTATTGAAATCTAGAGCAACTGTGCATCTGGAGAGCCTACTGGCACTTAGAAGACTGCAGCAATTCTATAGCACAGCATCAGACATCATCTATTAGAGATGCTACTACATAAATGCAAAAAAGCACCAAATATGAAATTACCTGTAAGTCTATTCACTATTGTTCCAGCATTTATTCCTGTTTTATGAAAATGAAGTTGTGCTCTCAACAGGTTACTGGATTGCTTCTAATTCTGATAGGCTACAAAAGTTAGCTTGTTATGCTGACTTAGCCTGGGGTAATTTTAATCTGCTTCATTTAGTAACTGTTGAGTACTTGTATCATCTACCCATCTGTCTCAATTTTGATAATTTTGGATATTTTTAAAATAAATATTCCCTAACTATAAAGTTTTTCATTTTAAACTAAAGTAAAAAACAGCAAAGATGGTGTTAGAGGATGCTTTGCTGGGAAAGGGGAAAATCCCAGTGGAGCTGTCTGCAGAGTTCACCTGATAGTTCTGACACTTTTGAAAGCAAGCAAGAAAAGTGCCAAGTTCTTCCCAGTGAACCTGGAAACACTGGCAAAAGTACATGGTCCAAATGGACACAGGGCAGAGGCTGTCACAAGAAAAGCTCCAACTTAGTGCTTGGACTCAGAGACATAACACTCTCCCAACAAGTTACCAGAGTAACATCAGCTGAAAACTGGTCTATCACACTTCAGTTAGTGTGCAATATATTCACTTATATACAACAAACATGAACTAGTCTCTTTCCTGGTGAAAGTGCAGACATTCCATCACTCACACACTGACAGGAAACAGACTTGAATTTTCTTCACTTTCCCTTTTCAGTTATCCCACCTACTCTACAAACAACAAACACCAATCTGCCTGCATGTTCGGTTGAAACAATCAGTTACACAGTCCCCAGGATTGGTTGGGACACTTGGAAAGAGTTTCCTATTGCTCCTCCTCTCCTCATTGGACTATTATTAAGATAATTAACTTTCCTATTGTGCATTTGGCTTCCACTCTGTCTCAAGTCAAACCAAGTGGAAAAACAAAATAAATACAAGTACTCCAGGGAGTTTCTTCCCTTCTGCATTTGCTCAATATCCCCTCTCACATTTTCTTAAGTTTCCACAAGTTTGCCATTTTCTGTTCCATCCCACCTAGGCCATCCAGTTAACCAAGGGGTAATTCATTACTACAACTTATTCCTGAAACCAGGATGTTGACAGAATGAACTGGAAGGATTTGACATAGGTGGGGATAACAGCAGCGTTTATGATTACAGGAAGAGAAAACCCTAAGTCTTGTTTCAGGTTACATAAATCTGTTACTACTGTCTGAAAGAGAGATGGATTTTATAGCCAGCCAGGCTCTTCCACAGTTGTCCATTCTGGGCATTTTATATACTCCAGAATGCCCGTTATCTTCAAGATACTAAATTTTGCTGTCAAAGTCAACCCACAAGTCTTGAGGCAGAGAGACCAATTGTGATATGGGAGGAACAGAACATTTCTTTTCACTTCACAGGTTTCATGAAGAAAAAATAAAGAAAAAAAGAAAAAAATGACAGTTTGAAACACATTAGGTCCAAGTGCTATAAAACTCACTTCCTTAGATGAAATGCTTTTGAAGATTCCACAGTATCTGTTCTCAATTTGTATGCTCCTTTTGCATCTTATTCTTATATTCCCCACCAGTCGTGCATCATAAAACATGTTTCTGACTTAAAAACAACTTGTGGAAAACAGACATCCACGGAGAGCTCAGGCAAATATCTAGTCCTCCCCCAAGGTTTAATCTGAACCATATGACTCTTTCCAAAGCATTCTTAGGAGTGCAGACATCAGTTAGCAAATGAAGAACTGAGCATGAGCCACAACATTTTGAGAATAGATTAGGGTGATGAAAAATGCTTCCAAACAAATTCATGCTGATTAATCACAGGAACCTTATGAGAATGTGCACTGACAGGAGCATATTAATTCACACTTATTGATAGCTTTGCAAAAACAGAAATCAAGAACTTCAAGTTTTCCCTGTTGTTTCAATTCTTGAAAAGTAACCCCAGTTACATAAACTGCTTTAAATATTTAAATCAAGCAGCATGTAATAAGAACAATAACCAGACTGCTTATTATCTGTGAATCAAAACCTAAAAATCCCACTGCAGAAACATGCTGTTCACTGTTACCCAGGGCAAGACAACAAAGGTACCAAGCAGCCATACCATTGAATTTTTCACACTCTGCAGCAAGCGCTCGTGTTGTTCCGCTATGGCCAAAGCTGCTGAGTGAACCTTCTGATAGATTGCTTCACCATCTCTGGTCTGAAAGATGAACAGTCCTTCTCCTGTGTCACACATCCTGGCAAAGCAAGGGCAGACACATACCAAGTGTGAGATTTTAAGTTTACAGATCACCACGAACAATCAAAACTTTACCACGCTGCTGGAGAAGCACCATCACACAAGCAGTAAGAAAGCAAAAGGTTGCTGAAATATGGACCAAAGTTAGCTAAAAGTCTTTGTGCATGGGTCTTACCAGCCCTGATCCAATCTTACTATTTTAATTCATATTTATGTTGCTCTCACCAAACAGGGACTTAGCTAAATACCACTGATCTATTATAAGCACTTAAGCTCTAGAGAGTTCATGCTCAAGACCTAGATTTTTAATATTTAGATCCTATCTAGAATCTGTGCCAGGCAGGATTAATTTGTCTTCCCCTTTTAAACTTTTAACACTGCCTGTAATGAATTGTGCAGAGCTTTGTCTTCCACTTGAAACAACAGCTACATAGCCTCAGCATCCCAACTGCATTGTCCTATGGCTAATGCATGATCAGCTAAGCAAAAATGTAACCCTCTCCTCCCCTGAGAGGACTAAATTCTGCAGTAATAGGGAAGATAAACATTCAAACGCCACATCCCTTCCCAGAGAAGCCAATTGTTTGATCTGCTTCTCTTTTACTATTATAATTATTTAATGTGCTTATCTAAAATAATGCATCCATATCCCTTAGAAAGGATTTAATAGTTTTATTTCAACAAACAAGGGCTCCAATTTTAGCCAGATGAAGACTTCAGCTCATTAATACTGAGCTTCAGGAAGCAATACAGAACAACCTCTCTAAAACAAGGATTTACATGCAAATTTCTTATAAATCCATTTGTCAACTAGATAGAAAACAGGAACCTAATCAATGGAACACAGGAATTCCTTCTCCTTTACTTTAGTTTGCTTTTGGGAAACAACTTTGCACTTGCTGCTCTCAACTTCAAACTCCACTTCTCCTCATACTGCACCTCAAAGGCCCATGTTGTACAAATTCTGGAATTAGATTTCCTTCTTCCCAAATCTGTCCCTCCAATTCTCTGGCTTATATAGTGCTTTATTGAACAGCCCTACACAATACTATATAAAGCTTCCAGCCTGCACCCTCCAGTCCCCTGGAATGCCATGGTTCTCCCACCCTCCCCTCAAGACACTTTTATTTGGCAACTGGCAATTTTTTTTATTTTTGTTGTTTATAATATTTTTTAGCAGAAGGTACAGATTGGCTTCTGTCTGAGGAGAAGGTCTCATGTCCTTCAACATGCTTGGGTGGTCCAGAACACCCCTAAGGAAAGCAGCACAGCACAGTGAACACACACCTACCTCCCTGCTTCAAACGTGAACCAGGACGGGTCCCGCCCGTAGCGTCGGAGGGCACTTAATGGCCAAGAGATGAGTTTTACTCTGGGATTCTGGATGTCCCAAAGACAGATATTCTCAAATGTTATCTGCAAGGTACATTCCCCATGCACATCTAAATTAGGGGATGGCATCAAATACACATTGAATCTCTCTGGGAGAAAAACAAAAGGTTAGTCTAAAATCCCTGCCCGTTAAATGTACAAGTCATTAAAGGAATTTCCTATTTTCCATCTCTAATACATGATCTTACTTTCACTTAGAACAATTAATTCAAACACAAAAGACTCAATTCCTTCCAGTAACTTAATAAAGCCTGTGTTTGGGTAGTCAGAATACTGCACTCAATTATTTGTGTGAGTATTCACATAAAGAGAACTGCGTATCATCATCCTGATATTTGCAAACAATTAATAAAATTGTGTGCATGAATAAATACACTGCAATTGCATTTGTGCATGTAATTACTTAATTTGCATAGGAAAAGGAAATAGCTGTGGGCTCAGGTTTTGCATGCAATTACTATTATTTCTAATTTGCTTTTACAATACTGCCAAAGAGCCTCAGTCAGACTGAAGCTGTTGTACAGCCATCATACAACAAAACACACAACAAAAGATAATTCCCCATCCCCAAGGGCAACAAACTTGTCTAAGAAAGAAAAGTGCTATTCCAAAACAATTCTAGTTACCTTAATAAAATTAAAATAATTTTGATCAAATTTATTTCTGATATTCATATGCACAGTCCAAAAGTCTTCAAAATAATGCATTTCAAGATTCAGAATGTCAATATTTATGCACCTACCACTCTGCTCCCTCTCTACTCCAGATGCTAACAAGTCAGGCTCTCCAAGGCTAATGTCATTAATTCGTGTTCCAAGACACTCCATCTGCAGCACCTTGCACCATTCGTCTGCCTCAAGTTCTGTATAAAGGTCCAGAAAATCTGTGTGTAGGTATAATACATTTACAATTTCACAATTAATGCTCTTATGTTTGTTCATGTGCATTGCCATTTTACCCACCTGACTCACAAGCAAAGGTTTTTGATGTGTCATCATTAAAATAAATCCCAACAGCATGCTTCTTTGTGCTTTTTGGAGCTCGTAAGATGTTCTTGACATTATTGAGTTCTGTGACCTGAAAAAGTACAATTTGGAGTTTTAACTGGGAGCTTGGAAAGATGTATACACATTATTGACTGGAGAAGGAGATAAAGTAATTATATCATGTTGAAAATGCCAGAGAAAAGGAGAGAGAGAGAGAATGAACATGCCTATGATTGCTCTTAAAGAACTGCAGCCTTGACACGAATCAGTTTGTTCCCCAAACTGTATAACCTAACAACTTCCCTGTTTTGGTTTCATGAGTTCTGTTCAGTAGTCTCATATCAAACTGTGTCAGCCCTAGACAAAAAGTAAATGCAGCACTTGTCTTACATGCAAGACTTGGGAAGTATAGAGTCATCAGGTTGTAGGGTTCAGCACCAGAAATCACTCCTCTAGAGCACCCTGGGTTCCCCAGCACACCCACTGCATCTCTCTAGCCCTTTGTCCTAAGCTACTTTCTTCTTGGAGCCAATTTATTGCCCATTCCCTTCCAGAGGGGAAAAACAGACAGCCAAAATCCCATTTTCAAGCAAGACCCCTGAAAGGTAATTTTATTGTGAATGGAAGGAAGAGTAGCTGGTGAGTAAAATCTCCATAAAAGTCAAAACAAAAAACAGATCCAGTATCTAGAAACTCATTCTATGGGCAGCAGCATATTCAGTTTCAGTTTTTACCATCACTCAGAGGCTGCTCCTTCCATGTACTTTCACTATACCATAGTGAAGATACCAAAATACTCTGGCAAGTTACTTTAATTCTTTTAAAGCCTCAAAGTAGACATTTCAGTCATATTAAGTGATAGTATTCATTAAAATTAATGTTTAACAGGCAATTATTAGCAGAGTGGTCACACTTTAAACATTTAATTTGTTACCAATACAGTCTTGCATTACCAAGCCTGGAAAACAATTAGAAATTACACAATTCAATTTTCCAAATGTATTATTCCATAACTAGACAGAAAGACTGTTTAAATTACTTCTGCTGTTTCAAGGCAAGATTAATACAATCGGATTAAAACTCAGATCCCCTCAAGGAATCACTGGATTCCTGTTTGCAGTATGCAGGTAGTTGGCATTGTACTGGAATATACAGGATTCCTCCAGCACACTGCAAATCCAAAAGTCACTTGGAGAAATCAGAACTTTTTCCTTCCTCAAATATTATTGGTATTAAAGTATATGGGAATTTGTGGTTGATTGTTTACATTTAGCAAGTGAAAACTAGACAGCTACCTGAAAGGCAACTCTGCATAGACTCTAGACTGGACCCTAATTATTTTCTCTGCTTTGTGGGACCTAATGAATTAAGTGGTCAATTTGCTTTGCCTATGCAAATTTCCAGTTCACTTCATAAGCAGCAGATGACTGTCCTCAGATGACCTGTATTTTAGAAGACTTTAACCTTTTCACTTTTTAAAAAATAGAACTAAACTAGAAAGTATCTAAAGGTCAATATTAACCAAAAAAAGTAAATTTCTTTTGTGTTCTAAGCTTGCAGTGGCAAGGATGACTTAATTCACCCCCTGGTGCAGGGCTGCACAAGGGCGCACACACATCCTGTATTCAAATGTGAACAAACTTGACCTCCCACTATAACAGAAAAAAGCCCAAGACACTTCAGAAACACTGCTTGTGATCCCAGTTTCAGACAGATGAAGAAGTGACCTTGAATGGACAAAGGCACCAAGGAGACCTTGACCTGTCTCTGACCACGGCAACACAGCTCCAGTGCCTGGAACCACCAGGATGCCAACACCACAAATGCTCTGAACAGCCTGTTTCCACTAATAAATCAAAGTAATATTTGCACTGTAATTCATCACCAAAAAAGCAACCGAATGAAACAATTTAATACTTGTGAAGGAGGCGGGTGCTATTGAAAAATCAGCTCCATTCAACATTTTTCTTTTTCTACCCGTTACAGTTTTATGAAGGATTAAACCTGAGACTGATGGGGTGAGCAGGGCTCCTCAATTTTCTAGATTTGATGCTGCTTTCAACAGCATTTGAGAATCACTTCAGAACACAGGAAGGAAGTTAACAAGCATATACTAAAACACTGGTAATCTTCCCTACATTATCATCTATCAGACTGCACTGCAGTTGTCCTTAAAATCATTAGCACAGACTTATGACACAGTGACACTTGACATGGTAACAGGACTGTCTGGGTTTCTCATTTGTAGGATTATCTGCATTGTCAGAGACAGGAGAAACAGCCTTGTGGCCAGGACTGACAGAACAGTCACAGAAAAGCCTCCACACCCCATCAAGCTGTTACTGCAACAGCTGCTCTTGCTGACCAAATGTGTCTCAAGACAACAGCAGTGACTATCCTAGACATCAGGATGAAGGCTTCAGTACCAGAGACCAACTGATTTTATATATCAAAACCAGCTGACAAATAGTGTTAGTTGAAGACTCCACCGTATTAAGCTGTTTGGTGGCTTTTGATTAATAATTAACTACGTTTTTTATAAGAATCACTTCAACTACAAAGTGGTACAGAGCAGCAGTGACACGTTCTCCTTTTTCAGCACCTCAGATTCAGTACTGTTAGAAGCTGCATCATTCACCACCTTAGAATTTCACACATTTACAAAGGTTATTTAAAAAAAAAACAACAACCCTCATTTTTACCCACCAGTGCTCTCAGTAAGTTAACATATTTTAGCCAGAAAATGCTATTTAATGTTCCCTGACTTCCTTCCTGTAAGGCTCGTGGAAAGAAACAAGGTCTGTCAGCTTGTACAGCTGATGACTCTACATTTAAAGGACAGACTCATTTACCATAACTTTGAAGAAATGGGGGTACTGCACAGATTCACTGCCAAAGAGCAGCACTGCAAAGCAGCAACCCTCTGCCCTGGGCAATCCCGCAGAAAGCACTCTCCTTGGTCTGCACTGTTTCAGCACAGAGAGGCAAAGAGGAGTGAGAAATGTGGAAAACAACTGCTGATGGCAAGCTTGGCAGCTCCAAGACACCAAAAAAACCACCAACCCCAAAACATAGAAGCGCAGACCGATCATCTCAGGTATTTTTAGCTTCAAGACTCAGACCTCAAGACACCCCACTCAACCCCAAAGACTTAGGAAATAATATTTATTTATCTGTTCACTCCCACTGGAAGCAGTACTTTCAGAAGCCCACACCAAATTCAAATTTGGTTTACTCCTTCAAAAGGTAAAAACTCCTCTGCCCACCACCTCTCGAGACATTTGGCTTCACGCCTTCATCCAGCTTAAAATAACCCCGAGATTTGCCTAAGCTCTGATAAAACACACACAAAATATGCAAGATCTCTTACTGCCATGACAGTGTTTCTCAAAAGCTCATCCAAGACTAGGGTGTGCTTTAATGTCTATAACTTTTAACATTACAGATCCCACTATCTACAGTTACAGCTTTCAAAAGCAGAAAACATGAACTTTGCAGCTACTGAAGTAACCAGGCAATTCCCAGGGACTGAGTTGCACCATTGTTTATTCAACTAAGCTACCAGAGAAATCCACAAACTACATTTGTAAATAAGAAGCAATAGTTTAAAATTAAGTAACTGGTTATTATAGACTAAGCTTGACTTGAAACTGAAAATGCCAGTGAGACTTTCTATGATGCTTTAGTCTGCAGACCCAAACACAGGAAACTGCTGGCAGGTTGCATTACGTGACAAATACTGCAGAAATTGTTGAAAGAAGAGAAGAAAGTCCAGGCCCATTTAGATTTCATATCCATTACCTAATAGGAACCTCAAGTCACTATGTGCTGCTAATGTATTGCATTAATACAATGGAAGAAACACAGATTTCATCAATAATTGACAGAGCCACACTAATATGTGTCCCACACAAAGCTGGAAATTGTCTTATACACACCATGCAGCCCTCTCACACATCAAATGAAATTTTAAAAAAAAAAGCAAAAAAAGCAAAAAAAAAAGCACTTCTCATCACTTTTGAAGGCTCCTTAATATAAATTTGAATGAACAATTTCTGGGCATGAGTAACTACAAAGGTAATATGGGTATACTACCACAGGTTTTATGCCCAGTCAATTACAAATTATGTGGCATGTAGACAGACAAGTCTGCATTCAGATTCCCTATTCCCTCAAGATTTCCTGTAAATGTATGTCAAAGGAAGTGCAGACCAGCCTCAAGCTGAGCTGTGCTCATCAACTCCTAGGAATTTATGCTCCTAATCTTCTAATATATTAAGCATTCACTAACAATAATTATAAATAAAAGGGTTTATTTTCATCTCCATGCCCAGGAGAATTACACATGTAAATTCTCAGATGAATATGGAATGTGCACAGAAGTCTGCAGAAGTGATTAAAGGGAAAAACGTCACTTTTTTAATACTAGTGAATTTAGCAAAGGTTTTCACACCATCATTGCAAAAATATTTGCATGCTTTCCTTCTTTCCAGTAGCTGTCTACTGTCTTGCCACAGATGCAAAATCATAGTAAAGGAGGAATCTGTAAGCATACAGCTTTTTGAATTCACATGTTACCATGGACAGTTATCACTGTAAATATGAAGAGTAGTAGTAATTGCAAAGCATTTCAGATCTGATTTTAAAAGGCTGACAAGAGGAAAGGACATCTCTAAAAATACAGTAATTTTCCATTAGCAAGATGTTTGCTACAAAGCAGAAAAATGAATACTTCTCTGCCTTTACTCCACTGAATGAAGGAACATACAAGTAGGTTTAGGATCTTGACAGTAAAAAAAAAAAACAAAAAGTTCCAATTTTCAATAATACATGTCAATTCACATTTTATTCCCAATTCTTCATTTAAAAAATAAGTTTAAGGAACAGCCACGTTACCGTCTTACCTTGTGATAGCATCTAAAGTAAGCAGCTCGTTCATCTGAGAATTTCTCCAGCCTCTTTGGCCCCTTGCTTGAAGCTTTTTTGAATACTAACCAGCACCTCTGGTAAATCTAGAAACACAAGAGAGTAAACTTGACATCTCCAGTGACTTAAATATCACTAATACCAGCACAGTAGTTAAACTCATAAATCAGCTGCTGCTCTGGAGCTACAATTAATGACTCTCAGTAGATTAGACAAAACATAAAATTGAGCTAACAGATAGTTACACCCTATTTCTTTTGAATTATGATTCAACCAGAAATTCTTATGAAGACAGTGTATGCTTGCATGGAAGGTGCTAGGAAGAAAGAACTATAATTGTGCTTGCAAACACAGGGCTTTCTAGGAACCAGCTTTCCAGAAATTAAGTGACACACTTTTCCATGTGGATTTGTTACTGGTTCCAGTCTTGCATGCTTAAGACAGACATGAAGAAAGCTTGAGTGGACAGGTGGGATTGGACCTTCCATCACAGAAGCATGAGAGAGAAAAACTGTAAGGAAATGAGAATACATAACGAAGAAGGAACTGAATTACTAGGTAATGAAAAAGAGTATTTAACAGTAGAACCCGTGACCATTCTGACAACAGGTGTTT
This sequence comes from Florisuga fusca, assembly GCA_038090715.1. Lineage (NCBI taxonomy): Eukaryota > Metazoa > Chordata > Aves > Apodiformes > Trochilidae > Florisuga > Florisuga fusca. Next base: position 5,979,628 of record JAAWXA010000023.1, read on the forward strand.
TGTTTTCAAGGTGCATTTGAACTTAAATTCAAGTCACTTGGGGCAGACTCTGTCTCTGTGGTTGAAAAATCATCATCCCATGCAGAGCATTAAGCCACTTTATCTCAAATTTTTGTCACCACTTGCAATCTTCCCACCTATCCTTTAACCGTGGTGCATTTTCTGGCATCCTCTTGCATTCAAAACCACAGCTCTCACCTTACATAACATACTGTCTGTAGAGAAGGAAAGAATTACAAGGCTTGCCAACTGCTCACAGCCTACATTCAGTCAGTAATTCCAAAGTAACACCTCCTAAGTTGAAATAAACAAAACTGCCACCAAAATTAGCGTGATTTCAAAGAAAAAACAAAACAAAACAAAACTGATCAGACATTATAAAATAGTTCACAAGTCTGGCAGGGCTTCAGTGCAATTCACTGGAGTGATCAGTGATGAGATCCATCAAAACATCCCACTCTCCCCAGCAGACAACTCCATCCTCTGAACCCTTGATGGGTTTCTACCTAATGTATTCAAAAGTGGCTATAACTTCATTTCTATATCCAAAAATGATTGTTCTTTGACTATCTGCTCTTCTTTTTCCAGCATTTAGCTGTTTCTGTAAAGCTGTTCAGGGAACCAATTACTACCCCCCAGCTTTATTATTCTGCTTCACATGTGGGCACTCATGGCCCACTTGGATGCAGAAGCATTTAGCATATGAACAGGCTGCTCTGATGCCAGGCACCAGCTGAACCTATCAAGAATTTCTTCCAATTTTCCAGCTTATTGGCCACTCGACCAGTTCTGTTTAACGCAAGGGTTTGAATCAAATTGTTCAACAATTACTAGACATAGACCAAAATGACAGCTTGCCACCAAAAAAGCAACTGGGATATGCACCCACTTCTACTGGAACAGACTTTCTGATGTGCCTTCTGAGAATCTTGTTTGCTGGGCGCAGATAACCTCATCACACTGAACAAGAAAAACTCTCCATAACCCCACTCAAAAGAGACTGTCAAAAGTTTGAGTGCTTTGCTTTTCAAAAACCTACAGCTTTAACAGTTAGAAGCCCATAGGAGAGAACAGGATCCTTTAGTAAGGCATTTGCCATTGTATAACACTCATGGGGACAACAACTGAAGATGATGATATGTCCTACTCAGACCAGCTGCACTCAGAAGCACCTCTCTGGGTCAGTAAGCATCTCAAAGCTGTAGCTGCAACAGCAAAGCTCATCAGCACACCAGAATTAGGGGCAGAACAGGAGAATACAAATGAGCAAATAAAAGTTTTTCTCTGCCTCCAGCTTGGCACCACCCCAGCATGGTTATGGCCCTTCCAAATGACACCAGGAGCCTGAGTACTATTAACAATCAACTCCAGTCAAGCATGGTAGATATCTGTAAGTTGGTGGTACTGGAATTTATTACTGCAGTTTAACCCTGACTAATCCATAGACTAAAATGTGGATTTAGATCACAACTGGGGCACAGCTGGGGAGAAGGAAAAAAAAATCCCAACTGTTACATGTCAGTAAGTCCAAGGACACAAAACTCAAATCAGCCTACAACATAAGTCCTGGTCTTTAAGCTGATCCCAAACCCCTATTACAACAATCCTCTAACAATAGAGTCCTCTATTGTCCCCAGAATACATTATGCCAGTGCCTCAGGACAACAGCATCATGACCCAAGTAACTACACCTTTAAAAAACAAACTTCATGATGCTCACTTGGATAAAAGTCAGGTTGTGAAGGTCTGTCCCTTGAACTTCCTCCTCTGAAAAAAAAAGGGGGTTGGACTAGATGACCATTAAAGGTCCCTTCCAATCCAAACCATTCTATGATTTTGTGAACAACCAATTCATCAGCATCTGCCTCAGAGCACTAAAAGCTCTTTTACACAATCAATACATGGAAGAGATAATGTTTTGCCCAAGACAGAAAGCTAATCATAGACCTTGTTATGCCCTACAATATACAGCAAGTAATTGGATCTTTGATGCCATCACGATCTAGTATGTGTCTGAGACTTGTCATTATTTCTTCCTGTCAAAGACAGGCATGTGAACTGTTTATATTGCTACAGCTGTTTTGACAGCAGGAACAAGAACCAGACCCAAATGCTCTTAGGTGCCTATTCTGTCATGAATACTTAGCTCATTTATACCTCAAATCAACATTTTCACTACTACTCCATGAATAGGAATCAGTTGAAAGTATTGCTGTAATTACTTCCACTCCACTTGGGCTGACAGTGATTAGATAATCCAAACAGCAAATCAGGATCTGATGTGCTGAGAGAGAACAGTAATAGCTGTCATTTTCATAACACCTAAAACTTACAAAGCTCTCCCTGTGAGATCTTCTGAGAAAGCCTAACTCAAAATTTAATTCAGGTATCAAAAATTAGCAACTACTTCCTCTGATGTCTTCTTAAAATTTCATCTTCTAACAGCCCATCAAGCAGGGAGGAGCATAAAACTCAAGGGAAATAACGCAACTGTTAACGAAGTGGATCATCTGAAACCTGGCGAGGTGATCCAGCATGCATGTCCAAGGTCATGTCAAAACACTTCTATTTGTAGCTCTAAAGATCAGCTGATATAAATCATTACCACAACTGAAGTCAAAGAAGGAGTGACTTCAAAGGAATGATGCAATCTGAGTATTTGAATTCCTGCCCCTCAGTGCTATGCCTTCAAAAGCAGGCAGGATTGCTCAGCCCTTCCCATGCTCCTTCTGATGCTAGGAATACACTGCCAAGCAAAGGAGCTATTAACCTCAGCTGGAAACTGGCTGACTAAAGTGGAAAAATTTCTCCTGACTTTCCTGGATTTCACTGTTCAGTTGTGGTTCAAGAATACTCTCATGCAGAGAGGAAAACTGAACCCAGCAACTCTCCTGCCTGATGACCCAAAGCCCTGGACCATCCTGGCAAGGGATGTGAGGATGTGAGGTTAGTCTTCACCACCTCCCAGCTGAACAGAAAAGCAAGTAAAAGCTAGATTTTGTCATTATACATGAAATACAGATTATTCAAAGCAAGAAACAAACATTTGAATTTATAAACAACCATTTGTATTTCAGTCCTAAGTAAGTTCACCCCATCCCTCAATACTTTTGTTCAACAACTGATCTAAAAAAGGATCTGAAAATAGCAAATACTTAGAAATTGCAGGGGGAAGGCTATTTTAAATATCTGGGGGCAAAGGGGTTAAAACGGGCTATTTTAAAAAACTAAAGTATGTGGCTTCCACTACACCATGGCAAAGCAAGCCTTTCCTATTTTAGGATCAAACAGTCCTACCCTTTATTTGTTTGTTATTTAAAAGGAATATAGAGAAGTCAGAGACAGTAAAAATCTCATCTAGCAATTTTTTCCTTTGCAAACAAGAAGTGAGCCTTCAGGGAAAACTGCCCTATTTTATTCCCCTCTCGAGTTTTCCTGCTCTCTGCCCTGAAACAAAGAATTCCAATGAGCTGCACTTACAGGGACACTTAACTTGCTGTCAAAAAATCCCAAACTTTGCTTTTTCAAAAGCAATAGCTGTACTATCATGCAGCTTGGGATGATTACAAGAAAGCCTGGGCTATTGCCAGGAACTTGCTGTTTGTGACTCTGATACCTTCTACAGACAACCTAGTAAAGGCACAACACAACAGCACAAGACATTTCTCCCAGAGTATTCTGAATACTTTTTTAGTAGAAAAAAAAAAAGTGTTGTCACTTTATCCAAAATAGATAGGTAGCTCAGCAACTGAAGTACCTCAGTTGCATACAGAAAATCAATTGTTTTTGCTGAACTTTGCCAAGGAGTCTCCAGCAAGCTGGAGCTACAGGTACAAGATCCCTCCACCAGTGAGTTGTTCACAAAGGGAACTAGGCAGCTAGTGCAGGATCTTCATTCCTGTATTAAAATTTAAAAAAAAATTTAATTTTCCCTTGCCCATTTTAATTTTCCCTTGCCCATTTCAACCCTACACTAGCAGCTGTGCTCAGCTGTATTTCATTTGGAATAAAACACAATGTATATATAAAAAACCTACACATAGGTGGATTACTAGAAAGAACCAGATCGCTGTAAACATATTTAAGTCATACTGAAATGAGTTTAGCAGGACTTAAATGGTGCATGGAAATGTAGACTAGTTCACTGGCTTTGTAAAATCAGCAGTAAAGTTGCCCCCATGTTGCCTGCAAAGATATTGCTGCACTTGGCAACAAGACAATTTCACTCTCCCAGAACACCCATTTAATGTGAGTGTGTTATGAGTAAGCAATATTGCATTATTCATTGTGATCAAGTTATAATGACTACATAAATCAAAGTTGGTTTACATCAAGCTATCTTCTCTGGGGGACTAAAGAAAATAACCTAGATGTCTCCTTCCCCTGAGAAGCACATTTGCGGAGAGATGAACCTCAGTCCTCATTCAGTACACATCTTCAGAAGCAATATTTTACAGTAAGAAATCATCCACAGCTGCTAATAGGGAATGAAGCTGTAATCTTGTCTCTGTGCCTGTTCAGAATTAACAATATTGCTCAGTATTGCAAAGTTTTTTCATCAAGTTACAAAATCCTGCTTTGGCACTGGCCAGCACTTGCTAAAAAAACTGCGCGAAAAATTCTTGGCAGACCTTTATGAATCTATACACCTTCTTTTACTGTTACACTTACCAATGCAAGTCACAACAGATGCCTACTGCTCTGAAATATAAGGCCTTTTAATCAGTCTTTCCTCTTCAAAATCTCTTTTTACCTCTTCCCTTGCAATTGGAACTGCATCAACCAGAAGTGAGATTTTCGTTAATGGTTCAGGCTCACAACTCCAAGCCATTCCTCCAGCCTTAGTTCAAAACACCAAATAGCTGGATTGGAGCCTACAGATGCAGTAAAATGGCTCACCCAAGATTACCCAACAACTTAGTAATGAAGCCTTTATTTTATCTTGTGCCTACACGATGCTCTGTTACAATGGATGGTGACTGGAAAACACAAGCAGCATTTGACAGGTTTTGTTGTAACTGGTCTGTATCAGTCATTGGTTCAGACAAAGCAAAAAAATGCTTAACAAAAATGCTACCACTGGTCACCCCTGGCAGGTTGCAAGATGGAATGGGCTTTGCTGATGCATTCCAGATTGGTGTAAGATTACTTTTAAAAGGGACATCCAGGAACTTGTGAGAGCCCTCTACAGAGAATCACTGCAACTGTCAATGAAGAAGCTTAGAAGCAATGTACCCCTTCACTTTTTTTATGTACTCAGCAGCTGGAAGCCTTGAGTTCAGGGGCACATTAATTGAAGATGATGAAGCACCAGTGAAATATCTCTGACATATTATCTTTTGAGGGCTTTGGATAGTCTATGGTCCAGCCAGGGCAGAGAAGCCATCAGACTTGGAGGGATACTTAAAACAGCTTGCTGGACCTCAAAGGGCAGGGAAAGAGCTCTGGGAACACTGGACACCCAGGAGGTTGACACCTGGAACAGAGGTAGCTGCTAATGCAAAATGCTAATGCAAAAAAGATAGGGCTGGGATTTAGGATTTGCTTACCCAACATGATTATCATAAGTGTTCTGCAAAGGAGTCATTTCTTTCCCTTCTCTGCTCTGTGCATAGTGCCTTGAATTTGCAATGGCAGATGCTCCTTACACACAACTCACAGAAGACTTTTTGATAAGCTAATGTGTAAATAAATTACACTGTGTAATAAGCTGCACAGGAGATGTAGGGGATAAACAGTCATGCTGTTTGTTGTGATGGAGAGCAATACAGAACTTGAAGTAATTTTTTTTCGCTTCTGAGTGACTTTCTTCTATCTATTTTAGGACCTAAAAGACATTACAAGCAACACTTCAACTTCCAGTCTACTCTCCATACAAAAAGGATGAGTTGGATGTAGTCTCATTAGAAAGAGATTACTACTCAAAAAAGCCTTCTGCTTTCAGGCCCCTGTTTATTGACTTACAGGCTTCAAGGTATAGGGCTGCTGGTTTGTTGTTTTGTTGCTTTGTTGTTTTTTTTTTTAAATCATATACAGAAAAGGTTATCATTCTGGTTTATGCTAGGCCATTAGAGTGCCTCCAAGTACCAACAGGCATTCACAGAAGAAACCCTCTTGCTAGTGATAGTTTAAAAAAATGTCAGTCTGCATCTAAGTTTCTGATTTGGCTCCTTGAACATCTACTAAGCTTTATATATGGGTAAAGTTAATTCTAGGCATGGAACTGGACAGGAGAAAAATCAGCTTGGTACCCTAGCTACTAAAGGAAATAAAAACAGTAAAGGCTTCAATATAGACTCTGAAGTGACTCTGTGCAGTGAGCTCATGCTGGCTGAGCTCTGCAGAGTGCAGCTGGATGTGCTGTCCTGCTGGGTCTGGCCATTAGTGTGGTCCAGTGAATTAACACTGTTTAATCCTTTCTGTGAAAGGAGTTTAGCACTTCAAGATTATTTTTTCCTGGCCTTTTCTGTGAACACAATTTAGTACTGTAGTAGATGTAGGTAACTGCTAAATGACATAAAACAACTGCAATGAATTGTGGTTTGGAATTATTCTTTTTTGTCACTAAGTATTTGACTTGGTTACTTTAATTACATGGGCTATAGGGGGAAAATAGCATTATGCAGCTCATTAGCAGTTCACTAATTAGTACATGAGAAGCAAAGAGGCTGCAGAGCACACATGCACTAACCTTTGGTAACAGCCACTCACAGCTTTAGGAAGAACACAAGTTCACCTGGTAAAGCCATGGTCAGAGGATGCTCTCCTGCACCCAGACATCAGAAGGCACAGATGGGACTTGATCCACATTTGAAGATAAACTGTACTTGCTCAGAAACTCCCAGCAACAGGCATTGTTTCAGCCCCCAGAGCATATAACCATTTGAAAGAGCTGGATTTGTAATTTTAAGCCTACACCTAACGAGACACAACAGGGCAGAAAGTGCACGGGTCAGGCCTTAGTCTCAGCAGAGGAGGAGCTGCTTCATGCTGCCAGCAGCCAAAGCCAGACATGGGAGAAGAGCTTTAGTTTGACAGCCTTCAGCATAGGGCTCAAACACTTCAGCTGTACCTGTTGCCACTTGCCCACCTGTTAAATTCAGTTAATGATGTTTGTTATGTGCTGCTTGGAGAGCCAAGGATGACAAATGCCCTGCAAGCCCATAACTAACAGATGGGTATGACTGCCCATTTCTGGCCTGCTGTCATTCTGCCATTCACCAGTTAATTTCACTGCAAGCTTCAGAAAGCATCACAGGTTTCCTGTGACAAATACATTACCTCCATCCCTCCAGACAACCCTCTAGACCTCAAGTAAGTTTCAAGGTTAGTTCATTGTACTGTCCCAACACAAGGTAAACTCATCTTCTTCCACATTTTTCTTTCAATCCTGACATCAAAGCTATACAGTGAGCTACGGGTCATTCCCCCAACCTCTCTGGAGCTCAAATCAGTTTTAAGATCAAAATGAATCAGCATGAAAGAGCAAATAACATTGCCAAGTGAGTCACTGCAAGCTGGACTTGACCTAAATATAGTACTTTGTTAAAAGTGACAGAATTACAGCCCATTAAAACACTGTAACAAGCACTTCAGCCATTGCCTGACAAGACTGCAGCAAACAATTGAAGTCATTTGCTCAGGCTGCTAGATGGGCTGGTGCTCAGTTCAAAGCTGCTGCAGGGAGAAGTTCACTGCAGTCAAAATGCATTTCTGTTTTCAAGCAAGTTGGTGCACTGGCTTCAGCATGCCAACCTTCAGTACATCCTGAATTACCAAAGGAATGGGGACAAAAACATCCAAGTTGGAGCAGAAAGCCCATGGGGCTGGTCATCAGTAAGTGGACCCCATCCTGGGTCCAAAGCTGTGACCTTGCCCATCAGCACTCCATGGCTCTGCTAGAACCTTAAAGCTACCAATGAGATCAAACAAGTCACCAGTTTGTCCAATACTTTAAAACAAAATTTTCATCAGTTTTCTAGTAAAGGTGCAACTGAGGCTGGGAGGAAGGGTTTTTGTTTATTGGATTATTTTTTGTTTTGGGAAGGATGGAATAATATTGATTTAAAGAAACACAGCTTAAAATAAGGATTCCAGAGCCATTATTTCCCCAGTAGACTTCAGATTTCCACTATCTCTCGCAGTCCTCTTGCATTTGCTTAGACTAAGCTTCACATTAGTTCAAATGCACAAATCCAACATCTATTAATATCTCATGTCCCTGTTGTGTAGTACTAACTAAAGAGTTGAGTTCATTCACATTTAGGTAGACTGCATCCTCCAGAAACTATGACTGCTGCATAAAACAGGTCTGCAAAAGCTTAGCAGAATACAGCCTTAATTTACAATACTTCATTTCACAGAGAATAGGCACTTGTATTTTACCATAAACACTGTGCCAAGAGTGCAGTGCTCAACAGCACGCAGTTAATTCAATACAATCAGTTAACATCCCTCCTCACTGCTGGGGAGACATTAGTGAGAGCATTAAGTGGAATTTTTCCTTGGCTGACCACAGGACATTGATAGCTCCCCAGATAAACATCACTCTGCAAGAAAAGGGACAACTTTATCTTCTCCATTAATGCTACTGGGAAGAAATATCACTGATTTGACAGTATTGCTATTTTGAATTGGAACCAGTTACACTATTTTCTGTAAAGGGAGAAAAAAAAACCACTTCTCATTCCAATTGCTTGAACTTTCCCTGGTATTTCTAACAGCACTTGATGAAATTAGATAAGAAGATAACAGAACAGGCCATCAACATTAAAAAACTAAGCCCATCTTCCATAGAAGAACATGGAAGGTAATTTACCAGGAAACATAGGCTGAAAAGCACAAGAAAAGCTGTTCCTGCTCCTAAAAAGTGCCACCATCAAAACAGGAATTTCATACTAACATCATGATCTGCATAATCTCCCACCTTGTACCTCTTGGAAAAAAAATGGAACAGTTCTAGGCTTTTTTTGGATTTTGATGGAGGTTTTTAGAATCAAATTATATTCTCTTTTGTTTCTCTTCACACAATTCTCAAAATCAGATTTGCCTATTTTTAAGATACACAAACCTCCAGATTTCCCATCTCAGTCTAGAATCATAGCTTGGGCTGTGTATGAATGCTGCCCCAAAATCAAACTCCAATAGGAAAAGCAGTGTGATGAGAAGTAGGGTGCCATGGGAAAGATATCAGACCCTTGCTTCTCCATCATATTTTCACAAGGCAAAAATCAAAATACCTTAAACAGCAAAATGTAATTCCACAATGTGAGTTGCAAAATTTCATTTTAACTCATCCTGAGTACAATGCTAAGCACCCTGACCCTCTAACACAAAGATCACACAAAATGAACAGCTCTCCAAAGACAAACAGTCCTTACTTTTCCTCCAACTCCTTTGCTACAAGGAACTTTGCTTCAATTTCAGAGGTATCCTGGTATCAAGACACCTATTCACTTGGACAATCCATTGACTTTGTTCCAGACAATATCCAAGGGGGACTTGCTCCTGGGCTGGCAGACCCAATGCCAGCAGCCAGATGGAGCTGCATTAGGATTTGAATAACATTTCCTGGTATTCCTTCCCTTATCAGCTCAAGGATAAAAACTCAAACTTTCTATGCAACATCCTGGATCCTATCCCTGCTGCCACTGACAAGTTCCAAGCAGTAATATACCTTAATATCTGTGAATATGTTCCAACACCTTATTTAACAGTTTACTAAAAATATGAATATTCAATAGACTTAATATCATGCAGGTTGAAGTTGGTACACAAAAAATCTGTTAGTTTTTTATCTGCCTCAATGCTTCCAGTTTAAAAGAAGCTGTATAGGTGAACACAGGAGTTTTATTAATAAAGCTGTTTCAAGTGTAGATAGAGACAGACAACTTTTCCCTCTTCTTCCCCACCCCCAGCCTTACATCATTCTTGTTTCTAGTTTCCACAGTTCGTACTCTAAAATTCTCATATTAAATTTCTGGCTCTCTTATTCAAGCACCAATCTTGTTAACCATATGGTTCCAGTCCTGCAGATTGTCTCTCCCCCATTTTACCTCTCCTCCTACAGGGTTTCACAGAAACAGCATATGCAAAACTTGTAAAAGTACATGTCATATTCTATGTTCAACACTGATCTTCTCAATGAAGTTTTTACAAAAGTCAGTTTAATTAAAAATCAAGAACAGAAAATCCTTCACCTCTTTCCAGCTTTTGGAATCAAAATATTCCACTTAAGTTTAAAAAAAAAAAAAAGAACTGGACAAGTCCAAACCTTTATGCACAAGTTTTTCCAAACTTCCAAGCATGAATCAAGTTACCCATCTAGACCTAAAGCATGTGCATGCAATAATGTTATATTTAATAAGGAACAGCCTACAGCACAAAATTGCTGCATTTTCCTATTTAAATATAACGTGTAGCCACTGTCCATCATGTAAGTTCCCATGCAATACTCAAATACCAAACAGATTAACAGCCTCCTAACTTTAGGTGAAGCTTTCACTTATTTCCTAAATATAAAAAAACTTCTAACTTTAACATTGCAGGTAAAACATGAATTAGGTCCAGAAACCTAAGAATTATTTTCCATTAAGCTTTTAAGTCATTCCAGAAATATGGAAATACTGCAGTCATTACTTCATATTTCCAAAGTGTGAAGATATCAGCTCCTCAGCCACAAACTGAAGACAAAACTACAACAAATTCCTCAAATTCCTTTTCTGGAGCCAGTGAGGAGAGCCCAGGTTCTGCACTGGAGGACACCACTTACACCCCATTCCTTCACAATGATAGGATTAAAAGTTTTTGAGCTTGTCAGACCTACCACACAAAGAAAAGGGAGTCTCACAGATCTAGTTTCTGTCCTTATCAAGGTTAATGCTAAAGAGAGAACAACTCTACTGTTATCCAGCAGTCACATCTCTCAGAAGAGACACTACTAATTTTTACTTCCCCATTTTCACTACAGTCAAAACTTTACTGAATTTGGTTAAGCTGGTTCAGACCAGTGTTAAACAGTGTCCTAAGGAAGAGCACCCATGCTAACTTTTTTGACTATAGGTTGGTGTGACTGTTAATAGTTGCTTCCAGAAGTGCAACTTCTGATTTTAATCCTTCCCATCACTCCAAGAAATCAGATCCTACTTAACAGTCCCAATTCCAATGCTATGCAGCACTTGCATAAGGCCACCCTTGTAATGAGAAATCACTTAATCATGGCCAAGCTGATATGGAGAGGCAAAACAGAAACAACAAAAAAAAAGAAATTAAATTGTGCTGCCCCATCAGTCAGAGCAAGAGCACAGAAGCAGTGCTGAATCCCACAAAAACCACATTCCCTCCAGCACAGCCAGGAAAGTGCTCCAAAAAATGAGCCAAAAAATGGTTGGAAAGAAGAGGTCTGGGCTCAACTTGGTTCAGCTTCAGCTCTTTAAAGAACCTTTTTGGCACAGGTATAGGCAAGAGTTCCTCCATCTTCAACAAAAGTGGCTGCCATGACTGAAACCCCAGAGGACACTGGATGATCCCTATGTCCTTAGGAAACTCCCATGGACAACCACAAGTGACATCAGACTGGCACTTTTGGGATTCAGCTGCTAAAACCCCACTAAATCCTCACATTGGGTGTTCATATCTTTTTCTTGGATCCAGCCCACATTTCTGTAGAGGACCCACTCTAATAGACATGAGGCTAACCATTCCTTGCATAACAAGGAGGTGCCTCCAACAGATGGGGTTACACACAACCCCAAGAGCAGGCTGGGCAGACTGTGGACTTAATTAGAAGTGTTGTTAAACAGATCCCACCGCAGAACAGTTCTGTGCCACGCCTCCAAAGTGCAAAGTGGGAGATACCTCATGAGACAGGATTCTGCAAAAATATGTTAGCAGCACTTCCTTTGCCAGACAGAGGTACAAGAAACAGATTGCTAGGTAAAAAAACCTCCACTTTACTCCTCTCTCCCTCTCTGTGAATTTTATTCTCTGACAAACAGATAGAGAAGTCTCTGCAGAGACCTGCATTTTTAGGAAGAGAGCCTTTAGCTGTTAGCACAGCTCAAATAAAGCCAATGGATCTTCCCAAATGAGTCTATAATAATCTGATAGCAACACAAACTTGTGGAGCAGACTCCGAGACTTCCACATCCCGAAAATTGCTTTATAAAGTCATAGCAATTATAAAATAAATCAGGTTGCTTGTTTAATAATGTCCAATTTTGAGAGCTGTACATGTTATTTTTAGTGTTCAGGTTGTTTTTTCTAGGTTATAAACATCCAGTGTATCTAGTTAGCAATAATATATGTTCTAGAAAGATAAATACATTGTGAGGTTTTTCCAACAAACAACAAACTGCCAGGACTATTTGTTTTACGTACTGTGTCATGCAGAAGCAGTAATCTATGTATATTAATTTGGCAGCATGTGCTGTCCTACATTGTTCTAATTTTAATAACCCTGCCTCTTATAAAGGAGAAAAAATAATCCTCTTTTAAAATGCAGGTCACCTTAATTTTCATACGCAAATTATTTCACTATTTCCTATTCTGCTTTTAGATATATATGATTTTTAGTGTTTTCTTGAATTCTTTGTGAAGAAAATGTGTTTAAGCTTGGGAAGGCTACTTCTACATCTATGACAGCCAAAGTTGTTTTACAGCTCCAAATCTTATATCTTCACCTTGAAATTAAGAGGTAAACAACCTGAATAGCCAGGGAACAGCTACAGTTTAATGTTAAAGAGGCATTTGCTCAAGCAAAAGTTGTGAGGTGAAAGCATCATTATAGGGCATTTCTTTGCTGTATAATGAAAGCCACAAGTATGTAAACAACTGCACATTTTTTAACCTGGACTTATATTGCATCATGGGATAGACTTCTCGTCTCAAAAGTCTTCTCAAATAAAGACATTTAAGACTTTTATTACTAAGATAGGTACAGAGTCCTTCAGCACTGGAAAGTTTGTGACAAGAGGGAAGAGCACATGAGAGCACAAACTACTGTAGATGGCTCCACATCTATTTTTAAGCCTTAAAAATGTCAAAGATGCTGTCCATCCTTGCTGTTGGATTTTTCCTGGCAGATTGCTCAGTAACAGTCTCCTCATATTGCATACACGGAGCTTTGCCACCTTGTCCTACAGTAGGTCAAAACATCATGGAATGAAGTACACAGAATGAAGCTCATCTTTTGATAGAACTCTAACATTAATCAGCTTAAAAGTGATGCTATCTGAGAAATGGGGATACAAAGGATATGCTTGCACACAGGACAGATGTGTTCTTAGTAGGCAAAGTTTGGAGGAAAAATACAGTAATATTTGTATAATTTTAAGGTATGCTCAGAAAGGTATCCTACCCTCCCTGGAAAGCAGCAGTGCAAAAGTCACCACAGTCGAACCCTGGGTGGGGAAGATACTCAGTTTCCAAGCAAGCCAGAGAGATTGTTTCTGGAAGCCAATGTTTTCCAGTCAATCAAGTATTGTGCAGACCCAAACCAAGGCTTTGCACAGCTGTGTGCATGTGTACAAGTCCTTAACAGAGACATTCTCTGCTTGAAAGCACAAGAATTGGCCTTTTCGTTAAGGAACGGAAACATCTCCACAATATATTCCCCCTCAGAAAGGTCACATCTGTGTCAGAGAGCAGGACATTACTTGAAAATCAAAAGCACAAAAGAAGCACCTTTTTAGGTACAGATGCTACTAAATTACTCCCCTGTTTCATACATAAGAAACAAAGCACTTAATCAGCTGAAAGGTGGCTGCAAGCAAAAGCACTCAGGGCAACAGAATATCTTCTTCCCAAAACACAAACCCAGTGGTCACTGGTGGAAGCGTTGCTTCCAGGGCAAAGTGGGTTTGTTTGTTTTGAGGAACTCTGGAAGGCTGTGCTTTCACACTGCCAGCAGTTTTCAGGCACACAACCTCTTCTGTGTCACTGCTAATGGCAGAACAGAAGGAGACCACTGGCTGCAGGAATTCTGTCTCCCTGTAAGAATGGAAAGAATCGGGAAGAGTGCAGTTTCTCCTGAATATATTTGGCTCTGCAGAAGACACATGTGATACAAATGTTGCTATGGAAACTATTCTATTAAATAGTATTAAATTAAATTTACATATTTAAATTGCGCAAAAAACAGAACAGGTACAAAACTAATTAGCCTAAACCTTGATATTATGAAGTAGTTTATCAGAATTGTCATTTTTCTTCTAAAAGAGGTTTGGGGTTGAGCAAGCCACTTTCCTGCACCCCTTTCTCTTCCCAAATTTAGCACCTGCACCCCGGTTATTCACAAAAGTCATTTCTTCAGATAATTTGTAGACACAAGCTCTGCTCCTAGTTCCCTTGGTGATGGAATTACCATGGCACTACAGAGAAAAACCCAAAAGCTGAATTCAGTCTGAAAAGACAATGCACTGATTACAGCTGGGCCACCATAATATTGGAATGTATTTTAATAACTCCCACTGACATCTCACCACACACACGGTTCTGAAATCCTTCTCAACCAAACAGGAGTCCTACACGCAGCAGGAGTAGGCTTGTCCTTCTTAATGTTTTCAGGGCACAGGAAAGTTCTCTTAAAGGTAGTATTTTAAGGTCTAAAGTATTTTTTTCCCTTCTCAGCTCCAGCTCCTGGATGGCCAACAGCCCTTCCCAACACAGCTACCAGAAAGCAAGCTGTTCACGGAGTTTCTTCCCCTCTGAGGAAGCCAAATTCCCACCAGCCACTGAGTAAGACTGAATTCAAGCTCTTCCCAAAGCCAGGCAGCATCCCCAGTGCTCAGCTGGCTTCAGCACCAGCCCTGCACATCCACACCTGCAGCAAGGAGGAAAAATGCCAAGGAGAAGGGCCACATTTCACCTGGGGCTGCATACAGCAGTGGGTGCCACAAGCATCACAGGCTTCTCCTGCCTTTAAAGGACTCAGATTAATCACAGTTACCTGTTTCTCCTTGGGTTCTGAAAATCAGAGCACTGGGCTTAAGTAGCTTACAGAAAATGCAAGTTCTAGGAAGAAATCTGCAGCCATGTTACAAGAGCCTGCTCTTAAGGAGTGGGGACAATAGTCTAAACTGGAAACTACAAGGAGCACTACAGCTGATGAAACTCCTTATTGCCAAGCAAATGGGGCAAGAAGATTTGAACAGGTCACCACCTCTCCCTTACAGCAGAGGCCTCCATCACCAGATTTAAAGCAGTGTCAGCCAGATCACAGCACTTATTGCCTTCTGTCCTAACAGTCTCCACAGCACTGGGAAGATGTCTCTGCAGCATGTCCAGAGCCCAGGGCAGCTCGTGGCAACTCTGGGCCCTTAGTTTTAGCAAATCTATAGCCACAGGAACTCTCCGAGACTTCACTTGCACTTCTTCACAAAAGCAGTTTCCATCACTCCTTTCACACCTTCTAGCCCTTCATAATTACATGGACTTTTGGAATTAGAAGGAATGAGATGACATAAACTGTCTTTCCACATTCTCAATTTCTTCCTCTTTTTTTCCATTCAGCTGTCAAATGCACTTCTGAGAGGGCACTGAACACTTCTTCCTCACTACCCCCAACACCCTCAAAGTGTTTTGGAAAGCCTTTATTAAGATAGACACAGGTATTAATAGAATTTAAACCTCTCTTGGAGCTAGATTCTCCTTATTGGTGTGTCCATGTATGGAAGGACGTGTCAACATTTAATCTTCATTTATGCTGGAGTAAACTAATATGCACTCAACAACGAAAGGCTAGTTATGATACATTTTTTTTCTGCTAGATTTACTACAAGGTCTCTCATAATGACATTATCTCCATCTGTCACAGAATCATGTGGTCCTTAAAGAAAGAAGTACTATGCTTGCAAGTCCAATCACAAGAAAAATAGCCTGCTGTAACACTTCAAAATGCTTTCCAGTTTCCAAACAAGTCATAGAGACACAAGCTACCAAATGAAGAGAAGTCACTGAACATGGGTACACCAAGAGAATGAAACTGTAATTGTAATGAGCCAAGCAAAAGCTTTCAAATGCCCACACACACTCTATAATAAATCTTGATGCAAAACTAGGGCTATGAACAATTCAGAACTGCCAATCCATCAGTTTTCAGTAACCACAAGAAATTAGTTCTCGCCCGGAGAGACAGATAAACCAATTTAAACATGCTATATACACAAAGCCTTCCTCCAGTTGATGTACCCCCGAAGCCATGGAGGCTTGCTAAGGGAGACGGGAGGTGTGGAGCAGGTAAGTGCCATCACTGGAGCGGTGCTGGGAGCCTGCTCAGGGGAGCTACTGCCCATCGAGTACCTACAGCACACCATGGTAGCAAAAAGGCAGCCTTAAAATAAGTTCAAAATTATATAAGGATCTAAAGGGGGCTTTTTTTGATTTTCACTTTGTGCAACTCAAATGAACTTAAAAGCCCTGAAGGTATCACAAGGTCTCTGTCCCACTCAAGACCTTAAAGCCCTGATATGCAGCAGCCCCCACCCCAGGACCTCACCAGCTACAGACAGCTCTCAGCTCAGTCCAAAGTTCCCCCGCATCCCAGCCCCTTATTCCCGAGGGCAGAGCCACCTCCACCCCCTGTCCCCGCCTGCCTCCCGGCCACCCCCCTGCGCCCCGCCGGGCAGAGCCCCCCGCGCACCCTTCCGCGGCAGCCCCGCGGCTCCGGCCCAAACTTGGAGGTGGCTGCCCGGCTCCGGGAAGCTCAGCCTGAAGGGCAGAACCGGGAGGTGTAGGCAGCACAGATTTCCTGGCAGGCAGCATCCCCATCTCCCATCAGGAGAGAGATAAAAAAAAATAATAATAGATACACGTGTGTCTATCTATACATATTGCATATACATATTTATGTGCGCGTTTAGGGGCCTTTATTCTTCTCCCCCTCCCCCCAGTNCACCCCTTTCTCTTCCCAAATTTAGCACCTGCACCCCGGTTATTCACAAAAGTCATTTCTTCAGATAATTTGTAGACACAAGCTCTGCTCCTAGTTCCCTTGGTGATGGAATTACCATGGCACTACAGAGAAAAACCCAAAAGCTGAATTCAGTCTGAAAAGACAATGCACTGATTACAGCTGGGCCACCATAATATTGGAATGTATTTTAATAACTCCCACTGACATCTCACCACACACACGGTTCTGAAATCCTTCTCAACCAAACAGGAGTCCTACACGCAGCAGGAGTAGGCTTGTCCTTCTTAATGTTTTCAGGGCACAGGAAAGTTCTCTTAAAGGTAGTATTTTAAGGTCTAAAGTATTTTTTTCCCTTCTCAGCTCCAGCTCCTGGATGGCCAACAGCCCTCCCCAACACAGCTACCAGAAAGCAAGATGTTCGCGGAGTTTCTTCCCCTCTGAGGAAGCCAAATTCCCACCAGCCACTGAGTAAGACTGAATTCAAGCTCTTCCCAAAGCCAGGCAGCAGCCCCAGTGCTCAGCCGGCTTCAGCACCAGCCCTGCACATCCACACCTGCAGCAAGGAGGAAAAATGCCAAGGAGAAGGGCCACATTTCACCTGGGACTGCATACAGCAGTGGGTGCCACAAGCATCACAGGCTTCTCCTGCCTTTAAAGAACTCAGAATAATCACAGTTACCTGTTTCTCCTTGGGTTCTGAAAATCAGAGCACTGGGCTTAAGTAGCTTACAGAAAATGCAAGTTCTAGGAAGAAATCTGCAGCCATGTTACAAGAGCCTGCTCTTAAGGAGTGGGGACAATAGTCTAAACTGGACACTACAAGGAGCACTACAGCTGATGAAACTCCTTATTGCCAAGCAAATGGGGCAAGAAGATTTGAACAGGTCACCACCTCTCCCTTACAGCCCAGGCCTCCATCACCAGATTTAAAGCAGTGTCAGCCAGATCACAGCACTTATTGCCTTCTGTCCTAACATTCTCCATAGCACTGGGAAGATGTCTCTGCAGCATGTCCAGAGCCCAGGGCAGCTCGTGGCAACTCTGGGCCCTTAATTTTAACAAATCTATAGCCACAGAAACTCTCTGAGACTTCACTTGCACTTCTTCACAAAAGCAGTTTCCATCACTCCTTTCACACCTTCTAGCCCTTCATAATTACATGGACTTTTGGAATTAGAAGGAATGAGATGACATAAACTGTCTTTCCAAAGTCAACCTTTAACGTTTGTTCCATTCTCACAGACTCAGTGTCATTCTCCATTTCTTCCTCTTTTTTTCCATTCAGCTGTCAAATGCACTTCTGAGAGGGCACTGAACACTTCTTCCTCACTACCCCCAACACCCTCAAAGTGTTTTGGAAAGCCTTTATTAAGATAGACACAGGTATTAATAGAATTTAAACCTCTCTTGGAGCTAGATTCTCCTTATTGGTGTGTCCATGTATGGAAGGACGTGTCAACATTTAATCTTCATTTATGCTGGAGTAAACTAATATGCACTCAACAACGAAAGGCTAGTTATGATACATTTTTTTTCTGCTAGATTTACTACAAGGTCTCTCATAATGACATTATCTCCATCTGTCACAGAATCATGTGGTCCTTAAAGAAAGAAGTACTATGCTTGCAAGTCCAATCACAAGAAAAATAGCCTGCTGTAACACTTCAAAATGCTTTCCAGTTTCCAAACAAGTCATAGAGACACAAGCTACCAAATGAAGAGAAGTCACTGAACATGGGTACACCAAGAGAATGAAACTGTAATTGTAATGAGCCAAGCAAAAGCTTTCAAATGCCCACACACACTCTATAATAAATCTTGATGCAAAACTAGGGCTATGAACAATTCAGAACTGCCAATCCATCAGTTTTCAGTAACCACAAGAAATTAGTTCTCGCCCGGAGAGACAGATAAACCAATTTAAACATGCTATATACACAAAGCCTTCCTCCAGTTGATGTACCCCCGAAGCCATGGAGGCTTGCTAAGGGAGACGGGAGGTGTGGAGCAGGTAAGTGCCATCACTGGAGCGGTGCTGGGAGCCTGCTCAGGGGAGCTACTGCCCATCGAGTACCTACAGCACACCATGGTAGCAAAAAGGCAGCCTTAAAATAAGTTCAAAATTATATAAGGATCTAAAGGGGGCTTTTTTTGATTTTCACTTTGTGCAACTCAAATGAACTTAAAAGCCCTGAAGGTATCACAAGGTCTCTGTCCCACTCAAGACCTTAAAGCCCTGATATGCAGCAGCCCCCACCCCAGGACCTCACCAGCTACAGACAGCTCTCAGCTCAGTCCAAAGTTCCCCCGCATCCCAGCCCCTTATTCCCGAGGGCACAGCCACCTCCACCCCCTGTCCCCGCCTGCCTCCCGGCCACCCCCCTGCGCCCCGCCGGGCAGAGCCCCCCGCGCACCCTTC
>JAAWXA010000023.1:5999374-6183685 GCA_038090715.1 Florisuga fusca
CGCCTCCCCCGCAGCCTGCCCTGCCGCGCCCCGGTCCTGTCATCCTCGGGAGGGCTTGTGGTCCTCCCCCCAAAAGTCAGTTTAGAGGAGCAGAATGCTGAGGGTTCCCCCGGCCCCAACCCCCCCCACCACCAAGGGCTCTTTCGGAGTTGTTCTGCCGTCTGCTCAAATATTTTTGTGCCGCCCCACTCTGTCCCAGGTGCAGTTTTCTCCAGCTGCAGGTGGGACAGCTGAAGAGTCAGATCTGCCCTGTTGTGCCGGGGAGATGTGGCTCAGACCTGCCTTTTTTTTTTTTTTTTTTTTTTTTTTTTTTTTTTTTTCCCCAGTAAAGTGGGTTTCCCAGAAAGTCTTTCAGATGCCTGAAAGTCTGCCAAGTGGCGCAGCTCCAGAAGCTCCTTCTAAACCCTGGTAACCCGAGCTCTTGTCCTGCGGTGCACCTCGTGTCGTGGAAATGTCACACCAGCATATGCTGCATTTTCTAGGCAACGTGTGGCTGCAGTAAGGAAAGACTTTGTCTGGCGCTGGGCCCCGGGGTTGCCTTCTACATCCCCTGAGTTCTCCTTTTCCAGGAATGTGCAAATACTGCCAAGTATGCCAGAGAGCCCAGGAGAGAGGGGCTCCAGTGACTCCGCTTGCTCTCCAGGGGTTACCTGCCAGTGGTACACTATAAATACCATGTCCTGGAAAGAGGGACTGCTCATCTCTTCATAACATCTTTTAATAGCTTTACAAATATAGGCAGTCTGAAGAGGTCAGCCAGATAGAGGAGTTTGACTTTGAGAATTATCATGCCATGGAAATTACAGATGGGTGGCAAGGAGGAAGGCAGAATCAACGAGGAGTGTAAAAGGGAGAGCACCACGTGCCAGGCAACGTGGCAGCCATGTCCATTTTTATTTAGTAGTTCAACGACTGTGAAACTTACCTATGATAAAAGAGGCCCCATTCTGGTTTAAATATGTCCTTCCTTCATCTTAGGAGGAGGTAGAAATGGTGGTAGCTGCTCTGCTGTGGTAACAGCATGGTGCTTTCAGCTCTTGCTTGAGGAGGTGATCATGCTTTGCAAGGCTTTACAAAATATTAATTGATGGAGTGGATTACAGAGATAGAGTGTAAGACTCCCTAGCTGAAGGGCTAATTCACTTAGGATGAAGGAGACGAGTCTGCAGCCATTGCCTCAGAGTCTATTATATTAAGCTTCCCTCTCCTTTTCACTGAGCTATTTTACAGAATGCATGAAATAGAACAGCATTAGCTAGAAACAACAAAAACTTCCACACCTGTGCACCAAAACATGCCAGAAATGAGAATATTCTAGATGACTCTGTCCACTGGGCTAATACGAGCCTAAATCAACACAGAAGATGTATATTACAAAGCAAGGGTTCCTTGCTGCAAAAATTGCCAAGTAATGTATTTTTGTTAAGTACATTGTACAGACCCAAGAACACTGTTAATAACAGTTTCACAGTAGCATTCCTTAGATTTGATTGCTGTTTGAAAGCTACAAAAGTGAAGACACCCAGCCTGCTTCATCTTGTATAGAAGTGTACATTCAGCACAGAAATGTATTTCACAATCTCAAGCACCATAAAAATACTAATGCTGGAAGCATCAAGTATATTCTAAACCCAGGAAAAAAAAAAAAAAAATCAGAGCATGCTTATTTTGGTTTCAAAGACATTTGTAGCAGGAAACAAATTACAGAGCCACTTTAGATGTCTTTTCAACAAGTTTAGACATTTCTTCTAATCCCTTCCAGTACCTGTAAACACATACTGCTGATTTCATTAGCCACTAGCATATTCTTGCAGGTAAACACATTCCTAAGAGCTTTGCTAAGTAAAGGTGGATTTAAGCCTGTGCTTATTCTTTGATGAATTAGGATATTAGTGTCCACTTATGGTTTTGCTTTGAACAACATAAATCCCTTACACATGCTATGGTTCAAAGAGAAAATACATTTTAATTCCCGTGTGTGAAATATGTTCCAAGAATATTCCCAAAAATCTCATTGTTCAGGTTTTCAACCCAATCCTATCACTAGAAAAAAACCTGTTTACCAGGTTTTCAGCACTGATGCAAATGTGTGTCTCATTGGTTTGACAGGAGTCCTTATTTCATTTCCCTAGGGGCCTATTGACCACTTGTACTCCCTTTAAGGAAATGCTGCACATATTTATCTATATTCAAAACTGTACACAACTCTTTAAATAAGGTTTCAATGAAATTCAAATTATTTTCCTTTTAATGAGAATGTTATTGCTATTATTTCTTGTGAAGATAAAAGTCAAGGGTCACTCTGAAGTACTAGCCTGCTGTTAATAATTTAATTGGACTACTGTTATATTCTAATCTCATTATTATTATTTTATTGCCCTACAATGAGCTTGTTTCCTTGTAGGGTTCTGGAAACAGAATCACTGTTGTGCATTTTAACTGAAAATGAAGGTATCAGTTAGGTTTTTTCAAAATGCCATACTGACATTTTAAAAAGAAGTTACATTCACCTTATTATATTTGCAGCATGTCATCTCCCATGTCCATGGTATTATTTCATCTCAGTCTACAGGCAAAATTTGACAGCCATCTCTGAGATGTACCAAGTTAAAGAATAGGAAAACTGCAGAGGCCATTTTAAGGAAGCAATATTTTCTGTGGAAGTTATTTCCTTGAACAGATGGAGCTGGTACTAGTCAAGCATTTCCTGACAAAGAAGTTTCTCATTCAGTCACCCTGAAATGATATTCTGCAAATGTATAACATACATCAATATTTTTTTAATTAAAAGCCCCCGTAACATTTTGTATCCATACGGTCAAGATGTTAACATTTTTCTACTGTTGTTTTGATTTTTCAGAGTAGTTTAGAAATGATAACGTCACAACGCGGGATTCTGACCTTATCAAGTAGTTTGAGGTTACTGGAATGCAGTATTTGAGACACAGTATCTCCATTAAAAGCTTTTTGGCATTCCTATGTCTGAGTTTATGTTGGTGTGAGATACATTTTTGACATTTCATTCTGATTTTTGCAATGGAAATTCCTAATTTGGACTAGTCCTATCTGAAAGGAAATGCAACAGATACTGATAAAAAAATAAAATCGTGTCAGACTTTTTAAGTAGTGGGATTCTCTTCCCGTGCTATTGCAAACCTTAACATCCCTTATTCTCCTTTTTGTGAAGCCAGACTTGTAGTGCTGCCTTGGATCACTAGACCAGCCATATATAATCTTGGAAAAAAAAAAAAGTTTATTCTGAATTTACTTCTTTCACAGGTCAGATGTTTAATTAGTTTTGCCTTATAATTGCAGATTGTTCTATCACTGGTGCTAGTACAAAACCATATCCTGGACTCACAGTACAAATCTGCTCAGAAATTCTCTTCTTTCATCATTTTGGGTGAATGAATTCTGCAGAAATTAAGATTTCCCAAATACTTTTTTTGGTTTTTGCTGTTCTTCTGTCAATGTTCTTCTGTATCTGTGTCTAATATGGCAGCAAAGCTTCCTGTGCAACTGCCAGGGTTCAGGCAGAGGAGCAGCATGTTGGGTGATAGAACTTAGTAAACCTTCATGAAATCTGGGCTGGCCTTTTGAGGTAGCTTCCCTGGTCAAGTGAGGGCAGGATCCTTGGTTACAATATCCTCGTTTGCTCCAGAGATTTTTGAAGGCATTAGGTATAAAATTGCATCAGAGAAATGCACACATAACTTATTGGCAGAATTACTATGCAGATGTCAGTAAGTGCCAAAACATGAAAATTCATGAGACTGAACAGTCAACTTAAAAAAAAGCAACCCTACCATGAGAGAATGGAGGCATATAGCTACTTGCACAGTAAACAGGAAAGTGCACTCCAGCATAAGCCACTGATAATCAATATTTAATGAAAATAAATAATCCATTAACCAGGTTAACATGTCATATTGCACAGTAATATTGCAGTATCAGGCACTGAAATTGCCTCTGCACCAATCATTCAAATAATTTTGCTTCACGTAGACCAAGGTGGTGAGAGGTGGAGAAGATAGTGGAGGGGAAGCAGCAAATGAAATGCATCCTTTTACTGGAAACTCTGGTTCTGATTGTAATTTTTTTGCTCCTAACAAAATTACTGTTAACACAGTGAATGTTAAGATGGAAATAAATATATGCTGACTGAATGTGCAAGCAAAGTGAAGCAAGGGCAACATCAGCTATTGAAAAAAGCAACATTCATTTTGCTTGCTTTGTGTTTCTGTGACAGTTGCAGGCATTTAAGCAACTTTTTCATCCTCGCTCTCCTGAAGACATACATCAAGGGACCTTCCTGCATCTGCAGAACATGGCTGGAGGGATTAAGCGGGACTGAGTGGGGGGTCACAAGGTCACCATCCATCTTCCCTTTTCCTATAGGTAATTATCAGAGTCTGCAGTGTATCAAAGCACAGCTCTGGGACTGGCAGCTCGCTCTGATCTTTGGCTATGGCAAAGCTGGAGTGATCCAGGCTGTGCAATTGCAGTTTCCCTGCCTGTCTGTTTGATATTTTCCATCTGAGCCAGCACAAGAGCATTAATCCCAGAATAGGTCTCAAAATACACTAGTGTAGTCTTCATGGAGCTGTGAGCAGGCAATGCAGCAGTGGCACTCAGACAACAGTGGAATTCGGATTACACCATGAGCACATGATAGACTCATTCACATTTGTCTCTGTGCTTGGATTAAACTATGTTGCTTTTGTAGGTGGATTTCACAGCAGGACATTTCTGGCTGTCATTGAAGCTGGCACCTCAACCCTACAGCACAATGAATAAGTCCTCCAAGAGATCCTTCAAGACAGGACCTACCACCACTGGTGGTAAAAGCAGGAGATTCTGGGCTAAGGCAGCATTTTCCAAGAGAGGGAAGACAAGCCTGCTACAGGGTCTCTCAAGACTTGAATTGCCAACATCAAGCTGTGAGCTTCAGCAGACAGGTGTAGAAATCATACAATAAATGGACATCTTGCCTACTGCATGCTCACAAAGGAGCTTGACTGGGAAAGTACTGATGGAAATGTTTAAGCTAGGGCCTGTATTTAATGGCATCTGGAATTTTATGGACATTCTGTAGGAACCTAAGCCTTGCCTCTGGTAACATTGTCTAGGAAGAGGGTTTGGGTTGCTCAGGCTGCAGTATGCCTCATCAGTGCTGTAACAGGATGCTGGTTTCTATTACAGTGTATTTAAATGAATAATTTACTATTATGCTGCAAGAAAAGCATCAGCTAAGTCTCAGTTGAAACCCAAATGTTAAGGGTTTCGTTTAAAAATTCAAATAGAACCTTCTTTACATTACGTCACAATTTTAAATGTGAGAAGCTGGTTCTAAATTAGACTTCAGTGTATAAGTTTATAGATACTGATTGATTTTCTGTTTTACCCTAAACACTCATTACTGAGCCAATGTCAAACTAATTTGATGGCTGTGTTAACAATATGTCTACAAGGAAAATTCTTATCTTGACTCAGTGCATATTTAAGCATCTATTGCTACTGAAAATTTATGCCTGAAAGTTTTTTGTTCTTTTTGTTACTGTTAAATGATTTAGAAGAAAAGTATATATTCTAATTATAGTATTTGCAGATGGCATTTGGAAAAGCAACCCTTTACTGCCCGTTTACAATGCAGAGTTTGATATCATGTGCTGCCTTACATAATCAGTAGATTTGGGGGCTGGATTTTAATATCTCAATGTGCAGTTGCAAGGTTAAATTTGTATGAGCATTCACTAAAACTTTGCACCTGAATAAAATGAATTAATATGCAAACAAACACCATTCCTCATTGCACCATGACTTGCAGGCAGAAAACACCAAAGCTCTCACAGCACCCTGCACCCTTGAGCTAATGAATGGGGAAGATGTGCAGGGTGGATTTTGTTCTCCAGTCTCCCAGTATAACAATCCCTTTGCAAGGAGGTGGTGCAAAAGGAGTTGTGCTTTGTAATGCACTAAAAGGTTAAAGCACATGATTTTCCTTTAGAAGCAAGACAAATTACCAGGAAAGAATGATGACTGAACCACCACCATGCCTTCACCCTGGAGTGTCAGAGAAGATTGCTAACTAAACAGATGTACTTTGTGACTCTCCTTAACTAGAGCTCAGACAAAAGACTGCATCAGTCACCCTCCTGTACGTGCAATTGGAAACGTTCATTTCACCTGTGAAAACTTACATGTCACTTTTTGGAAAACACAACCTCAATTTACAGATGTTCTTTGCTCACTTTGAAGGTTGCTATTCAAAACAGCCATTGTAAAACAAAGACTAACTCAAATAAGACAGATGCCAGGACAGCAAGACATTCTTTTTTATGGCATGCAAACAAATCTGCAATTTGTATTTCAGTATTGACACAAAAATATTATGAAGACTTTCAGAGTGGCAAAGCACAAATGACAGGCTCTCTGCTCAAGAATCGATCAGAGCTCTTTGCATGTCACCATAATACCATGGAGCAACAGGCCCTGTGTAGAATGTAGATTTTGTAAACTTATGCTAACTGCCCAGCAGCTGCTGGCACTTGTGACCTTTCTTTGTGAGACACCATTAATTCCATTTGCACTGATGATGAAGTTAATGTCTAAAGGAAGATTCAAGGGGACTTCTGCGGGTTCAGCCACAGTGCTTCCAAGTCTGATATACAAATGGGAAAGAATTTGTAAAGCCTTAATGATTTCTCACATTTCCCAGGGCCTTGGTCAGAAATAGCACAAGAATTCATTCCACGTGCTTACTCCTCCCAAAGGCTGCAAATATTACTCTGTTGGATATTTTGAGGAGCAGATCTAGCACTGATACAGATCGTCTAGCACAGGAAAAGTTTGCCAAAGGGTTAATTTCAGTTTTATGTCAGGTCACTCAAAAGCAGTAAAAAGAAAAAAGTCACGGGGGTTGAGTGTAGAATGCATCAATAAAAATATTTGTTTACTCTTACCCAAAGTTTCAAAAAAAGCTGCCAGAAACTGAACATCAGGCTGTATTGGGTGGAATTTACAGACCTTCTCATGCAGCTACTTCCCAGGAGAACTGAGAAGAATGGCTTAACGGCCAATTATCCTTGATTTTCATGCAATTTACATAGAAAATATTGTAAATTGCATCTCCCATGTAAATTATTTCAAATGAATGTTCATTAACACAGGTGACTTTGCTTGCCAAGGCTCAGCTGGCTCTGGGGACTCATCAGTTGTCCTAAAGTGGTGGATATACACACTGATTAGCAGGAACAGAGAGGAGGAGAAAAAGCACAGCCATAAATACACAAAATCACTCATTCATAAAGAAAAAAAACAAATACATCTTGAGCAACGTGCACCACCCAACATTAACAAGACTTGTCAGCAGTGCCTTTGTTTCCTTTCTTGATATTGAAATGTTAGATCAACTCAAATTTGATTTTGGTATTATTTGTGGCCAGACATCTCTATCACTTTATGTTAACATTCTTTCAATAAGTAGTTTCCAACACACTAAAATGTTAACTTAATATTAATATGTGAGTTGGAGTGGTAAAAGCACTAAGCTGTAATGTTAGAAATTAGTGTAAAATGTAGTGCTGAAGAATTACTCACACTGCACAACCTGTGCACTCTGTAACGAGCCATTTGCTGAAATTTCCACCACTGTAGTAAAACTTGATATTATCTTTACATATGGGACTCAGCTCACTCTCTGCAGCACACTAACATGCACTCTCATGACCCTTGCAGCTCCTACCTGCCAGGACAGAAACATTTGGTGGCAGTAAGGTGAGGAAGAGCAAGCCCAGGATGCACCCAACCCAGTAGTTTGCAAAACAAGTACGAGAAGGCTGAAGGTGAGTACACCCTCTGTGCACTATGCACTGCTTTTTCATTTTGATCATTCGTTGACACATGTAAAAATCTAAACTACAAATACATTTCCCTTAAAGAGATTATACTGTTTTTTCATTTGAAAGATTAACCAGTGTGCCTGGGCAGCTCGTGAGCATGCAGCTCTCTGCTACTTTGAGCCAAGGAGCAGCCATCCTGACAGCCATCTCCTCAGATTTGCATTCATCTTTTCCCATACATTTTAGTAAACAACAGGAAACTGGACAGAAGGATTCCATGTAGAATTTGTGAACAAACTGAACTTGCCATCTGTCTTAAAGTATTGAAATTCAGAACGTGGTCATTCAGGGTGAGTCCTTATGAATTTACACACTCAAGCTGAAAAAGCCTTCTCTTTCAAAACAAATGATAGCCAAAAGAAGGGGAGGAAAATAATTTTAAAATTGTAACTAATCTCACTGTAACAACATTACCTGTTCCTTTTGATTGCCAGAGCCTGAAACAGGAATGAAAAACTGGCAGTATACTCTGGTCTTGGCACTACAGCAGAACTTCTGGGCATCACTTTCATGTTTCAGAAATCACCAGTGTGTATTGGACTTTTCAAAAGAGCTTAAGGATGCCCAACTCTTAATGAATGTTCAGTGGAGTTTGGATGCCTACCCAAGCCTGTTTATTACATTTTGAAGGAGGCTTTTGCAACGTAGAGGAGGAACATTTAGAATCTGCCCATTCCCTTATGGACTGGGGAGGTTTTTGGCAGGGCCATAAGGTGCAATCAACAGGACAAGGAAGAAACCTGCTCCAGAGATGTCTATGTGTCTGGGGCTCCTGGCAGTGGTTAAAGCATATGCATGGCTAGGAAACTAAAATTGTCCTCCAAGTAGGAGCCACACTCCCCTTGCTCTTCCTTGGCTCCTCCCAGGATTCTGGCCTTCACAGGGGTTAGACATAGGGAAGGATTTGTTTCTCCTCTTAAAATATCTTCTTGGTAATTTTTGGCCATAAGCACTAAAATGCTCGAGCCTTGACTCATCAAGACCCTTAACTGTGAATCTAAAGCAGTTCCATGGTGACATTGGAAATTAATGATCTTACTCATGTAATATTTGCTGTGTGCTCAGGCCATGGCTGTTCCAGAACATCATTCCTTGGATAATGGATGAGTAACTCGGAGACTTCTGTTTAATTCTATCAGTAACAATAGTTTTTGAGGGTTTTTCTGGAGAAACTGGTGTTTGCTCATTGTAACTTTATTATAAGCTGTCAGTTGGAGTCTCAATAAATGTAAACTGGCAGAATTTCATCCCTTTCAGCTGAATGATGCCAGATTGCATGAGTGGACATGGGAACTTTCCTCATGGTCTCTATCCCAACATGTGCTACAAATTTAAGATGTCAAGCATTTGTCCACAGCTGTTTTACTGCAGGAGTTCACACAAGATCCACAATTTTAACAGAGAAGATGGGGGCACCAATAATGACATGCAGGCTGCCAGGGCAACTCATTTGGCCATCAACCTGGTCTCTGCCAGTTTCCTGGGAAAGCAATCCCCTAGAGCTGGATAGGTGTCACCAACTAGCCCCAGTTCCCAGCTGCAGTTCAGTTCAGGATAGCAAAAGTAATACTTATATTTAGTCATGGGAATAAATAATGCATGAGTGTTACCATGGCATTTTAGCAGCATTTGGGTCTGAAACAAGCATTGCTGTCATCCCTTCTCAGTCTGTTCAAGCCTTCTACTTTGTGACAGTTCATTTCCTAATATTAACTTTAAGTGAATGCTATTTCCTTTTAAGAAAATGAGTGGTTTCTGTCAGGCTTCCTTAGGGTAGATTTGCTTAAAAGCTTTTTTGTTTAATATTTACTGTTATCTGAAAACTACTCATTACATTTTCTTCTTTGTTTCAAAGTGAAGAAGGGATGTTTGCCAATAAACAAAATGTGTAATTGTGACTCTAATTGCACATGCTGTCTTTATAAATGTGCTTGCCAATTGGTTATTTTCATGAGCAAAACACATACTTACAATTACTAATCTTAAGGGTCCAGTTGTAGGACTTTTAGCTTTATAAGTATAAGCAACTGGTGATTTTGTTCAGTGGCTTTTTCCAGGAGCTATTTTTTCTGCATGTGTCCATCTTAAATTAAGGAACTTGACTATACTGTATGGTTAACAGTTCCATGAAAAAACTGATGGAATAAAACATACAGCTAGTGGAATCTGTCAATCTGTTTTAGATACCTTCAGATATTGTCACCACTTCTCAAGACTGGATTGCAAATGTGAAAATGTTAAAGTTTTTAAACAGACCCTTTTTTAAAATCACTGCTAACGTTGTGATTAGTATTATTTTGTAAATTATATTTCTAAGCATTTTAATTAAAGAGTAATAACATGACCCTGAATAGCAGTTTGGTTTGAACCACCTTTTAGTTACCATAGTCAGAAGATGGATGATTGGAATTTTGACTTAGGTTTTCAACAGTTCTGCACATTTCTTCATGGATATCTCAGCCCAGTCAAACTCAATAATCCCAGAAAACATTTGGCAACTGTTGATTCACTGGAACATAATTTCTGGACATTTTTTGCTTGTACCTTGATTTTTAGAAGAAAGGCAGGAAATTTTTTATAAATACTTATGTTGATTTCACTCTTCTTAAGGACTTTCATTCAATACTACCAGCTAAGCAGAAAGAACTGATCTAGTGTGTACTGAAGTAAAATTGAACTACAGCAGAAGCAACATGAGCAACAATAAAATACTCTCATATATAAAATACTGTGGATGTTTTGGTCTGAAATTCATAAACTAATCCATTCAACAAGTTGCAGTGGAAAAGATAAGCAGTCATGCAAGAAGATTAGAAAGACTCCAAAATATCCTTGTAAAATAAACTATTAAGACTTGATGTTACTTTATCTGCCAGTGAAAGATTTCCCAAATGTTACCAAATATAAACAATTGCACTTCAGAATCAAAAGGCACAGCACTAAACTCTACATACACTTTTTTTAACCCTTAATAACTGAGCCAGAGTAATCCAGTCTTTACAGAAGTACAAACCATACAGTTGCATGCAAACTGCATCTACATAAAAAAACATTAAAATAGAATTTGTCTCAATAAAGTTGATTAGAAATACACTATTTTGAAAGAACCAGGAGCATTTGTGAAGCTGATGTGAGTCAAATGCCCAGCTCACCTCCCAGAGCAGCTCCCTGGGGGCAGCCCCTGCCCAGCTTGGCTTCTACTTCACAGCCCACAGCACACCAACACAAGAAGCTTAATGACTGGGCAATGAGCAGGTATTGGGCCAAAAATGTTGCTGAAAACTAATGAACTAGAATCCAAAAACCAGTATGATGAAGCCAGGAGGCAGGTTCTGAAACTGTGAATAAGATCAAAAGAGGGTTTGAGGTTTATTAAAAAGATCTGCTTAATTGAAGCAGAATGTCTGAAAATTACTGTGTCAGCAGTGCAGTTCATTTAGAGAAGATTTCATATAGTTAATGATAATTATGAAATATGTGACAAATTAACTCTAAGTAAGTAAGTGAGGATGTGTATGATAGGCAGGTAAGAGAAAATTTTACACTACTGCTTACAGCTCAAGTCTTTCAATGAAAAGAACTTTAGAATTAGCAAGAAATTACTTTTCTTATTTAAATTAGACAAAAGCCACTGCAGATTCAGTAGAACTATCCAGTTTGATATCCCCTGGCATTAGGAATATGATCAGTCTTTATGGCCTTTGATAAAATTAAGAAATACAGTAAAAAACTACATATTTTTGCTTCACATTCATTCCCTACAATTCTCATTTGTTGTCACAACAGAAATGTATGTTTGCTTTTCAAATTATAAACAGGAAGAAAACCCCCAAAATCTGCTATGTGAAAATAAAAACATTCCCATCTCCACTCCAATGACAACCCATAAACACCATCACCTCTTCCACATCTCCTCCTCTCCCTGTTGCTGAATGAAAAAATATTCCTAGATGCTTACCGAAGCTTAACCCAATGAAGCAATTAAAAGAAAAACTTAATGAAGTGGTGGTGCTAATGAGACTGACACAGTCTGTGGCAGCAGCAACTTGGCAGCTATCACGTATGCTTTATTAGTTTCCCTGGAGCAGTAAGCAGCAGTGCCCTCCTCCAGCTTCACCACAGCCACCCAGTTTGTGGTGGGGAGCATGGTCTGCACAGGGACACCTGACTGCTCTCCCCATGGCCTGGGTCCAGACTTCCTTACCTGCTCTGCCCAGTGTAGGAATTCACTGGGTTTGGATCCAAACCATTCTTCTTACTGGGATTCCAAGAGAACACCTCTTGCCCCTGTAGGCAAAACCTGAGCTGCTTGGGAAGTTGTGGTTGGTAGCAGCATGCTCACATCCCACCGCTACTCTGCCACCCCCTCCTAAATGTGGGCAGTGAGAGGCAAGGTCAAAATCCAGCCAAAATGGTGTTGCCCTTTTGTGGCCTGAAAAAGCCTCCTCTGGTTCTTGTTGTTTGGAAGCAAGAGCTAGAGAGACAAGGGTTGAGATCTGCCCCACCAAAGCCACAGTGCAAACAAGCTTCTCGGTGATTCAGAGCTTGCACAGGGGACAAAGGATGTGCATTTCCTTCCTCCAGCCCATTGCAGTGTCCTGGTGGTAATGTCTCATGAAGGAGACAAGCCTGCTTTATGCTACAGAGCATGTTTGATTACCAGAAACAGCTTGCATGATTTATTGCCAGATAAAAAGTACAAGACAGTTTTAAAAACACCATTTGTAATAAGAAATGTATACACGTGTACATATATATCTGCACAGCAATCATCCTATCCTTTGCACTATTCTGGAAAGCCTCATAAGAGCTCTGCCATCTAGGTAAATTGCTGGGGTTCTTTGGGTTGTGGGGGTTTCAGCTTTTAGTTGGGATTTTTGATGTTTGGTTTTTTGGTTGGGTTTTTGTTGGGTTTATTTTGGGGGGTTGGTTGGGTTTTTTTCAATTTACAGGTACTAAAATGGAGGCAAAATGTTAAGTCCCTGTTTTTAGTACAATTTCACTCTGTTGGCTTTATCAGAGTTGTGCAAACGAGGCTGGCTAAAGATAAGGAGCACTAGAAGCATGACACCAAGCCCAGACAACAGCTGGTGGAGGCTCTCACCTCTTCCTAACAGCTAGCAGAAAGAAAAAAAGTAGAGCAGCTTTGCAACAGGAAAATGATCCAGCACACACAGAGAGCTTAATGGGATTTGTATCAAACCTGTAATTTATTGAATAAAAGAGAAAACAATAAGACAAAGAGCTTCATTTGTCTTCTTGCTGATGAGGCTGGAAGTCAGTAAAAGCCCTGTTAGCATGGGGGAATTAAGATTCCAGTGATCAACACCATTGGTATTCAAGAACACATTATAAATGAGAGATCAGGGGGAAAAGATGTTTGCAATCACAAAGACAGCCATCTTTTATTTTGCTAAATGGATATTTGCATTTCCCCTACAGGGAAGTAAAAACTGAATGTGTGAGACTTTTTTTCCTATGTAAATATAAGTAAACACACATATGCATCAAGTGGATAAATATGGCCTCTCAGATCCCTCTTCCAATCATTCTTTTGGACAAGGCCACTACCAAATAGAAGTATTTCTTTAGTTTTACTCCAGATTTTCACCTGGCACTGCAAAGACATTTCTGTCACTCTGTGCTGTGGAGGAACTTGTTCGTGTCTGCTCAGAAGTCAAAGGTGAGACAGAACCTGGAAGATGCCTCAGTGTAGCATTTGCTCTTCTGCACCATTTTTATTCAACATTTTGTACTGAAAACATGTACATCCCTCAGGATGGATGATATGTAATCTGACAACTTAACCCTGAAAGCTGAATTTTCTAGAGAAGTTTAAAAATGGTGCAATTAAGACAGACTGTCACAAAATGATTAATACCACAAGGTACCTATCATTTCTTTTAGTCATACCAGAATAGGCCATTAATTTGAAATCTGCACGGTCACAAGTGTCACTTGCTCCCACATTTATCCATGGGGACCAAGAAGCCATCTTTATAGGGAAATCAATACTGAGTGGTGTTGTGAATACCTTCAGACTCATCAAAAGCCTGGGTGACGTGAAGGGGGAGGAGGATTTCATTAAAGTTAAATTATTGGTGTGGCATGATGGGACAATGTTAAATGGATGTCACAGTGCAGACAGCTAATGTTTAAAAAAATGCTCATTACATTTTGCCCTGGAGTAATGATTTATGTGATTAGGATGTTTTCTTCATCTAACCTCTCTCCCTGTCTTCAGTTTTTTCTACTGCCAATGATCTTTATTATATTGGAGCACTCTCAGTGCAAAATTTATAGCAGTAGTCAACTATCTAGGAAGCTAATATTCAGCACTTTTTTTGAAAAGTGCTTCAAATTAAAGAATAAAGACAAAGTTATTTCAGTGCTCAATCTTAAAAATGTTGGAAGTAGTCTTAAATCTCTATTCTTGCCACATCTCTGATACACTGCACAGACCACTGCCAACACTGCAGTAATGCTCCATTTCTCTAATGCTGCATCTGATCTACATTCCTAGATTACTTAAGAACCATTAATGTATATTTTTAGTACACTGAAAGAATTTCTTCTCAAGCCAAATCTGTTTCTTCTCATCCCAACGTTTGATTCTCAGTCCAGCACATGTTTTAAAGAACAGAGTGCTACAGTGAATTGAATCACAATGGTTTGAAGCTACAGTATGTTGTTACCTTCCTGGGATGAATATTCACATGAATATGTATCAGAAACCCAGCACTTGCCTTTTGGACCAAAGAGGATCATCTCACAGTTGTCCTACACCATCATCCTGTACAAGTGTTAAACAAGGACTAGCACAGCAGCATCTGCCATGGTATTCTTAGGAGTTTCAGAGAATGGTGACACTGTATAATTAACAAGTCAGCACCCTGCAACTACCCTGAGGCAATGTGGAAGCTAAAAACTGACCGGAGGAATGCAAGGAGTGGCAGAGGGAATTGTTATGTTCATTCAAGGAATGAATTTGCTTTAAAGAATCAAACGGAACTTTTGTCTTAGTAACTCAGTCCAAGAAAGAAAAACTTTCAGTAATTTGGCATGCAGTCACTGGAACATCTGCACACCAAGACAGGTTGGCAAGCACTGCACAAGGATCCAGATTCTCTAGAAATGTCTGGCATGAATTACCTTGGAATTTAGCTAGCACCGAACTAGACAGAACAAAAGAAGGTTGCTTCTCCTCCACACACACACACACACACCCATCTCCCAGTTAATAAAACTCACTGGTGACAAAAATAAGGCATCATGTGTAGGACTTAATTTGCTATTATTGTCTTTGAAAGGATTTGCAATGTTATTCATTTATAGCTGCAAAAGATAGATATCAAAATACTAAATAAAATAAGAAAGTATTTTCAAAGATGAACTGTGCAAGAGCTCTGTCATGGAAATGTGATTTGCAATTATAATTTGTTAAAAAGACATAATTTCCCCCAGGCTAAACCATCTGCAGTAATTCAGCTTACCTTTGTGGATATTTACTGGGGGGATAAAAAACCCAAAAAACCAAAAACAAAACAACCTTCCAATCTGAAAAGTGAATCTTCAATAAGAAAACAGTTCTTTTACAACCCTCACTGTTATTGTAAAAGAGCAATTAATGTACCATACAGAAAGATTTAACTGGAGTGCTTGAAATGATCTCTTATAAACACTCTTTCATAAATATGTCCATATTTCTTCGGGTTGCTCTGCAAATAGCAGAGAGCTCAAAGTGATTGCACAACAAATAATCTTTGCAGTACCGCTCTGTGCCTTGAATGATCTGAAGTATTGGTGTAGCAGCCAAGAATGAATTTCAGATTGTCTGTGATCTTGCTGGAATTTTAAATGTGTCCCTGAATGATGAGAATGGTGCTTGTGAGCCTGGAGTTCTATTGGCTTTAGTGGTTTAAGTGCAAAAGAAAGTTAATTAGTCATAAAAATTGATGTGTGATAAACATCGCACCCCAATTTCTATTCAAATATGACTTCTTCTGGTCTACAAGAGAAAGCAAAGCAATTAGCCAGCAATGATGTTAACTGCTTGGGTTATTTAATATAGAATGAGCAAATGCATCCACCCGTCAGTTTATTTTGCAATGCTGTTTTTCATTTACTTTTAATGCATTCATAACATTAGGTTTTGTTTACTATTATGGTGATGAACAACAGCAAAACTGGATGAAACTCAGCTCTTGGTTGCTTTACCAGACCAGAAAAGTTACTGTAGCAACAGCGCTTGGCTCATTGCAATTTCTGAATTTAAACCACAGACTATTTAGCAAATATTTGAATTTGTTTCGTTCTGTGCTGCTCAGAACCACTGGAGGCAAGGTTAAAATACACCGAGCCCAGTTTTGATCAGGAAATCCTACTGGCCAAACTGTTGATCAGACTCAGTAGATGAAAGAAACCCTGGCAAGGGATACTGGATCAGAAGTTCAGCTGAACAAAAATCAAAAGTATAATCCAAGATGTTGTGTCATTAGTACAGTCCAACATTCTTGAATCCCATGAGACACCACCTAAATCTATTTAATTTCATTATCTTTTCTGGAAAAAATGCCTATATATAAAGATTCAATGTGATTGATTTAGAGCACTTCTTACATTCACGGGCTTGTGCACAAGGCCCATGTAGTCACTGTAATCCCTGTTCTGATGCTTTTCCTCACAGACACTTGAAGCTTTTGTTTGCTCATTGAACCGAATCCCTGAAACACAGCTCACTGCAGCTGCAGCCTCACAGCATCATTTCTTGTGGTGAAGATGGGTTTCAGGAGGCATTTTTAGTTACACTTGGTGGCCTGTAGTACATGTAACTACAAACTGTAGTGCATGTAATGACATTCAGTGTTAAGCACCCTTCTACAGTTTCAGTGGGATATGAAATTCTTCTGCATTCCATTTTCCAACACCATTCGGTAATCCTGTCACTGTGAATGAGCTGATGCAGCCTGCTCCTCAGTTAGCTGCACCTACTGACGGATGAAATTATCTCACTGGGCTTTTAGTGCACACAAATGTTACACAAAGCCCTTTGAGATGCCTGAAGAAAACTCAATAGAAAAGCAGCACTACTGTTTATTTTCTAACACATCAGCAAGTTGGATGCATTTTTAAAAATGTCTCTTCTGATAAAGTCTTCTAGGAGCTTTGACCCAGAAGAAGTATTCTGTTGGTTCCCAGTGCCCCACTTCTCTGGCAAAGAACCTTAGGGAATAAATCCAGCCCTTCAGTCCTTACATCTTCCCTGGTGAGCAGAAGTGCTGATCCACACGGATGGAAACTGTCACCAAAGGGTCACTAATGAACTTCCAGTCTCACTGATTGGAATGGAGGATCTTACCACAGGACTGAATCATTAGTGAAATAGACAAATAAACAGAAAAAAATGGTTATTCACACACATATCCAGACTGCCTCTACGAATGTCCCTTCCTGAGAACAAGTTAGGGGAATAGTGTGGGAAATATTTCTTCTTCTGAGAGGGCAAAACTTAAATATAAATCCAGTTTCACTGCCATTGGAGAAAGAACAAAGTTAAAAGTTTGCTAAGCAGAAGACATATGAGGGGTACTAGGATTAAAGGAGCTGTTAAGTTCAAGTAGGAATTATAGAAATTTTTAAAAGGAGGAAATACAGTATAAAAACCTTAAAAGCAAAGAGCTTTGGCTATATTTAAGTTGTGAAATATAGACAAAAAAAGTATAATGAACAAAATATAATGACATTTTGGACATCTGATTTCATGTGTATCATCTGCATGGACACTTTTTGCTGAGATTATGTATCGTTTAAGAATTTGCCAGCTGTACAGCAAATATCACACTCTGAGGACAGGAACACACAAAGACAAATAAGTCTTTTGGCTGGCTAGTCTAATCTTATTCTATGCATTTCAGTAATGAATAATTTATATGTTAATTTAAATTAGATCAATTACTGTTTTCAGTCATATAAAATAATTATCATTATTAAAACCGTTCCTTATAGAGAGGAAGTGAATCTGTTCTCCGCTCTAACATTAGGGGACACTATACATTATTAAAGCCAGATATAAATGCTTTTTTGTCATACTTAGATCTACTTTTTTTCCCTCTTGAATCCATCTTTCAATACATTTGCATGCAACTTAAAGTTATTTCAATGGAGCATGATTTTGCTTTATTTTCCAGCTTACCTACGTACTAATGTACAGTTTCAGAGATCACTTCATAGACAAGCTCTATGTAATACATTATATGAACTTTTTAAAGCTATATAATGTAGAAATAAAGGTGTTTGTTGCTCTCAGTTTTTCTCTTCACTGGATCACGCACAAGTTTCAAAATTTTCTATAGAATGATCTTGTATTGTCTTTGTTTTAATATATATATATGTATATATATATATATATGTGTTAGATCAAGAATGGATACAGTCATGAAGAAAACCATCAAATGTCTTTTGTTCCAAAGAAGGACAATTGTTACTTCCATCATTACTTTGCCAGCTATAATTTTTCCTGAACTTGCATCAAGAAATGTTACGTAATAAATTTGGGACCACTTAAGAGCACTGAAAGAGGGCTGCAACATCAAATGCAAATCAAAGGTACAAAAAAAGTGCATCCACAGAGTCACCAGCACAAAATTCTGCAGAGCAAGAGGCTTTTCCATAGCACCTCTGCCTCAGAAAGGATGCATTCTCGGACTGATGGTGCATTAAGATAAAAGTCCCAGGGAGGAAGAACTGCCTGTCTCTTGTCAGAGTGACATGTTCTAAAAAGCTGCAGTCTGAGCTGACTGGTACCTCACCCAAGTGACATTAATGAGGTACGTGAGCAAAATTCTTCTCAGCAAAATGGCAATAGATTGCTCATTAAGATGTGTGAGACCTACAGCCTGGAAAACTTGCCCAAGAAAATACAATACAAAATGAGAACCAGGTAACTTTACAAAGTCCCTGATTAACAGCAAAGAACGTCATAGTCAAAGGTGAATGTTGCAATACTGGAACACAGAAAGGGTATGAAACAGCGTGCCCAAGGGGCAGAGGCAGGAGTGTCCATTAGTAGCAGATGTGATGGAGTCTGACAAGTTTCAGAGCATGGAAAACAAAAAAGATAAGAAAAAAGGCAGCAGCAACAAAGATGAAGCTAAGCTTCTGACATTCCTACCTAGAAATTTCTGCTAGAAATATTTAAACTCTCCTGAAGTCACAGAGAAGGCTCCCTTTGATCTCACTGAACTTTGAAGCAGGTCACACAAGTAAAGGTGCTTTGCAAGTTGCCCTCCTCTATCACAGGAGATTAATACATGAATCAGGATGACTATGTCTGTTCTTTATAAAAACTAGAGTTAAGAAATATTCTTTTTTAAATTAAGCTTAACACTTCCACCTCTCAACCAAAAATTTTTAATAGTATTTCCTGGACTACATGAAAACATCCCATCAGTTTTTCCCATGGCAAGAAAATCCACATAAAAGAGTAAGCAGCTCATTTTATTTTTTTTTTCATTACTGGGATTTCATTTAAGCCCCATTTGTGCAGATATGCAAACTTAAGGGCATTCCTGTGTCATTGCTAACTGAATGCCACATGGTTCATACCATTA
The DNA here is from genome assembly GCA_038090715.1 of Florisuga fusca. NCBI lineage: Eukaryota > Metazoa > Chordata > Aves > Apodiformes > Trochilidae > Florisuga > Florisuga fusca. The sequence continues at coordinate 6,018,885 of JAAWXA010000023.1, forward strand.
GCTGGGTGACACTGGTTTTTGTAACAGCCTTTCACATCTGACATCGATATAGATGCAGTTGTAGTCACAATGCACTATTATAAAGCAACCACTTATCAGAAAACTTGTTTTAGGGCTGAGAAAAAAATGTTTTGTTGTTGTACTTCTAGTGCACTGAGCAGTAGGAGGAAAAGGTGTTTTCTGCATTTCTAGTCTATCTACTTCCAGTTACAAATACACCAGTTCAGATCCAATAGTGTGATCAAAACTCCTCAGTAGTACCTCTTACACAGATATAACTAATGCCTGGCTCAAAGGGAAAGTGATGTGAAGACAAATCTATTTGCCTACTGATTTCTCTAACTGTCAATTTAAGACCCGAATACTGATTTATAAAACTGTCAAGTGAAGACAGGAGTACAAATGACAACTGAAATATCAGTACAAATATGTTTAATATATCTATATAGGCAAAATGGGTTGGGTTTGTTGTGCATGTCACAACTGCACATTCAAATGGTCTTGTAATGTGTTTATTCAGATGTGCCTTTGGGGGGCTTTACAGATTCATTTCTGAAGGCCAGCAAGCATGTGAGCACTGAAAACACTTCAAAGTGTGAAGACAGTGCTTGATGGCCTGCTGAGTATTTGACTTCTTGTCTTTTAAAATGCAAATAAAACTCAAACAGCTACAGCTAATGGAATATATGGGAGGAAAATATTTATTTTCATTAAGGGAAATGCACAAATGACAAATAGAGTAGTGAACAAGTGGATTCACAGCCTAAGGCACAGCTGCTGACTGGCAAACAGGGGCATGAACAAGGACACTGAAAATAAAAAACCTGAACTGGCTACTTCCTTCTAGAGGCACAAAGACAGTGATCAAACAGCCACCATTTCACTGCAGTTGGACATTACACGTGCAGAATAATACCTTTAAGAAACATCTAAGATATTCAAAAGGAGAACTTCCAAATCCTAACTCGAGCGATTTAACCTAATTTGAATTGCATTACTTTTCTCCCACTCTGAATATTAATTGGTATTTTTGACAGAGGTTTACTGTCAGTGAGATGAAAGATATGCCTGTCAGCTAATGTTTACAAGTCAGCCTTCAAGCTGAGAGATAAAATTAAAGCCATTACCATACCACCAGTTTCAAGCCAAACTTAATATCATACCCAATACTTTGCAATTAAGCTGAATTAAAAGAAGAAAAAAATCCTTCACCTTGGCTAGAATAGGAGATTTTAAGTCTCAGCATGTTGTCCAGTCACACTTACACCATAGGTTTTGGCTAGGGGAAGTGGGAAAGTGAGTTCACCAAAACATTCATGTGTTGTATGCCCACATGTTCAGAGCCAGACCTCCAAATCTTCCAGGATGCTTTGCAGAGACATAGCACAGTGGGGCTTCCTATCCTAGGAGATGAACTTATGGCTTGCTCTAGTCATGTGCTGGCACCATGACTTGTTCTCTCTGCTATTGTTGCTCAAATTTCCACCCAGCTTTATCCTGGCAGAAACAGCCACACAATCTGATTGATCCTTCTTAAAGTTGGTCTCTGTTGTCCAGTGTGAGATGACAGCAGCTATCACAGGCAGCCACGACATCCTGCAGCTTCCTGACCCAGTCACTGTGACACCCAGGAAAGGCTGAGTGGGGGCTCTTGGGCTACAGGGATGACATGGATGGGACCTGTGTCCACCCCACCACCAGCCACAGAGAATTATTCTGCTGTCTCTTGACAGATTTCCCCAGTGCCCAGCTATCACCTTCAGCCCATGTGTCGTCTCCCAGACATGGGCCACAGTCATAAAATCAGTTCACCTTGAGAGCAAGAAGTGGCCTAGTAGGATATTTTGAGCCAACATGCCTAGTGAGTAATTGGATGAGACAGGAGATGCCTCAGGCACTTTTCTAGGCCTATCTGAAGTCCTAAGACAAAAATAAAACAGTGGGATTCACAATACTGATTTATCTTGCAAGTAGTGCACATCAGCCTCAAACATTTGTCAGCCATGACTCACTTCATGGTGACAGGTAAAAAGGTCAATGTTTTCTTCTTCCTAAACAGAGTAAACTGGGGCTGCTAGCAGAAAATCAGTTTTCCAATTGGCTTAGCAAATAATAATCACTTTTAGCCCATCTTTAGCTTGAAAAACCTAAGGCTGCTGGGAATAATGGATTGGATTTTCAAATGCTCTGGGAAAATCACTATTTAGTATTTATTTAAAAGCACCCAGAATTAAATGGGAAAGGCAGGTAGGTGGAAGCACCAGAGAGTACTATCCAAGGGAAGTGAGAGTAGGAAGAGACATGTGATGTAGTTTTAGCTTAGAAAGTTTTAGCTTAGAAAAAGTATTTTCTATTTGATCGTTGGTTATAATTCTAAACCAAGTCAACAAGCTCCAGTTATTTTTCATGTATACTAGAACTTTGCTGCCATATATAACAGCACATTTAGCTTTTGGTGCCATAAGACTCTAAAACTAAAACCAAAATTAAAAATCCAGCCTATAACCACTTAAAGTCAGTGTTGCAGCACTAAATCTCAGTTGTAAAAAATCCTTCAAAAGATTTTGGGATTATAAGAGCAGAGAAGCAATTGGGACATTTTTTTTTTCCCCCCCCTCTCTTGGCATCTTTGACAAAGCAGGGAGGTATTTTGGATTTTCATTAAAAATTTAAATTTTCATGAAAGAGGAAGACAGATGTTTTCCTGACCAGCAATACTTAGCAAAGCTGCTTAGTAACATCATTCAGCTAGAGTGGATTTGGTATGGCAACAAATTAAAAAATTAATTTTAGCTGGAATATTTCCTCACACTAAGGTCATGATGGTGTTAAGAGTGTGAAAGATAATCTGATGTCTTGCACTAGAGGAGCTATCCCCTTGAGAGCACTAGAGGAGCTATCCCCTTGAGAGAGGGGAACTCACAAACAACTCTAGCCCCACCTGCAGACACACCCTTAGGCAGTTTGGATGGGGAAACTTGAAACTGGAGCAAATGATCTTTTTTGGGTGGCAGGCAGTCGTCCTTTGGGGACAACTATAAGATAAGTAATCCACTTTATGGGGTTCTCAGGTATAAAACCCTGTTCAGGGACAGACTGCAATTTAGAAAGGATTAGCTACCAGTATCCAAAATGCTATTTTAGAGGGAGCAATTCAATGAACAAGTTTTAAGTACACTTATACCCTTGTTCCTGTTAAATCCACACCTGTTCAAAGTTATAATTTTCCTTGTTTCTTCTGTGATCTCCTGATTCATTCCATGAGAATGCTTGGATCTCCCACACTCTCCAGTAAGAAATATTTTCCCAGCATCTTACAACCAGTTTTTATTTATCATGCAATATAAGAATCACGCATTTTGCATATTAACCTTTTTAAAACCAGTATGAATGGATCAGGACTTCAGGAAACAGGGCAGAGAATGCCACAGGCCAACACTGTTAACAGCTGTTAATTTTATTCCAAAACCCATTTGTTTTGAAATGCTTCAGTTTGGATTTTTTTTCTGGGGCAGACAGGCAGAAGAAGGTGGGATCCAAGTTAACTTCTGCCAGTACAATAGCTGTCTCATGCATTTTCATCAGCCAGCATAGGAACTAGTTCATTTTGAATTAAAATTAGCTTATTATAATTTTTTATTACTGACTTCTGGCCAAGTGATGAAGTGGTTCCAATATACAGAACATGCTGTACAATTTATTTCTTTACAAATAATTTTAGAAAAATATTATGATCAGAGAATCATACTCTTTTTATTAGAGTAGTAACAGAAGCTTGCAAAAATATAGAACTAAACTCAGTAATTCTAGTGAAATTATTGCATAGTATTTACATTCACCGTGCTACCTCTAATATTTCAGTGGTAATTAATATGTTATTATTTTACAAATCTGTTTACTGCTCTTTAGTTAAGCTGTGCTAGCCTTGCTCTAAAACCCACATTTCTGAACATTTAAAAGAATTCCAGCATAAAATTTTGCTTTGTACTGCAGCCTAGGTGAGCTTCTGACTAAAGAGACTTAATTTTTAAGTTTTGAGTAAATTTCAATGACAGAATGGCAAAACCAGCAGCAGAAGTGCTGGGTGCAGGAAGGAGAGGCTGGAAAATAGATGGGGAAAGCTCCTGTAGCTGCTGGCAGCTCAGTAGTCTTCCTTGAATGATTTATGAGCTCTCTTGCAGCCCTCACTGAATTCTGCATTTCAGAAACATGCCAGAGCAGCTGTTTGTAGATGTAACCAGGCTTTGCATGTTATAAATAATGAAACAGTTAATTAGATGGTACCACACCCAAGTGGTTTCTTCAAACTGAAGCTGTTGTACAAAAGGCAGAAGTCTGAACAGCTTGGTTTCACCTGTGCCTGGAGAGGGTTCATGTATGAGTGGGAAGAAATGCAGTTTTCCCACTTCTCAGACCAACAGTCAAAAGCCTGGTTTCTCTCAGACTGTCACCAGAGCAGAAAAAGAAACATACAATGTGAGAATGTGGAGTTTTGAGGAGGCCGCAGTGGTTTGGCTTCATATGCACCCGCTACTCAAAAGGGGCACTAACAGCGTTGTTTTTTCCAAAATGTCCTTAAAGTGACCAGATATCCAGAGAATTTAACCCAAGGAAACCGTCCCGAGGCCTTTGTGCTGGAAGGCATCAGGGCAGGCTCTTGGTCAGCATCTAGTTCTGTGTGGCTCAAGTTTAAAGAATAAACAGGAGCAGGAGAGTCCTTCAGCTCCTTGCACCAAGAAGGGGAAACTTGATCCAAACAGTTTTCCCAGAAACCTGACAAAATCATGGACTGAACGCAACTATGCAGCAGCCAACTGCCAGAGAAGGTGAAAGTTCCTGCTGTTCCCAGACTGAACATAAGTGTGAACAGTAGGAAGTCTGCACTAGTCTAATTTCTACACTGCTGCTCAGCCTGAAAAAATGCCCAATTTTTAAAGGAGATTGGTTTTGATCTGTTCTTGGTCTTCAGTCAGCAAAAGGTCTTTCAGTTGCAATTCATGTCAATTCACGCTGTGACATCTTTAGAACAACTGAGACTGTAAATAATGTGGTGTTTTGTTCATTTTGGATGAGTTTACAAAAGAGGACTGTCTTGCTGCTCTAGGTTACTGGCAGCCCATAGGATGAAGTGAACCTTTATTTTTTAATGAAGGAGTAATCCTGCCAAAAGAGCAAATAGAGAAATGCAGATAGAGAGGGTTATTTTGCAGGCTGGGTCCTCACTGATGTCAAAGTAAGAGTCAAATTTCAAGCAACTTGACCATTTTCTTAAAACTGAAAATGAAGAGTCAAGATCTCATCATTTGCTAGGTGGTGAGAATTTAGCAAGGATGTTTACTTCACACCTTCTGGCACCGTCTTTTCACTTTTTTACTATTTTGTATTCAAATATGTTTCTTCTTTAGCTTTCTGTCCTCATGAATACAAAAAAAGGGGCTAACAAATGTCTTGCCTTTCCCAGGTGCATTTTCTGCCTCCCTAGAAGCCAAGACTTCAACTGGAGATGGAGATGTGCTCAAACAAATATGTCTTTCCATTTCTCCTGCAGGTCCAAAGTTCCCTGATGTTTTAGAAAACCCAACACATCTTATGCCAAAACTAGGACTTTCCAGAGTTTTGTTATATTTAAGTTGGAGGTGCTTTTTTTTTCTTTTTTTTTTTTTAAAAAAAGCAACAATTGCTTATGGCTGGATCATCATAGCAATGAGATCATCAGCTAAATTTTTTTTCAAGGGACAACTGAAAGAACATAGAATTAGATTTTTTAAAAATTATAATTATATTGAATGATTTTAATTAAGGCCATCTGAAGCATTCATTTCCAAAGTAAACAGTCTACATTAAGCTATCAGAAATGCATATAGCTAAAAGGACAATGGGACATTTGGGAAAAGGCATATTATCTTAGTATTACACATCTTGTGAAACGCAAAGAGCTTTTTCAGAGCAAAAATAGAACCTTTGACAGAATTTAGACTGAAATTGTCAGACTTCAGAAAGATCTATGAAAGATACTGTAGTATACCACTCCATTTGCTAATCAATATTTGACAGAAAGTTCTTTCCCTATGTATTTCATAATTGGGGAATAATAATAGCTCACATGGGCCGGATGTATTTGAGAAGCACACAAATTCTCCACAGCCCAAATCTGAAGCAGACAAACTTTTACTATAATCTTCAGCTGTTTAATGTTTCCTTATTTCCTTCCCTCTCTATTATTAATTACATTCCTCATCGAGGCTCAAGGTTTCTAAAAGAAAAAGCAATATGCAGCCTGTATCCCAATACAGGTGTGTTTTGAGTGCCCCCCATCAAATGCCATGTAGATTTGACAGAAGTCAGTCTCCTAATCTTGGAACTGTTATAACCAATCCAAAACCATTTCCTCAGTGAAATGGGACAGCATCGTTTCCCTCTTGTTTTTTCCCAGTCCAAATGAGAACTGGGTGGGTACACCAGGAGTAAGGAGAGGAATTTGATAAACTGATGATAAATGACCAGCCTTCTACTGACTTTGTAAAGGATATTGTGCAATATTGCAGGCAGGTTTGATTATTGTCAGAAAACTGGACCATGACAAAAACCACACCACCTTACACAATAAAACCTGCTTCCTCTATATCTTTGATTCATATCTTTTGGCTTCACTAAAAAAAAACAAAACAATTTTGCCCCCAGAGCTGCGATACCTAAAGAATGATCAATCTATGACAAGAGACTCATCCTATTCTGGGGCTTTCTGGCCTTCTAAAATTAAGAAGTTGCCTCTTTCATCGGAGTATCATAAACAGTTATAAAGAGCCTGAAAGAAGAATTTAGCTGACAATGTAACTGTATGAGGCAAAGATGCAGAGAAGAGATGAGAGCCTTTTCCCCCACACAGCTTAACTTCCCATCTCAGCTGTGTTTACAGCTATGGCAGAAATCATTCTTTGACTTGCAAGATGATCAGATTTGACCTAGAAGTTAAGGAGACATGAATGTAGCATTTGGTTAATCCACTCCTTTTCCCTAACTACACAGCATTTTATAAGAAGCCCAACACACACAGCAAGCTGAAGAAGTGGGAATAAATTAATAAAATATTAGTTTTCATTTACTCTATGCTAAACCTAGATAAAGGCTATTAAAGCTGCTACTCCAAATGTACAATGGGATCAAAACACAGCACATATCAGAACTGCCTCCCAGGTTTTCCAGGCAACACCAAAGGAAAAAAAATATTGATACAAACTAGCTCATTGGAGATAAATGTGCCTTCTCTGCCAGTGTTCCTCTCCAGATTGAGCTTCACCAACACACCCTTCTCTCCCCACACCTCCTTTATTAGGATATGTAATATATCCTTTAAGCTACAAGTGACTGACTGGGAAGTGCTGCCATGTGATCTGCCTTTTAATGGTGGGGCCATACTGAATTCCAGCCAACAGTGACAAATATAAATAAATAAATTTCTGGGGCTCCAAATATGTGTTTCATACTAAGGGTAGCACTCAGGCTGGGCACTGTATCTTTTTGGAGCAACACAGTGGATCAGCCCTCTGGAAAATTTTCCTATATTGCTCTAGGACTTTGCCTGTGCTACAGGAGCTTATTTCACCACAAAGTCTCTGAAGAGTTACTTAGGCTGAGGAGAATCTGAGTAGCTCCAGTTATGCACTGTAGAAACCTCCTGCACTGATGTAGGTGTCACAGCAATGGTTGAATGCAGCCACAAGCAAACACAACTGCAGTTTGTGCTCCAGCACTGAATGGTCCTGGGCAAAAACTGATCTCAGAAAGCTGGTGTACACTAGTCATTATTTACCATGAGCATCACTACCTGCTCCTTATAAACCTAGTTATAATTCTCACTGCACTGTGGCTCTAAATGGTGTATATCCAAACAGATAAAAAACCTGTAATAAGCACAGATATGGAAAAGAAACCACAGAAAAAATATGATAAAATGGCTTCTAAAATAGGCCAAGACATTCTTCAGTGACATTCAAGAGGAAAAAGGCTGTTTCATTGAAATAATAATTGGACACTCTATTGGATGCCAAGCAAATACTCAAGCAAGAGCAAATAAACTTTCCTATGTTAGTCCTTCTGTCAGTCCATCTGTCTCCTTCTTTCACTCAGTCTCTCAGTCTTGTTTCTGATATGCCCTGGGGCAACAGTGGTTTCCTGTCCTTGTAAAAGTGAAAATGTTTCAAAATATTCAACATCCACATTTCTAGGATATTCTTATGTGTTTCGGAACCCAACGAATGTTTATAGGTAGAACTTAAATTGGCAAATATCCAAGTATCGCTGTAACTGTGAAAGAGTGAAGCTGAAATGTGGGTATGGACTTGAATTTACAACTCAAATTTGGCTAAATAAACCACTGCCAGCCACTTTTGCAGAGCTTTAATCATATTTAAACTAGATATTTTATGTTGAAAAGGAAGCAATATTACTTTATCATTATTGCAGTCTTATTTTCCTCATTTTGCATGGTTTACCTATAAACATGTTAGGTTCCCTGTCTAGATGTGTTCTAACCTCTGCATAATCCTAAATCACAAGAACTTAAAGCCTCAATGAGTAAGAAAAATCTGACTGATCTTTTTTAATGCAAACAGAAGCTGTTTATTTTTCCAAAGTTTTCAAATGCTGTTTTCCAGATGCTGAAATATTACATATTATGTCTGTTGAGAAGACTGGGTATACATTCCATGTAGTACTGTATATTTTGAGTTTATTTTCATTCTGTTTCAGAACAAAGAGCAGTTGGATGTTCTTCACAGGCTAAGAACTCTATATTACTTCATGTATGGAATGTTTAAAATATTAAAGGTCAACATTGTGATGTCTTATTCATATGCAATGATCCATATTAATTATTTCATTTACAATCTGAAACTAAAGATAAGCCATTAAATACTATCAAAACAAAGAAATTTATTAAAACACAATTTCAGCTATCAAAAACATTGCCAGAATTGACATACAGGGAAATATTTCTATTCTGACACTAGTTCTCTGCTGGAAAATGTATGATGGGTAAAGGCAGCACTTCCATTATGCTTTGTGTATTGTATTGCTCAATTTCTGGGATTAAAACCCCATTGATCTATTTGCCAGTGAGGTAAGAGACCCAATTACTCAAATGAGAGAAAATGCCTGGAGTGGGATGATGAGCAGCTCAATCCATGACTCCTTTTCAGCTGTACAGTTCTCACCCTTATGCAAACCACATCTATTTGCACCATGGAGAATGAAGGTCAAAGGCAGATGAGCTATGTAAGGGGTAAAAGCACACAGAACCCACCTCTGTCAGCAAAACTGCCAAAACTGGTGGTGGAAATAAAAGCATGCTCATAATAACAAAGAAAATGAGTCGGAGGAAGAGTGAATCCATGCCGTTTTACCCAGCAGGAACTTTCCTCCTAATGAAGTCTGTCTGGGCAATTTCACACAGACCTCACTCTAAACTGCACTTCTCACCACTGGCAGGTTAGTGAAAATTACTGCTGGGTCCATGTTCTTCTGCCTTGTGGCAATTAGGCTTACTCAATTTAAAGAGTATTTTTCTTTCTAGTTCTCAGGAAGAAGAGAAAGAAATGCTGCCAACCTATCCACAGAGCTTCTAAACTGCATTTGAGAATAGTGAAGCAGAGAAAGTCCCAATTTAATCTACTGCACTACTCATTTTGAACCAATCTTACCTTTTCCAATTTCCTTCTCCTTTTATAACAGGTGCCCAACTATGAAAGCCTTAAATTGAGAATAATGAATCAAATAACCTTTGTTGTGTAATTCAGCTGAAATCTCCCAGCACTGCTCCGTTACCATTAAAACTTGGGTGCCACCCCCCTGCTCCCCAGTAATGAGCTTTGTGATCTAAGTGGGAAGGATAGAGAGATGCAAATAACAACATAGGAGAAACCATGGCATTATTGACACTTCCTTTGAAGGGGTTCGTTTCTCTTAGCAGAACTATTGAAAGCTAAATAATCCTAATTTCATTTCATTTATCTTCTTAAAGATCCCTAATAAATTATAAAAAGTAAACCAGGGGCAGTGCTAACATATTATTTTAAGTAAATTGCTGTATGCAATTGAAACACAGGTTCATGCTTCTTTGTCTTACTCTGAGATTAATGAACATGAAATGATTTTCATTTTTACTAGGCTTGCTTATTATCAAGGGATGCAGTTGTACATGTTCTATAAGGAAAGATGTTATTTAGGTTAAGCTTAAGTACTCTTCCTGGCAGAGTGTTATTAGAGCAAAAAAAGGCAACGAGAAAAATAATTTTGAGTCATCATGATTATGCTATTATTTGTTTAAAAAGGTGCCTAATACAATTCACAATCTGAATTATTTGTAATGCAGATAGATTCTAGATAGGGTTGTTACTTAGTTTTCCATATGGCTTGCTGGCAAAAAGGAGCAGCAAGAACCATGCAGTCTTTGCATTTGCCATTTCCTTGCTGAAACAGAAATTAAATTTGGCATCAACACTATCTCTGCTCTAAAGAAAGTGACACTGTTATACATTAGTTATTTCTAAATCTGTCTATTGGATACAGATCCAACATAGAGGCAGCAAGTATCATGGTGATATTAAAGTAATTATGAAAAAAGATCAGCATAACTAAAAGATCTGTATGTACTATTTAATCAAAACTACAAAGTCTGTAAGTATAGAGCTTCTGAAACTCAGTCCACTATGAACAATATTTGAAGCATAAATAGTTTAGATCTCAGTTCGGGCAAGTACATAAACACATTTCAATTCCATTGAGGCAATGGTTCAACAAGTACAGATTTCTCTGGAGTAATGACACTTTATTGAATACTGTGGTATGAAGGAACCTATTTTCTGCTTCCTATATATCTCTCTACATCAGCAAAATAAAAAGAAAGTCAAAAGGAGCCATGCTATGCTTCTGAATACTTGAATATCTAATCATATGCAAACATGATTGAACTGCAAGTCCAAGTAGCCATACAGTATTCTCAGAACTCGAGTTACAGCAAGGATGAAATTATTTCCATTTCCTAATTAGCAAAAATGGTAAAGGAAACAACTTAAAATTAATTTCCAAATGTTTATGCAAAGTAGATTTCTTTTTCTCGTACCATCATTAGACTACCTGGATGGTGAATTGGATTAAGTCTATGAGACTTTGTGTTTAGGACATGTCCTGTTCTAACCCTCAAGGAATCTCAGCAGCCCTCCAGACAGAGGATCAAATTCCAGGCTCTGCTATTCATTACTTTTAATGGATTATCATTGCTGCCAAAAATTCACAGTAAACTAGTCTGCTTTGTTCCCAAGCCAGAAAATTTTAATTGTTTGTGCTTAGGCAAGAATTTAATAGATGCATCCATTTCACTTCCAATCCATTATTTGATTAATAAGAGGATGAAGTAAACCAGGTCTCCTATAGCAATAGGATGTTTAACTTACATTGGTTATTAAACATACTTGGTTATTAAATGCACAAGAAAATGTCAAAAAAGGAGTCTATTGCTTTGGGGATTAGAACCACCAGGCTGCATATCACTGCTTCTAGAAACTGTAGACCACTACTCTGGTGCTTTGCAGAATGCCCAGAAAGTTTGTCAGCAATATAAGGTTTGCTCTATTCCATCACAAACAGCAGACTTTTCAAGAAACCATGGAAGGACATTCGCCAGAAGTCATGTTAAATTTTTAAACAGATTAAATGGACCCTTGACTGGAGAGTTGCACTTACCCTGAACACTTGCATGACAGGGAATAAAAAGACAAAGTGGTGGAGCAGCTAACATTAAGCATGGAGTGTCCAGACATCCAAAGAGAACCAAAAAGGAGGAAATTGCATGTGAAAGAAAGGGAAAATATTGATCAGCCTTCTATGATCATGCTAAAAAAAAAATGCTTTTGACAACAGCACACTAACTTCTGCACAAAGGTGCAGCAGCCATTCATATATCCCATGCCCTTACCATGTATTCCAAAATCTGCAAATAAACATCTGGCAGCATCTACTGTTTTCCAGCAGCAAGATATAAATTGCACTCAATCATAAGCATTGTGTGGGCTCTCTGCAAGCATTCATTGAACAAAACTCATCAACAAATGCAGCTGAAAATCACTGCAGTATGTTTTTCTTCACCTAATCAGAAATAAATAAATAAACTGTGTAGAAATTCCTCAATTATCACTCCAAGCAGCCAAGCCTTGGATCCCATACACTACTGGCTTGTGGAGTTGTTTAAAAAAAATAATAGAGCCAATGAAGTTGGATTGGTCAGTTCAAGGTCTTGAAGTTATGGGGTTTGTTCTCACTACTGAGCTGTCAAATCACTGAATTATGCCCTGCATGTCCTAGAGTGTTCCAAAGTTTCCATCTAAGAACAATTACAGATAAATATTGCAATTGAATCACTTCAGTGCTTGAAGTAAATTACTAAAACCTGACTGTTAATTGAATAGTTAAAACATTGCCATTTTCCCAACGTCAGATGAAATATAATTGGTTATTGAATGATATTCTAAGTCTCAAGTTTTTGCTGCAAAATACAGTCCCCAAGCACCTAAACTGAGTATTTGCATGCTTCCTCAGACTAGTTTTGAAGAAGGTAATTTTACAAATTTGATTCTATTTTATCATTACAGTTAAGGCTGTAAGTACCTCTGTCTGAGGAAACTAAAATAAAAATCCATCACTTGAGGTTGGAATGCCTGCATACCTTTAAGCCCTTCTGAATTTTGAGGGGTGGATAGCAGTTATTTCAATCCCCATTTCTGATTTTCCTTCTCCTATTTATTAGCAGCTGGTTCAGAGTATTAAACCATCTGCTCTTTGAAAAATGAGTATTGTCAAAAATAAATAGTTTAGCCTTGGCAGTAAATTCATTCAGACTGCAACTTGTCTTACCATTGCTGCTTCTACTAATCAGATTACAGCTAGATATTACATCTGTCAAGAACCTTCATAATTGCTTTTAAAAGTGAGGTATAGTTCAGATTAAAATTGTTAGCTCATCGTTGAGTAATCTCTGTGCTTAGTTTTTCAAGTGTCTGAAAGGGTAATTTCCTTGTAAAACAATCTGAGGAAAGCAATAGTCATAGATGTTCATTAGTTTAATTAACATTATTTGAAGATAAATACTAATGGGACCAATTATGAACAATGGCTTCTGTTTCCTGCTTGTAGTTTATTGAAACTAAACTGCAGTTTGGAGAATGCAAATCCTGAAATTTCTACTTGGTTGTGCAAACCAAGCAATGACAAGAACAAACATTTGACTTCAATCGACACAGAGTAACACCCTGCATACATAAAAGATAGATAGCTCTGGCTGGAAAACTGGGGATAATTTTTTGTTCACTTCATTATTGATATCTCCCCTTAATACCCTTCTTGCCATATGCCAGAAAGCAGTTCAGGTCGGTGTGCTCCATTCACACTTGAAGCAAGTCACTTCCAGTTAGCTTCTAGGTCTGCAAAAAATGGAATAATTGTGCCTTTGAAATCAGATTTAAACAGAAGCCTACTCAGTATTGCTTCCTTAACATTTATTTCAAAATGCAGCTTATCACAGAACCTTACTCCCCTATATTCTACACCACCACCACCCTCAACTCTTGGTTGAAGGCATCACTGGGTGCCTAGAATGGGTTTTAACCTGGCAAGAAAACAGAGCCACTGAAGACTGTGGTACTGTAACACCGCTGCTGTTCTTACCTTTCCCTTCCAAAACCTTTTAAGGATTTCAAAAGGCATTAGGAACACAGTAATCTTAACAAATTCCTTCTGAGGTAAAATCTCTTTTGAGGTAAAAGGCTGGGATAGTCAAATGTGGGTGTCTGGCGTTATCTTCTTAAATGTCTCGGGATGTAATGAAGATGTCAGTGGGATCTTTGTCACTTCTGAAAAATTAGGCCAATTATTTCAGTGCCAGCTCACTGCACAGTTTCAGAAATCTGCCCTGGTAAATGTCAGCCCAATACTGGTCTCAGTGAGTCAGTGATAAACAAGTTTAGAGGCCTGGGAGCAGCAGACATTTCAGGGCACTGTAGACAGGAGACAGACTTTTTTTCTCATGTCCTGTGAAGTGATAAAGCTGTATCATCTCCTGCTTTTCAAAGCAAAGAAAACAAAGAAAACTTCCCCCTTTCCCCTAAACCAGGCAGTTTCAGCTGTAAACCCCATTTCCCTGCCTCCTGCACTAGTGCCTGGAAGCTTCTCCTGTCATTAATCTCTTTCTTACACAAAAGCCTGTATAAAAGCAACCCCTTCTTCTGATTATTTTCACAAGAAAGCACATGTCAGACACAATGCTTAGAGCCCAGTTGTACTATTGCCAATTTTAATAGACTCTAAGCAAGAAAAACTGGAAAGAGAGCTTCATATTGCTTATATACAACTATACTATACAACAATCTTTTTGGAAACTATAACATTATACAATATATAAACCCTTTTTTTTCTGCTATGCTTCCTGTCTCCAAGGTGAAAAAGCTGACAGCACTTAGCTTTGGGGTAAAACAGCAAAGGAGCAAGTATTTCACACAGTGGTCACTATTCTGTCTCAGAGAATGAATAAATACACCAAGTTTCTTTCAGAATGTGAACAGAGATTAATTAAAAATAAGGCAAAGTAAAAATCAATCTGTTGAATTAAAAAATGTGTTAATATTTTAATTGACATATTGCATGTCAGCAAAAGCAAAATGAAATAATCTATCTTGCTGAACACATGATCATTTTGTTGCTAGAAAACTGTTCCTGTTTTTTAAATGTCACTCTATCCATCTCTATATATGGAATATGCCATCTCCCTAATGATATAGCTATATATAAATACACCAGAGAGAATGGAATTTTTATTCACAAGATACAGATGGGTTCATAATTCACTAGTGATGGAGGCCTGAGTGAGTATTTAGGCCTCTCCTATGGAGTAGAAAACAATTCCAAATCTCAGTACAGTTCCTAAAAACTTACCTAAGGAGACACAAGTTCTCTTACAGGTTCTACTTTGACCTGTTCAGTAACGTTAGGCACACACTTCACCTCTCCACTGGTTTCCCAACCTTTTTATTATACTTATATCAATAGGTTTTGGCTCAAGCAAAAGCCATCTCTAAGTTAAGCAGTGAGCAGATCTTTATCTTCTATAAATGCAAAGGGTCCCAGCTGTGACTGGGTGAAATCCGAAAAAGCAGTGAAAAAATTTAAGATGTCAACGCATTTTCATTTTAAATTTCTGAAACTCAAGCTTTCCATTTTGGAGTCAAACAATCTACAGATTCAATACTAGACATCACCAAACCTGCAGTGACAGGCTAAGGATTTATAGGAATTCTGAAAATAAGACAGTTTACAGGACTGTGTTTATATGTCAATGTTCAGCAACAAAACTTCTAAAGAAAAGTTTTTGCAAAGGTATCTGATAAAAAAGAAAAAAAACAGAACAACCCAATACATTTCCTTATTAATATCTCATAATTCATTAGAAGAGTGAATTCCTTTTTTTTTTTCCCCCACTCAAGATCCATACCACAGCTTTCCATGTTGCTGTTGCTTAGTTAG
Source organism: Florisuga fusca (assembly GCA_038090715.1). Lineage (NCBI taxonomy): Eukaryota > Metazoa > Chordata > Aves > Apodiformes > Trochilidae > Florisuga > Florisuga fusca. The sequence goes on from JAAWXA010000023.1 coordinate 6,034,452, forward strand.
GGACATAGAAAAAATGTAGGGTGGCATTTCTGTTTATATAAGATTTTAGAAAAAAATACCAGAGAAAAACAGTGAAACTTCTACATAGAAGAACTCAACTGTAGACTATCCCATTATGCAGAAAAAAGAAAGTAATCCAAGACTTACATCGGCCTCTTAAAACAGACATCTTCAGAAAATACCACCTCTTCAATTGAGAAAAAACTGCACTGAAAAGTTTTTTCTACTTTTGTTTTGAAGTAAAAATAAAAAAAACTTCATTTTTTAAAAATAAAAAAACTTTCATTGCTGTATTTCTCCCTTCAGAGTAAAGCAATTCTCCATGCAGCAAATTCCCATCCATCTCCTAAAAAAATAGGCTGTGTACCACTCTCACCATTATTTATAGGGACAAAAAAATGAAGGGGGTGGGATGATGTATAAGCACAGCTGAGATCACTTAACTTGGGACTAACTACAAATGCATCCTGCTTTAAAAAGCTTCCTTCTTTGATGTCTGAGGTTGTTGAATGAATTTATTTTACAGAAATGGAGGGAAGAGCTTCAGCAGTACTTGATGGAGCACCAGTTAAGGAGTTGTTAAATTTGCTAAGTTAATTTCATATATTAATAGATTCTTTCCTTGCTTGTTTATAATCTGGATAGCAAGAAAACAAATTCTTTCAAGAAAAAGTCAGATTATCAGTAAAAAATAAGAAAACTGAATTTTTACTGTTCCTTACTGCTTTTGAAGTGAGAACTATCTCCTCTTATTACATAATTAAGAAAAGTGATGTCTTGAGAAAATATTACTAATATATTACACTTCTAAACCAATAATATTCTATAATTACTTAGCTATTATGTTACTTATCTCTTTAGACTAAGAAATGTTGTTGTTCTGAGCTTAGAAAAATAATATCTACTAGAAAAAAATTAAATCAAAAGGGATGTTCCACTTTAAAATATTCAGAATTACAGAATTAAAATATTTCAACTTCCAGCTATGCATCTCTGTCTTCCTTGAAGTAACTACATAAAAGTTCAAACACACTATGCCTTGTCATTTAAAGGAATTTTCTGAAATATATCGTGTTTGATATATATTATATGGATTACGTTTTCCAAAGTAATGTGTTTTAAGAAGTCTATTAATGAACACATTAAAAAAAAAAAAAAAGCAGGAACAAAAATGTTATTTTTTATCAACATTCCTAAAGGGTTTGTGAATCTTACTGGGCATTCAACAAACAAATCAAAAAGTATTAACAGAGTTCAGGTAGAAGTTATTTTTTAAAATTTTTCATGGTGGCTAGGGAATTCCCTTATTGTTATTGATTCTACAGGTAGTAGTAAAAAGGAGCTTAAAAATCAAAACAAAACAAAACTAAAAAGTCATAGCTCGACCAGAACAGGCTGTCGAATAGGGTGGAAAACATCAAGGCCCAGGGATCTACTTTCCTTCCCATTTGCTTTAGTCTGGGTTATAGAAAGCTGTACATCTGTGGATGCAGCTGCATCTCTTTAAAATTCAAAGAGTAAGCAGGCTCTCTCATCTTGAAACAAAAAAGTGGGAATCAGTGTATCTAAAGAGAATATACTTCGGCTTCCTTGATTTTAAACCATCCTTTTTATTTTCATTTTTCCTGAAGGTTATGTTATTTAGCCAGAATCAACCTGTGCCTGTTTCCTTTCTCTTTGACTTGCAGAAAGGATCTATAAAAATGCAGGAAACAAGAGAAATACAAGTGCAGAACTTGAGCTGTACAAATCTACAAGATATAGCCAACAAACACAGCATCACCTGTTTTTTATGTTCAACATGTACCAAACATTAACCTCAATTCATCTGAAGAATAAATTCTCAGTGCTTCAAACTGCTGTCATTCTCCTGGTCAAAAGTTAGATGTAATTTGGAGACTCTCACTATCTCCTGACCTTTTGGGTTGTGACCTGGACTATTTTACCTCATTTTGAATTTTAAATCCTTCACTTAAATTGCATATATGCTCTCTAGCACCCAGCACAGTGGCAAACTTAACAGTAATCCCAGGTTGAAAAAAACAAGGGTAAAAGATGAACTTGGAGAGGAAGATTATGTTTCCATGGACATACCCCAGATGATAACGTAAGAGGGAAATTTACAGGAAGAGTAATAATACAGAAATATCTAAATTTACATGATACTCTCTGGAGCATCATTTTATCCTCAGAGTCACAGTGAACCAGACAGAGTTAAGGCAAATATAATGGTAGTACTGCTGACAGGACAAATGTCCTTAGGCTCCAAGGGTGTTAGCTGAGTGCAACCAGGGCTGAGCCATGACACTTTCTACATTTTTTTAAATAGAAACATTAATCTACAAAACAGAGCTGCATTCTAGATCACTGGTTCCCCTCAGATTCCCTCTTTGTATCTTTCCCTAATTGGGATTTTGACATGATATCTATAAAATTCCAAATATGCTTCCTAAGCTGATAATATTGTCATTTACCTCTTCGTGACTGAGAAGTAAGCAGGCATTCTCCCTGTCTCAGGGGACATTAAGGATTCCATGATGACTTTTTTAAAGTAGTCAGCTTTATCCCAAATCTTCTTACCAAACTTCTTTCACACTGTGTGTGTTCCTAGTCCTTGTTTGGACTGTTCTAGACACCACCAGAATGTTAAGATGAAGATGTCTGGTATCTTACCTAAGGATGCTCATATTCAGCATTTATATTTAGTGTTGAAGTTATCTATGAAAGTTTTTAACAAATCTATTGAGATCAAGGTTGCTAAGAAAGAAAACATGAGGGAATACTACTGTGCTTGCAAAACAGACTCATTTGAATATATTTGTACTTCAGCATAGAAGAATTGCAGGTTTAAAATTATTCAAACACTGGAACTGCACAAAGACTCAAGTTATCACAAAACAAATAGAAGTCATTGTAGGCCTCTGAAGAAGGACAAAATCTTATTAGGGTTATAAAGAAATAAAAGATGGAAAGTACAAGAAAAGATGCTTTCCAGATTTAGGAAAAAATAACCTCAATTTCAGCAGCATTGTGTCTTGATGTAAGTATTTTTTTCATCCAAAATGAAGGAACTCTTACTCATTTCTGCCTAGAAGAGTGTTTTCTTTCCCCAGAAGTAAAAAGATGTTGGAGAAACTCTAAGTATGCTATGCTCCATTCCCTTAAGAAGTGGACAGGAGTGTTGTACTGTCAATATCATTATTGAAAGGTGACAGAATCTGATGCCAGTCTGGCATCTGCTGGATAAGTCAGCGGTGTAAAATTTGTGCTGCCTTGGCACAAAGGAATTAAAGCCACATAGTCTTGAACTGTAAAATCTAACAATTACGGTTGATTAAAACATAAATGTTTTATTTGACATGTGGTAGAGATTTTAAAGTAATATTGATCTGCTCTATTAAATAATGCAGCTGAATCTACTGGAGATTTAATGTCTGGAATCATTCCAGCTCACAGCTTCAGATAACCTCTGTGATATTTTGCTTATTATTTTTTTAACTGGACCATGGTGATCAAACTATGCATATAAGTGTGTCCACACTTGTGATTGCATGAATTCTTTTTTTTTTTTTTTTCCCTGGGTCATAATTTCCCCAGATATTGTTGTCATTCAAGTTTATCACTGATTCAGTAGTTCATTTTACAGATGCTGCAGCAGTCACACGTCCATAACAATTTTATGCTTGCTTCATGATAAACCTAGGTATTGCCTTTTGATTGTAGTAAATTTAAATCAGGTTACACAAACTCGTGATCCTATTCCACAGTTCAATTTTTTTACTTTAATTTACACCTCTCAAGGCTGTTTTATTATACAATGAACAATACAATACAATGTTTTCTGTGCCTCATGTTCTGAATCATTGAACCAAGACTCTCTGATAAATTACTATTCTATAATGCTTTGACTCCCAGTAAACATTTCTGACGTGTTTAATATAACCAATACATTTCACAGATCTTGCTGTACTAAGAAGCTTAAGTAATTCAAGCAAGCTTTGGCTGCTTCTGACAAATGAGGTATTCTGATGGAAAACAAAACCTCAACAGCTTTAGGGTACACACAGGGGCAGTGGCACTATCACTTTAAGGAAGGTGCTTGGTTTCGCTGGAAAAGTAATTGCCAGAAGGGTGGGTGACTTCGAAGCTGTGTCTATGATTTTGTCCCAGGCTCATTCATTGAGCTGACAGGTACTGTGCAGGGAAAAGGTTTTGTTCTCTGATAGTGGCAGAGCTCCATTCTTCAGCCTAAAGCTGCTCTTGTCTTCTTGCCATCACACTCTCTCCTGTAACATACCTCTTACTAATATTACTACACTTTGATTCCATTAAAAAATCTTTCATCCTTCTTTGGGACATAATTAAAAACAAATAAAGAAAAAAACAAACCCACTTCTCCAATAGGTCCAGTTAGGCTTGCAGATGAAATGGCAGAAGGCAATGACAGGCAATGAGGAAAGGGGCTTGTACAATCACCCAAATACACATGTAACTTGGCTGGGCAAAAGAACTTGTATCTGCACTTTCTTTGGAATTTTGGATGCCAAGTTCCTTGAGTGACGCTTTTTTGACATTTTTTGTCTTCATTTAGACTGTAGGAATGTTCTCTATTATTAATGAAAAACATTTATTTGGGCCATTATTAGCACTTTGAAATGCCCTCAAACAATTACCAGTCTATTGGGCTGCAGAAATGGATCTCAAAATTGAATTCTTGAACTTTACTTAGAATCACATCATAATGTTTCTTTATATGGACCTGGTAATTAGTATTTTTAGATGCTTAACTAGGTGAAAAACAGCTCAGCTCAAAACATCTGTCACAACTCCCAGATGAACTACTTGCCCATATATATATATAACCCATTTAATGAAATCACTGGAACCATGTTAGTGACTCAGAGAAGACCACCATATGGCATATATTCAGTATCAAGAAAAAGCCAAATGTGCAACTTTTTTTACTAATAGCCCTTTGCTACTCAAGTAATAATCTCATCTGAGTGAATCTACTTCATGTGATGATACTTCACGGAAATCTCACTTCCTTTTCATCAGAAGAAATATCCAAAGTTATCCTCATTGTGCAGTATGGGGAAGACCACATTTTGAAGAGGATGATCCTGTCAAAGGGTAAGAAAGGGATCTGAAAGCCAGGAGGACCAGTTTTTCTATTTATCTGTCTTGTTGAGATGTTTTTTGGAGATGGTAACTATACCATCCTGTAACTTTTCTGACTCAAATTTGAGAAGTCCTCTTCAGAGTAAGATGTGTGCAGCTGAGCAGACCCTGGTGGTTGAATTTCAAAATAAAACTGTCTACGGATTTTCCTGAGAAAGGGTATAATCTATCCAGCATTTTGGCTGTGTTCTTAAGCATTTGTTAAACTAGAAAGTCAATACTGAACTGAACCATTATGAATGTTATAGTAGTCAGAAGCTCTTGGGTATCCTTTATTTTATTCAGAAAGAAAAGCTAAATGAAATACAGTAAAATATTTCCAGACTTAAAACATACTGGTCAGAAAAGCCATCTATCTGGGCTGGTTGCTTTTCATAACCATAAAAACACTATGCACAAACAACAAAGTCTCAAAAGAACAAATGTACTATTTGGACACAGTGGGCTATTTATGTCAAGATTATTTATGAATATATATTTGTTATGGAAGAAATGTATATTAATTTTTTATATGAGCTTCCAGTATCCATATAACAAATGTCCTATCAGTTCAGTAACCTGCTAAACAATTGCTGCCTCCTCTCCTCTTCCTTCTGCCCAATGTCCCAGCTGTCAAACTGAAGTACAAGCAAAGCTGGGAGTTCAGCCTTGCAACTTCAGGGGAAATCATCTCTGTAGCTGGTCAAAAGCTAGTCATTAAAATTTACAGTTCCTTTGGATAAAGCCTAATGTGCTTAACTTCATGCTAATACTGCCATTTCCCTTTTTGAAGAGCAGTGTTTTGTATATGTAAATTGTAGTGAGCACAGTAGGACTTCCATGGGGCCTTGTTTGAGTCACTGGGGTTACACAAATGCCTTTTAAGCTGTAATCAAAATGGATGTACTCAGCATGATTAAATTGGAGCTCCATTACAAAATGCCTAAGTAAAAAGGCAGAATAATCATTTAAACAGAACACATTTTTTAAAAAGAAAAGAAAAAAGAAAGAGAGAGAAAACCTAAAAAATTTAAATAAATTGAGACAGATGGAAGGTATTTGCTTTAACCTTTTTATGATTATCCTGGTACAGAATCAAGTGTTTTATAAAATAAATTCAGAAATTGTATTGGTAAACCTTCTAAATTGAGACAGTCCAGCCAGGACGGCTTCTGGGTTAGAAATCACATTGTTATCTGTTCTTCTCCAGTGCACACATAATTTCTAAGAGCAATAATCTGCTTCAGTTATTCACAGGATATAAATCATGAGTCAGCAAAAATGTTGTGAAGTTCTGTCCTGCATTTTTAAATTATCAGTGTGCCTAATTTAATCACACATTATGCTTTTTGCTCTCATCCCACTTATTCAACACTACCAGGTCCTCTGCAAAGACTGTAGCAATCCTGCTTTGGGAAGTCACATGTCTTTTTCTTGTCCTTCAGAATTTATACATTACCAGATCTAGCCTAGGACCAAAGGCAAGTGAAACAATTTGTTCAAGGGCATGATTTCATGGAAGGCTTAGCTTCTTCTTTATGGCCTTTTTCTTACTCAGGACATGTTGCTGTGTGCCTAGGAATTCTGTAAGGCATTTAATAATTAAAAACAAAACAAAAAAACCCAACTACGAAGTATTTGGAAACCTGCATCATGTAACAAGTTGGGGTTTTTATCCAGTGTTTAAATGTGTTTTTCCCTTGGTATGTGCAAATGCCACCTGAGTGTGTTACTCTTTGTTATTTACAAAGTAAAAGAGAACTTTTTTCTATGTAATCCTTGCATTGTACACTGCCAAAAAGTAGGACCTGAGGTATGCGCCTACTTTTTACGTGGGAAAATCATCTTAAACCAGTTGAAGAATAAGTAAGTTCAAGAATAATGTAACCAGTTTTGGTATCTATAAATTCTGTCAGAACACTTAGCAACTTTTTAATGAAAAATTGAATGTTTGTTACATGTTTCTTTTTACAAGACACTATAAAGATTAGCTATACACATGGCAGTAAAATTCATTGGAAGTCATTCTGGAAAATTTTTTAGCTAAAACAGCATGCAGCACCATGAGGGGTGAAGGAAGACATTCAGGGTATAGTCAAGTATGTCAGCTGCAGTTTTTTATACAGATTGTGTCAGTGAGTGTAAATGTTCAGAGAAAAGATATTAACACTTTTACCAATCCAAACAAAAAAGCGAATTCATTAGTGCCATGAGAGAATAATTATCAGATTGTCCACAGGTAGTTATGCAGCTAATGACCTGAAAATGGGATTGTAATTAAAGCCTTCCCTCACAGGTTTCACTCACCCTAATATCCTTTTGTGTCTCTTCATTTATGTTCTGTTCACTAAAACTGTACAGATCATTAACTCATTAACGACTGCAGAATGCAAATGTAGTGAAGTAGAGTGGATTTAATGTCTCCTTGGTAGTGAAGTATGGTACAGTGCTGGGCTGATAATTTTTTACAACTGCTATTAGAGTCAATGAAAGATGAAGGTAAGGAACAGGAAAGGAACAGGAACAGGAAAGGAACAGGAAAGGAACAGGAACAGGAACAGGAACAGGAACAGGAACAGGAACAGGAACAGGAACAGGAACAGGAAAGGAAAGGAAAGGAAAGGAAAGGAAAGGAAAGGAAAGGATAGGATTTCATAAAGAAAACACAATTTCATAGGTACTTGATTCCCCCTTGTTATTAAAAGTCCCTTTGAGGGCATGAGGCCTCAACTTGTAGTGAGAAGCATTGCCTTACAGACTGTGTACTGGAGACCTTGACTGGACCATATTTTTTTCTGAGCATCCTTGCCTAAGCTCTTGAGGGCCAGAATTTCAGAACTGTTCCACTTGCACTGTCCCAGTTTCAGGAAAACAGAAAAAGTCACTGCTAAATGAGAAGTCCCTGTATACTTTCTTGGTAAAATTTCCTTTTTCTGTGCTACGAACTCCAATCTTTAAAAGGAAAGTACAGATTTTTCTCTGTCACTGTTGCAACAAAGTTTTGCTCAGTGTCATTAAAATATTAAGAGGAGTGCTCATGATGGTACTGCTGTAGTAATAACAGACTAATCTCTGCATTTTGCTTTATATAGTGTGACATATCTGGCATGCACTAGATGTTGCTGAAACTCCCAGTTAAGTCATAGATGGGACAACAGTTCATGTATATCAGCCTACTGTCCTTTATCTAGGCAGTTCATTTAACTTTAAAAAATTAAGATACTTTTACAAGTGTCATAGCAAAAACGCTAATTAACAGGGCATTTAATCACATTTTTGGACACCAGTGCATCAGGTGTAGATATCATTTTCATTAATATCCCCCAATATTTATACTTCTGGAGATTCTGTAGAAGTTCTGTTAATGGACTTGACAAGAAGAGATAATTTTCTGGCTGAATAGAGTCTGTGTGATTAAGTGCTCAGTCTCTGGTAAGAAATGAATGCAACAACCTTTAAATCCTTTCCATACAGACAAATTAATGTTTTTCTCACAATAATATTGCTGGAACTCTAGACAGGCCAGTGCATCTTTGTGACTTTCTCTGCGTGATGAATCAGATTTACTGGGCTTGACTGGACAAGTTGATAAACAAGTTAAATAATATAATTTGCACTGTGTCATTTGTATGCTGTGAGCATACATATAATTCCAAAAATTACTGTGGGTAAATCCATTCTAGGTCTGCTAAGTGCTGCTTCCTGCTTCTGGGTACACTGAGTCCTGGTGTCTCACCGTATTTCACACCCGTTTGCAGTTTGCATGGTGGAGCCACACAGCTCTCATTGGAAAGGGGAAAGTCACACTTCCTATTCCTAGTGCTGACATTGATATTTGATGTCAATGCTACAGTCTCATCCTAATTTAAAAATCCCTTGTGCTAATAGTGTTTAAGCCTTAATTGCATATTTAATCACAAGAATTACAGAATTATTCTGCTAAGTTGGAAAAAATGCAAAGGACATAGATAGCAAAACAATTCAAACTGGAAAGACAAGGAAAATAAGTCATTTTCTATTTCTGAGAAAATGTTAAACATTTTTTTCAACCAATCAGCACAAATGGTGAAATACGAGATCCCTGTAAGCATCACCTTTGAGGTACTAAATGTTGTGTGCATACTGTAACTAAACATCTAATTCTAAAGTGACTAAGGGACTTACTGCTATCAACTAAACCTAAGTCAGGGACATGGAGTGTTGTGTAGATGGCTGTATTTTTAAAGCTCAGCACATCAAAAACAAACAAGCAAAAATCCCAACATAAAAAAGATATTTGAAGGGAGAAACAGATTTTTAACATGGTAATTAAAATACTTGGCCTCAAACAGAAAATCAATCCTATCTACAGGCTCCCTGAACCTAACAGGTCAAGACTGTCAGTGAACTTGCTAAATGACTACAGTTACCAAGGAAATGAATGTTACAAAGTTTGTGAAATAATGAACTTAAACTCGAAGCTAAAAGAGTCAGGGATATGCAGTGTTAATGGTGAAATGTCAGAACTGCAATTTCTGTATTAGTGCATGAATCTCATGCAGCATAACTATTTTGAGGAAAGTCAAAATAAGATTTTGAGCCCAAGTGCATAGACCTTAGAGAAAGTCTTATTACCTGTGTTACTATAACACATTTGCTACTGGCATTTCTTTATACAATGAAAGTCTTTTTATCAAATCCATAATCCCTAACAATCCTATACTCTGATTTTATAATTATACTGCCATCAACTACCACAATATCAGAACTGGGCAAAAATAGATTTCAGTTTTGCAGAAAACGTTTTAGTTCATCAAATAACATCTGACTTGGCAATCCTCTAAAACTGTTGTCTACCACCCCAGATATCAAACCAGCCCAGTGAACTGTGCTGTAATGTTCGTGGTTGCAGCTCCCTGGAAGACTGCTATGCTCTAAAATGATTTAAAAGAAAATTTCTTTCTACCTAGAATGCACATTGTGGTTAGCAGAGGAAATCTCTTCTGAGCTGTATACATGATTAGTTAAAAATCTGTGCCTTCTAGTACAGAAAATTAGATTAAGTATCCACTTTGCAGACCTTTAATTTAATTTAGAGACTGATACCATATTGCTTCCAAGCTTTATTTCTTAAAGAAAAACCAAAAAACACAAAAGATGGACAGGCTGTGCTAATGATATTTGACAGTTCTTTGTCCAAGAGAACACCCTCCCAGAATGTATTTCCAAAATAGCAAAAATTTTCGTGGCTAACATATGTTGTGAATTAAAATGACTAATGACAGGCTGTGATACAAAATGACATACACAATGTTCTTTTCCCCAAGTTTATTACCAGTCCATACCTCTCAAACCAAGCTCATAATCAGCTTCATGACTTTTTGAGAATGTGCTTGTTTCTGTGGCTGTTATCAGCAAATCAATGTGATTCTGTGCTTGTAAAACTTCATCGTATGTTCAGCTGTGTTCACAGAACAGTGCTTGCCCATCAGTGATACAAGGATCAGCTTACACCATCTGCCAGGCAGAATCACACAGAACAATCTCATGATACTGTCAGAGCCACTCACCCTCCTGTGGCAGCTTTCCTGGCTTGCATCTGATTCTGCCTCTGGTTGCATTCTTGGGAAACAATCCTCTCCCTCTTGGGGCTTGCAAAACCCCCAAAACTCCTGAAGGAATTTTACAGGTTTGGTTTTGTTTTGTTTTGTTTCTTGACAAGCTCAACTTGCAGGTCATTGTGAAAGTCCAGGTCTCAGTGCTGTCAAATGCTTTGGTCAAACTGACTGATAGGAAAGAGAACAGATGTGCTGTGCCATTCTTTTCTGATTAGTTCCTCACTGGCTGCATCTCTGCTGCATTTTAAGCTGCATCATGAGTCAAACAGCTGTACTGGACTATGTTATTCTCAAAAACGAATTCTAGTAGTGTTCTACCCAAGACATGATAATTTTTTCTGGTTTTCTTTTTTTTTCAGTTGTCAATGGTAATGAAAATGGCACTTTTGAAGACCTGTCCCTCCTAAGTTTTCCAGTTTAAGGGAACAAAGCAAGACCTGAGAGACCATTTTGGAGGGAGCAGAGGGATACACAGAACTAAGAGAGATTTCTGATGGAGTGTGGGAGTGTGTGTTAAGCAAGGCACCAGAACACTGCATTTTCTAATGGCTTTGTAGATCTATTTATCAGTTCATCCATTTGATTCTGTTTCTTTTACTGACTCTGAACACACCTGTCTCCTTTTCCTAGGTCTTTTAATCCCTCTGACAGCTCAACAGAAACTCAAAATGAAAAGCTTTTGTGTTATTTATAGAACGTATGCATAGATCCCCATAATGTTACCCCTAATGTCACAGCTCCACAAAGCCTGTGGTGGGCTTTCCTCATGTATAACCATTTTATAACTCTATAACTGTTTGCTTGGCTTGGATTAGGTATGAAGCAGATTTTATTTGGATACCTGTCTAGCCCAGTGTTGCAATACAGAGCCTTGATTCTAGATCAGTCATTTTGTTCCATTTTTTACTGATGGCCCTTCATAAATCAATCTGGGCTCAGTTTTGCTCTGACACTCATGAGCTATGAAGTCATCAGAACCTTGCAGACATAAATCACCTGATTTGAGGTCATTGTGCATTCATTGTTCACACAACAATGATTTGAGATTAAAATCCAGATCAAACCTAATACAAGCTCTACAAGCAGTAGAATACCATACTCTTGGCAACAGAATACCTTGGATATAATTTTTGTTCATTTTTAAAGGCCAGTGAATAGTACCACACACAATATTCAGAGGTATTAATGAGCCTAACTACTTGCTCACAATTTTGGTACCTCTATAGCTGTAAATATAGACCAAAATATTAATAGTACACAGACACTATTTGCCTGATCTGTTCCCTGCTGGTGCTTAATACTTGTAACTTTCACCAATTTCTGAAGCTGAAGCATTTGTAAATATCAGACAACTCCACTCTGTTTATACAGAAATGAATTCCTGATCTGGGAGCAGTTCCTTAGCATCACTCAGAAAAGCACTTAGGCCAAAAGCTAATATGTAAAGCTCGCATCTAATCTATATAGTACAGATTAAGCAGCCTTTGTTCCTTCCCCCAGATGGGAACAAGTCTGGAACTGGACTGCCAGAAGGACTTAGCTCAAACTTTATTCATCTTTGATCTCCTGCTGAGACCAGCCAGGCCAAAACAGTGTCTCACAGCCCCAGTGAACAATATTTCTGTCCAGGGTTTTGAAAAACTTTGGACCTACAGCATGTTTGTAATGCAATTTATTATTTTTTTTATATGCAGAATATATTTATATGCATCCAAGAATGCTGGGCATACACAGTACTATCTGATGTTTCCACCTGCTAGTTCTATCAGGGCAGACACGAATTCTTCAGAAAATTACTGAACCATTTTTTCCAGCAGAAAGGGCATGAGGATACACCCAAGACTACTAGGCATACAACAGACTGGTAATTTTTTATATTTGGAAAAGGTAACATCTAAATTTGACATGGTTTCTTGAAATAAAGGCAAAGATCTATACTGGCATTGTCTTGCAAAAAAAAAAAAAAAAAGAAAAATACAGAAGGGCAGCAGCATCAATTCTGTTGTCCTAGAAGTCAAAAGCAGGCTGGAGACCTGTCCAGGACCAACATTGTTGTCATCCAACTAATTATTTCATCAGTTAAAAATTTTAATCAATACCATAAGAAAAAAACCCCATTAATTAGCACCTGGAACATAGATGTTTTAATTATGCAGTACTAGCAAATAGAATTACATCCTCATTTTCAGAATTAACTAGTGAGCTCTGAAAACATGTTTCTGCTTTGCACCTGCCACTCTGTATTAAACAATCAAATAACTCTTAAATCTCATCAAATGAACTCCCAAAGTCATTGAAGAGATAATAAACGAGGTTACAACACTCATATGGTATACAGTTAAATGTCTTTCATATATCTTTAAGTGGTTATTAATCTCTGAATTAGTTTAGAATACATTAACCTTCAAGGTAAATTAGATCAATCAAGAAAACGACTCACAAGTCTAGGTCTATCTTTTTTGTTGAAATTCAGAGTGTGTGCCAAGAATGCAACAGCAGCAGGGAGAAAGTGTTCAGATGCAGTTTTTCCCTGAAAGTATGACATTTTCCTGGGGAGGGGCTGGGCATGCATGTTCTTCTTGATGCTTATGGGTAAAGTTGTTCCCTAGGATAAGAGGAATCAATAACCAGATGAGAACAAAATGCTTTCAAATGTGCTAAAGGGGAATTATGCTGTGAATGCAGAATGACATGAAGCCCATGAAAATGAGGTGTAATCATATCCTCAGCTCAATTTATTTTCCACTCGGGGTTTATTTTAGCCTTGTTTACTTTAATTATAGAAGTGGCTGAAAAGCTTATTCTGTGCTATATTGCATATGGCACACAGTCCAGACATTTGTCACATTCTGCTTCAAAATTATTTCAATCTTCAGCTTCTGGACTTCAGATCTTACAGAAAAGAGGTGCTTAAATACTTAGGTGGGACTGGACCACCATTAGAGATACTACATAATGTCATGCTCTAAGGACCTATGAATTCAATGTTTAGCCACTATGTTCTGAAGGAGTACAAGGACTTCAATAGCAAGAAGACTAAACTGAAGTCAAGTGGGCTTTAAGGGGAATAACTGATGGCAAAAGCTTTGTGATGGTATAAACTAATGACTTATTTTGCTGTTGCAAAATGCCATGAGTAGTTATCCCAGCTTAGCTGACAACTGAGAGGTCACTAAGAAAAAGTCAGGCTCCTGTGTCTGTCAGAAGATAGTGAACTGGTTTTACAGATCACACCAGTGATCAGCATCACTATTTATAATGCTGTATTTCAAATGTACACTTTAAATCCTTAGCTATGAGAAGTGTCACAGGAGGTGCACTTCCTCTACCTGTTGTTAGTGAAGTTTAGCTTTTGTGCATGGTCATAACACACTGAAAAACTGAAGGAAATTGATATCCTGAAAAGCTTTCCTCTGTCTGGTAAGAGGATTATTGTATTAAAACTTCAAAAACTGCATTTCACCTTGACATTAGACTATCCAGAAGGATGAGATTTACAGTGCTGATAGATGACATATTAAGACTCTATGTGTTGTTTTGCAAATGGACAAAAATAATTTAACACATAAACCTAACACATAATTTTAATTCCGGTATAGTGTGTTCCAAGGTAAAAGAAAATACAAATGGATCTTGCAAAAATGAGATCTGAGGACAGGATGGAAAGGGAGTAATACTGAATATGGGCTCTGGTTTGCAAATAGAGTATATTAACACCTGTTATAGGAAATCATTTTGCTCTTGCCAAACTTCTCAAATATTTGCATAATCCTATTTTCAGTGAGACTGCTTCCAGGCTGGGATTAGGTGCACTCTACAGGCTTTAGCTGGGCTAGAATATAAGGGCTGGAACCTGCCCTTTTTGCCTCCAGGGTACAATATGTTATGACCCAAGTCATCTCATTTAAACCACTTCTCCAATCTACAAATACTCACTTTCCAACAAGGTCCAAAGCACCTTGCATAAAGCAGATTATGTTTGCCCAGATGACCAAAATGAGTATTTCTCTTGTCTTAGAGCATCACACCCTCACAGTCCCTCAGAAGTCCCACTGCTCAGACTGAAGGGGAGCAAAGGATCTGTGCCATGCTTGTCTGCAGCAGTGCCACTGCCTTGAAGCATTAGTCCTACCAGTTGTGAGGAATTTTCATCACTGGATGGTGAAAGCTCCTGTGGAAGAGTGAGATCTAATTCTGGCTTCTCTTGAGCCTGTGTTTGGGGACTTTAGCACAGTAAAAGCAGGCTACCAGATCCTGGTTTGGGGTGGATCTCCAGAATATCACAGCCATTCAGCCAGCAGAGCTGCAAAAATGTGCTCCTCAACTCTTCCCTTCTGAGCTATTCTGCACCTGCTGAGATAATGTTCCTACTTAATCCTAATTGCAGAGAACTGAGTAAAAGCTTTGTCCTTGTGCATCTAAGAATAAAGACAGCATTTCAGCAATCATGTTGCAATTAAATACAAGTCTGGATGTGCATGTTGCAATTAAAAATATGTGTTTCCTTAAAACAAATCAGTTTTAATTGACATTCTAATTGAAAGCCTATTAAATGTAGTGGTAAATGCTATCTGAGAGATTATTTAAAATCTTGACACCTACATGATGCTTTACAAAGTTCTGAAAGTATTGACTAATTCACCCTTGCAATAGCTGAGATGGGTAAGTAAACACGTCTAGCTAATCTGAGGAGGAGAAAAAACTGAACAGGTACTTCGTTTTTAAAAAAAAAAAAATTAAAATTTCAGGAGCATACTGATTTTAACTAAGTGTTAAAAAAGTGAGGGTTTGGGGTTTTTTATATCTTCACGGAGCCCAATCAAAATAAACATTTGTTGCAGCCCTTTGCTCATGGTAGTGTTAGAAAGGCCAAACCATCCTAGTTTGAAAGTCCTTGTAGGCCATGACATTCCTTTGAGAGCAATCCATCAAAAACAAAGGCTCAGTATGAGAACAGAAGCAACAACGATATGAAAGTAACATGTAACAGGATGAGAACAATGCACAGAAACATTTTTGTAGTCCCCAAAGAATTGTTGCCCCAACTCCCTCAACCAGAGGTGTTATTTTTGTGATTTTTACATAAAATTTAAGAAAATCTTCAGTCAGTGGCTGCAATTAAATACCTGAAAATACATTTTCCTGTGTTAATGGTTGGCTTATGCCTTAATCACACAGAAAACATGAAGTTTATGGTATGAGCTGGACTGATACTAAGTACACTCAGCAGTCTCACTAGGATTTGTCTTAATTCTTCAACTTGTAATACTCTTATCTCAGAGATTTTGGTAGTGCTCCTCTGGAGGCTGCCACAGTGAGTAAATTTATTTTCAAGAACACTAACAGCTATAAGAAAAGAAGCAAATTCAAAGCAAGTACAGAGCTGCCTGGACAAAAATCAAATGTCACAGGAAAAAGCAAAATCACTTAACTTAAACCCTACTTCTAATCAACTTAATGGTTGCCCTTATTCAAACAAGATCCATAGCATGAGATTTGTGTCCAATCAAGCAAGTTGCTTTACAGATCTCTTATACTGTTAACTAAGCTGACACGACAGCATTTGAGGCCAGGAATTATTTAGTAAATTTTTTTAATAATTAATCAAATAAAAAACTCACTCTACTTGTGGTAAATTTGAGAACAGAAAGGGAAACAATGTGTTTGAACAAGCTGTTCATTCATTATTATTCAGTTCTAATAACTCTTTGCATGGGGCTGCTTTCCTTTACCTGTGACACTTGTAAGGAGACCCATTATTACAACATATATATTACAACATATAATTCTGTATTTAACATAACTAAAGAGGCAAGTTATAGTTTTCTGTCTCCCTATTTAGTCTCTGTTAAAATGGCTAATGTGAATATACAAAAACTACTTAATGTGCCAAGAAGAATTTTTGCAACATTTTTTAATCCTCTGTGGGTCAACTGTTCAGAAAGCTTTGTCAGTACCCCAGGCTCCATCAAGTTTATAAATCACACTTTTACTCTAAGGATATGCTCTGAGTGCCTGGATACTTGTCTGTCTTCAAGTTTTATGAACTAATTCAGATACAATATAAAATGATGTGAACTTTGTCTGAAAAGGAAACCCTGAAGAATTATTGTATAAATGTCAGCATGTCTTTACATTGCTTCCTCTTTTAATGACTGCTGTACCTAGCAGGCTCTGGCTAAAAGGAGGCATCCAAACAACCTCCAGCTCTTCCAAACACACATTCATGCTCAAAATGAAAATCTTCTCAGTCCAGATAAATGGCTAGTTGAAATCAGGACCACTATGTGCAGTTTGTCTCTTTAGCTACAACAGACTGGACATCACACCTGGCTGGCTCTGCCCCACTCATACTGTTAAAACAGTTAAAGAATTCCCCTCTCATTAGGGACTAAGAGACAGTAATTCTTTTCTGTTTAAACATTTTGCAGGCACTAGTGATAGGCGTGTTTTAAACTGCAATCACTATACTGTACACTACTGTGGAAAGCTGAGATAAGGATTCCAAATACCTGCTTCACAGAGAAGTGAAATGAAAGATTAGCTCTTTTTAAAAGGCAGGAGAAAAAGGGGGTGGGGAGAATAAAGAAATCAATTCCAGCGAGCTACTAAGAATTCACCTCTTGACCTGAATAATTACTCATGATATCCTCTAAAATATCAGTGTCACTCTAAGGGGTTTATCATTTGAAGTGTCACTTCCATGGTAGCCAGTACTATGATTATAATCCCTTCCAAGCGTTTAAATGCTCTAATAAAGCTCAATATCAATAATCAAGGAAGGAACAGTTGTAGGCTTTACTGTATTTTTCATCTCATTATTCTTCATAAAATGGCTGTGTCCTTTCTCCTCACAGTAATGCTGCCTTGTCTAGTGATTGTACACACTTTTTAAGCCACAGAAAAGATGAGCAATGATGTGCTTTTTCAGATTTTCCATTTGTGAAAAATAATAAAATCTTGAAAATTACATTAGCCTAAACTCTAGTAGTGCAGTAAGGCCTAGCAGAGTGTCTCTAAATGTCTAAGGTCTCTAATGTCTCTAAATTATGCCAACATCATGATAACTGGAAAAAAAAAAAAGGAAAATAAGTGGTTTGGGTCACAAAACAAACCCCAAATGACTCAAACCTAACATTAGAGAGAAAAGACCTTTAGCATTCACAGGAACAGTCTTGTTTTCCTTGAGTACCACAACTGTATAAATGAATAATTCCACTCTAGGAGACCAAAGAACAGCAGGGATAATGCAAGTTCTCCACACCTTGTCAGCATTCTACCTTTGGGTTCTTTTCTGAACTAAGGCCCTCACTGGCTTCATAGCTGCCACTGGAATCAGAGTTAAACATTATTAGCTGCCATTTTCTTTTCTGTAACAAAGCCATATTCATACCAAGGCAATAATTTCTCACAGTCATTTCCAATACCTGCAGTCTGACAGCAGAGCTGGCACAGCAGTCACTTAGGAGTAAATTTTAAAGTGTTACAAACAATTAATGAGAAAGTGATCACTTAAGTTTCACTTGTGAAAGCACTGGCACTGTAAAACGGGTTTCCCAGTTCTTTGATGCCATCTGCTGGATGCTTCTTATTATGGGTTAAACTCAATCACTAGAGCTCAGTTTTCACCTGGAAAGTCTTTTACATTTTCTTTGGTTCATAATTTAATGAGAAGTGCATTGGATAGTTTTCTTCAACATAACAAATGAAAGGTCTGGATGTTTAGAAAAAAAATTCAAGATACCAGCACCTCCTGAGACTGTAACCTTGTTCTCATGCTTTTGGGCTGAGAGTTTTATCAATACAACAGGAGAAGGCAGAGCTGAGTCACCCAAGCCATTACTCATATCATCTGCTATAAAATAACTGGCCACCTCCTTCTCCCTTCAGTGCCTAAAACAACTGTGGGTCAATACAGAATTGCTCTAAATACTTTGATGCCAAAGTACTTCAATAATAGAGAAACCAAGTGGGGTTTTTTCCATGTTCACACTGAAGAATAAATGATGCAGAATTGACACAATCTCATACTCATATTAAGAATGACAACTGTAGATTAATATTTGGCCAATTGAATTCTCTGTCCCCAGAGTTTTGGAAAATAGCTTAAAATTATTTAAATATGCTACAGTTTAATTTTTAAAAACAAGGTAATAACAAGCAGGTACTTCCACAGAACAATACATTAAGCAAAGAAGGCAAAAGTGCAAGAGAAGAGTTACAGTGAGCAAGCACACCATTTTTTAAAGGTGTAAAGAGTCAGCAAATTAAGATATTTAAAAATTACATTCAACTCCATATAATGATGGAAGAATAATTCCAGGGGTTGATGCTGACATAGCATCATCTACAAACAGTTCTGACATTAATTCAGTATATAAATGTGAATTTAGAAAATGACTGTTCAAGAAAATTAGAAGTTAAGACTCACCATTCTAAATTACAGCATCTTTTGTGACTCCCAAATGCAAAGCAGTAGATGACTGAATGTGACTGTGACTGCAAGAGCTTTCCTTCAATACCAACAGGAGCTTTAAAGAGCCCTCCTTTCTCCACTGTCAACTTGTTAGCACGTTGTGCTCTGAGCTAAGTGCTTATGCTATCTGAGCTAAGATTGAAAAACAAAGGCTAGATTTAGTAAAAGGATAGATTTAGTATTTCCAGGAGCTGCTAAAAACAGCTAAATAGCATTACAGCTGAATCATATCATATATTACAGAGAAACTCTTATCAAAGAGCCATTAGAGTGCAAATCAAAACTTCCACATTTCTATTGTTTTTATACTTGAGTATTTTCATGAGTGGAAAACAAGACTAAGAACACTACAATGTGTGCCTGGTTTTATTACTTTAATAAGCAATGCAAAGATTCCAAACCTCATGCTTTACCAACAGTATGAAGCTAATGCTTTTCTGAACAAATAAATAACTACAATAACCCAAATAACAAAGTCCTCATTAAAGAGATGGAACCCAAGACAGGACAGTAAAAAACAAACAAACAAACAAAAGGTGGATTTTTTTTTTAAATGTAATTGGAACAATGTTAACAAAAAAACATTCAATAAAAAAGTTGTATGGCATATTTAGAACACCTTTAACTATCCTCAGCCTCAAGATTTATGTTATTTCCAAACTTTGCATAGAGCTGAACTTTCAGGTCAGATAACACCCTCTGAATTGATTCCACTCGGGATTCTAATGTTTCAATTTCTTCTTGTAAACTTTTCTGAAAAAGAAAAAAAATTCAACTAGTTATGTAAACCAAACTATGTCATGTTTGTCAGCAATATATAAAGAGGTAACACTTTGCCAACTGTTTGCCAAGTCAGGCTGTAAAACTGAAGCCAAACAAAGGCTGCCATGACTTCGTATACTGACATCCCAGTTACAATTTACTATGCATGCTCATTCTCTTCCTCAAATCATAAATCAAACATGAACTTTAGAAAATAAAAGGCTCAAAGGATGAATAGATTATCTCATTTCAGTGCTCATCACACTGTAGCCAGTACTGTAGCTCCATTTCAAACAAACCTTTGCCTCCTCCAGCATCTCTTGTGTCTCTTCTTGGGAATGACTTATGAAGACATCTCCAATTTGGTAGGGTATGAGAAGTGAATCATCATCATCCAGCATCATGATGTCATCACAAGCATCTTCCAAATTCTGAAGTTGTTTCTATTTATCAAGACATAAGAAAGGTGGTCACTTTCTACTAGGTAAATTATTGCAATGAATGTCATTGCATTCAGACAGTCATGCTATCAGTTAAACAATAAACTCAGTGAGTCTGCATACTGGGCAAAAATCCTACCTGCCAGCAGGATAACAACACATCTAATGGAACATTTCTAGAGAAGTAATTTGGCATATTAAATTCAATGAAGCTGTACCAGTAGAGATTTCTAGGCAATACTTGTTATCTTTCATTAATAGGATAATTAACTGTCTAGACAAGAGAAATACATCAGATTTAAGTTTTGCCAATAGCTGATATGCTGTTACATAGGATTTTTTTTAATTTAGCTAGAGAACAGAAAAAAAGACAAATAAGATGACAAATGTTAATTACTTTACTGCAAAAGTAATATTACTTAGAACCCCAGCACTTTAAGCCATCAATAGAACATCAACATAAAAATTTTTTCACAATGTACCTTTCAGGTAAAGAACTTACAGAAAGCATTTTGTGACAAGCATTAAAAAAAAAAAAAACTGTCAATACTTCTTTGCAAATATTATGAGTGATGTTTAAAGAAAATTAATAGTATAAAAAAATAACATAAAATAGAATGACGTTTCCTATTTATCCTATTCAGACTAGGAACAGAAAAACCTCTGCACTGTTAATGACAATCTCAAAAGAAGATCATAACAACCTCTTCACTGGGTCAAGAGAAATAAACATAAACAGTATCAAGCAGAAAATAAACAGCCATTACATAGAGACAATGTTTCATATACAGCAACTAAGGAGTTCCAAGAACAGCATACAGAAATATACTAGTGACCTTTATTTCTCATCACTTTCACTGTTTTTCCACTTGAACAGTCTCTGCCTATTATCAAAGTACCAAAAGCCCCACATTAGAACCCAAACATTACTTGCTGTTACCTACAACCCCTACTCGCTGTGTCACAGCTGAAAACTTAGGACTGTAAAGAATAAATTATATTTGAGGCAAATTTACCTTTTTCACTTCTATTTCTTCTTTCAGCTCTGTGATCCTGCTAGTATTTCTTGCAAACTTGTTAATTTTCTGTTGATCTTCAAAAGTAACATTAACATCTTCTGCAGCCTTCAAAAAGGAGAGATGAAAGCCAAGACTTAGATTAACTTGAATCTCACTACAAAACTTCTACAAAGCTTCCAAAAGCTAGCTTTACAGCCACTACATTCTGCTTGCAAATTCTTTAAAGCACCTCCTCACAAACCTCAGCAATAACCCACATGCAGCTGGGCAGAGGGCCCAGTAACACCTAATTTAAATACCATCTCCCCGTGACATTTTAATGCCACAGGTTGTGTCCTTGTACAGCTCGGAGAGTTGAACCCGACTTAGATTTGCTGCAGGAACACTGCAGGGCACAGCCCACAGCCAAATGGTCGCTGTCACCTGTCAGCCACATCATTCCCTGCTCATTGCTCAGCTGTGATGTGCTACAGGGGATTTAAAACCCACCGAACCGGGCCCCAGCGAGACCCTCCCTGAGGGACCTGCGGGCAGGGCTGGGGGTCTCCCATCTACAGGCAGCTTGGGCTGTCAGCAACCGCTTGCGACACTTCAAAACAGCCTTGACGGGCACAGCCTCCGTGTAACCAAATCCGCATTTGGCACGTTTGATAATACAAGAGATTTCGACAGATCCCGTTAACAGCGCCAGGACCTTCCCCCGCCGACATCCAACTGGGGGATTTTCGGCAGGGCCTAACCCAGAGCTGGCCTGACCCGGCAGCTGCCTAGCGAAAGGAACACCCGCCCTCCGGCCCCACACAGGGCTGCAGCCCGGGGGGCTGCGGGAAGGAGGGCAGGAGCTCAGAGAGGGACCTCTGAGGAGCCGGAGCGAGGGGTGGGAGACAGCGCTGGGGAGAGATGGTCGCACCGCCTCAGAACCGAGAGACGGCGGCCCGCAACGGCCCAAGGGCCCCGTCCGACGGCACCGGGAGGCAGCAGAGGAGCTGCGCGCTGCCCCCCGGGGAGCCGACGGCAGAGGGAGAGGCCGGGACGGGGGAAAAAAAGGCGCTCCGTGCCCTGCTCCCACACTCACCGCTTTCTTCATGGTGGCGGCCATGTTGGTAGGACCGATCTATTCGCCCTCCCCACAGGGGAGAGCCTGGGGACACGGGAAGGCGAGGAAAGACGAGGAAAAGCGTCCGGGAAGGGAGATGCTGTGCTGCTCGGGACTTGTCCTCACAGTCCTCAGCCCGGTGGGCTGCCCGGAGGCGCCAGAGAGAACACAGTAAATTGTGACCCATCCCCGCAGCGCTTGGTACCTCCCGGTTAAAACGGAGTGTCTGACTCCGCCCCGCCGCCCCGCACCCGCTGGGCTGCCACGGGGAGGCAGGTGGAGGGGCTTTGGCGCTGGTGCCACAAAGACCCGGGCGGGTGGGGACCTCCTGGGGCACCTCAAGGACCTCCCGGGGCACCTCAAGGATCTCCTGGGGCACCTCAAGGATGTCCCGGGAGAAGGCGCCTGAGCGTGCAGCCGGGGGCAGTCAGGCCTTGCCCAGCCTCAAGCCGGGACCAGGGATGACTCCGAGCTGTCCCCAGCCCTCACCTTGTGGAATGACATGGATGAGACCTTCCAATTCGAGTCATGGTGGAGGGACT
Source organism: Florisuga fusca (assembly GCA_038090715.1). Lineage (NCBI taxonomy): Eukaryota > Metazoa > Chordata > Aves > Apodiformes > Trochilidae > Florisuga > Florisuga fusca. The sequence continues at coordinate 6,057,544 of JAAWXA010000023.1, forward strand.
TATTTAAGTAAAAATAAATGTTTTTCTGAAGGGGCCGGTTGAAAGCTTCTGAACAGAGAGAGGGATAGCTGGCGTTTGCTGCGGAATTGCCTCCATATGCTCGAGTTTATTTAGCTTCTCACAGCTTTGACAAAACAAAACACACACACACAAAAAGATAACAAACAAACAAACAAACACAACCTAAAGAAACCCAATGCAAAACAAAACCAAACCAAACCCGGATATCATAACATTTCACAACTGCAGGGGAGAGGCCAGGCACTGCGTGTTCCTGACTCCCCGGCAGTGGGTACAAGACCTGTGATCCAAAAACCTGGGAGTGGATGGGCACATATGGATGTTAACCAGCACAATGGCTCAAAACTGGACTTATGAAGACATTTGCCCTGGGAGAGGCTGTGTCCTGGTCACCGCTGCTGCTGGAAGACTCGAGACACTCCTGCTTGGGTCTGCCAAGACCTTCTGGAAGAATGATCAGCATCTCTGGTACCTGCAAGCTTTCAAAAATTTAAATCCACTTCAAGGTCCCAAATTTATAACCTTTCTTTCTCAAACTGTGCTTAAAAAAGCATAATACCCTGATTGTACACAATGATCGTGGTCTTCAGACACTTATTCACGACACAGGAGGTTGATGTACACTTCTCTTCATGGTAGAGCTGGTTTGAGAACTCTCTTTCAAAACTGCTTTTTGTTGAATAAATGTAAGAAAGTCTCAGCTATTTGTGGGAATGATTGCAGCAGATTTCTAGCTTTTGAATTATTTGAGGGCAAAAACTTTCTGAATTATTAAAACATTCTATAATGGATATTTATTGAATGAAGTTTCATTTTCTTCAGTTCAGAATGACTGCTCATTCAAAACTCCCATTACTAACTAGTCGAAAAGAATGGAATAAAGAAGAAAATCTCAGGCTGAGTTACTGGGTTGGGGGTTTTTTGGTGCATAATTTTGGCTTCTTTACCACTGAGGGAAAAAATTAATCACAAAAGTTCTCCCTAAAGAACTATATATATTGTTATTAGCATACATAAAACCAATCCTAAGTCTCTCTCAGAGAACAAATTCTCATTTCTTTGACCATTCTCCTGCTCTTCCTTAGTTTAGCTATCTTCTCTCTTCTGAAAGGTCTTACTATGAAAAGATATCGTCTAAACTATGGTTATTTCCATGGGTGGATTAGCTGAATTACACGTTAAATTTCAGCCAACGTAATTTCCTTCAAGAGAAAAGGAGAGGATTTCATAATAATTGGATGACTTGATGGCTTTGAAAATCCTTTTCTCCCACATGCTCAGGCAAGATTATGGTGTGAGCGTGTTGCCAGGAGTAACTTTCTGTAGACCTTTCTTAAGTAAATAAAAGTGAAAACAGTGCACATGTGAAAACATCCAGTGGTGGAGTAAGATAAACTCATTGAACTCAGTGACCTCATTTCTCTTTCTGTTGCATAAAAGGACTTGCTCTTTCTTGTACTGGTCTTTGTTGTTGTGGGTGCAGTTAGCTTCACCTTGCATTTTGGTGGGATCCCTTCCATGGTCTGTGTAACCCCCACACCCTTCATCTTACATCTGCTTTGTGGTTCTTCTTCACGTTTTCATGTGCTGTCGCCTTTTGCAATCAGCTCAGTGGGAAAGAGTCTTCCCATGCTCTTTGCTGCCTGAGTTGTTCTGGATTAACAAACTCTTTACCCTTTTCCCTGAAGCTACACAGAGCTCTTTCTCAGTCTCTGAGCATCTTGAAATACTCACACATCAACCATGTTTCTTAAAAGAAGTTGTATTAAAAATGGAGAAACCCTAATGGCAACAAAGCGATCTCGGTTTGTCCAGATTTAGCCATTATGAAGTGGATTGTTATTAGCAAAAGTTGCACAAAGTTGCACTATTTTACCTGTACTAGCATATTAAAGGGGTGCAGCTTCCATATCATGTCAGATAGCTCTGCAGCATCAGCTGCACCCATGAAACCAAGGGGAGTTTCTGCTGGTTGTTTGTGCCTGAGATAGAAACTGGAGATCCCCTTTTGCTGGGAAATCCCTTTATAGTGAAGCACATTAGAAGACTTTACTCCACCTTTGTGGACAGGATATTCTGTAAACATAGTGATTTATAATCCCATCATCCTGGCTCAGCAAAACAGTTGTTGCCTCATGATGTTTTTATTTAAAATAAAAGGTTAAGATCTATCTCTGCAACCCTGCCCTTCCTCCCCACTCCTTGGCTTCTCAGTATCAGTAGTGAATATACTAGAGACCAAAGTATTAGCCATGTATTTCTGTTACTCCACAATCCATCCTACTCCAGAAATTCTTCTAGTGGTGGAACATCTCTGTTTACCAGGAACTTTTTATGGCCCATACTGGAAGCCTCTCTACAGGGCCTATAACTACAGCATTAGTCTTGCTCTTTTTTAATTTTTGTGGTTCATCCTCAATAAGAACTGCTCACAAAATACCTGAAATTATGTCTTTGGTTACACCTGCACAGTTAGAAATAATTTCCTTTCTCAGAGCAGCACACTTAGTGTCAGTCTCAAAAGCCTCTATGGATTTTTTGACAAATTTACGTAAAGAGGAGTGGAGTCCTGTTCACTCCTTAACCATCACTTTGCTGGATTCTTTCATCTTAAAACATTACCAATGGATTTGCCACTGAATCTGGAGACCAGTTCTGTCTGGAGCAGGTCTGTCAGTAACATGCCCTCTCTGTGACATGCTCAGCATTTTTTAATCTGCCCAAGTTTAAGATGTGCTCATTTGATATTTTACCAAATAGAGCAATAAATGTATTAAATGTTTTCCCAAGGGTAATAGTTGCGTTCAGTAGTCATACATCTGAGGAAACTAAACTCTTTCTACCCTAGGGAGGTCTGTGGCCAGGCATTTGAACTGAAATAAACAGCAGGATTTCAGGCTTTATCTGATGAAGTACTGATGCAGTCTGCTCTAATCCCTCCACAAGCAATGAATAGGAGTAACTGGGATGTGGCCCAGAGGGTACTGAGTTCATGGAAGCGTAGCCCAAGTGCCTTTTGGCTGACTAATGGTAAAGGGAGATAGAGTTTTCATATTTTCTTAGGGCTATAAGGAAGACAATGGAAGCAAAATGCCCTCAATTCACGACAATTCACTTAAATTCAAACTCTTCTCTTTGTGATTTTACAGAACTATTGCTGGATTAGCAGTATCTTTTACATATCAATTAGGTCATTCATCAGGAGATACCCCAAAGGTGACAGACAAGGTTTATTTCACACACCCTCTCCCCAGGATGAAACAGCAGTGTTCTGTAAGAGTAAAAAACATCTTAAATCTCAAATTTATTTGCCATTTCTGGGAAATTTAGGAACCAGATATTACCAAACTGTAGTCATGGACAGGATGATGATAATGCTAATAACTACCACTCCTCCTCTCTGAAGACTTCCAAATGGTCACAGCCATGGTGTTGTGCATCATTCAGAAGTCACTGCTTACTTAATCACTAACTTAAACTCTCAGCCATCTTTCTCCTGTATTGCAAGAGTCCAAGATGCTAACCTCATGAGAGCATCACCTATTATTTGGTATTTCAGGGGAATTTTGAGAACAGGTATTGATATCTGTGAAACTCTAATTCTCGAAATGTCATACACCTTATTAAAAAAATAACATGAAAGATTATTGGCACAATTATGCTTTATGAAATTTTTATAAAAAACGTGTCTACACAGGAACAATTAGATAAATACTTATTATTATAAGATAAATGTAAGCGAAATTTGCAAGAACAATGTTGTCTTTTCTTTGACAAACTGTCTAAATCCTTGATTTTGTCAAACAGTTTTCGTATTCTACTTATATTGTGGAGTTATTAATACCACTGGAACTCCAAAAAATTTTCATAATTTTTCACTACCATAACACAAGTGCTATTTTGCATGTTAACTGCAGATGAGAAAGGCAACTGAACAGGTACAATATCTTAGCAGAAGGTTAAATGTATAATTGCAAAGAAAAATCAAGTACAAATATACATGTTTACTCTTAAGTATACTGTTTCTGGAAGCAGAGCTAAAATCAAGATTAATTTTCCAGTGGGGAAAAATTACCAAGAATTACTGTCTCAGAACGTGGATAGCTGTATACATTCATCATGGTTGAGGCCCAGGCTGTTAGGGGGTTTTACAGCTGGAAAAACACATAAATGCCTACAAAATTTAGGTGCCTTTGTATTGGGAATGCCTGAGGATCGACATTTTGAACTGTACAGAGATGTGACACCCCATGTCTCCAGGTGACATGGCAAATTTCAGCTGGCTTGAATCTTGGGCAAAACCTCACCACCCAAATGCTTCTTTAGACTTTATATGGAATCTTTCACAGTCCCTCCTAATGACCTTTAGGATCAGTCAATAAAGATAAATAACTAGATGTTGCACATTTATACAGGACTGTCTGCAGGTCTAACCTTAAGTGAATTAAGGTGACCTAATTTTTAGATAATCATCTAAAATCAGTAACACCCAATGCACACAAAAAAAAAAGAATGTAATGGTGATTTATTGAATATATAATTATAGGCTTTTGCTGATACTGCTTACATGTTATGGATGATTATGCAGCATAAAAGAGGATAAGTCACTCTGTTCAAGTGGTGAGAAAAATACAATTTACATTACACCTTTTTATATCTGCAAGATTTTCTTCGCCTAACATCATGTTATGCTGATACCATCAGCAATAAAGTGACACTTATTTTTACACTGTTATAAATGTACATAATTTTACAGTAAATAACCAAAGTGCATCCCTACACAATGGGACAAATGTAAAATGTCATTAGATTGTCAATTAATCCTGCCAGCAATTGCAGGACAGATTAGTTTACTTGCACATACCAGCTTAGTATGGAGTTATCCACCCACAATTATTTCTCAGTCACAAAATCATTATTCTATTAGGTACTTTTGAGCCATCTTGAGGGATTCAGTTCAGTCTGAATTCTCTCCATTTCCCCCTGGAAACACTGGAGACTGGTAAAGAGAAACCAGTGCTTCCAGTATCATCTTCCATGGCACAGTATCCACTACTGAAATTCCTACCTCCTGAACATGAACCATATGCTTTGTAAAATGAAATGTGCTGACAGATTCTAAATGCTCCTGCTTTTTAAACTAAATGTGCCTTTCACAGTGCTGTGTGGAAGGTGAAGAAGGGTTCTAGACTTCTCTTAGTTCTGTCCAAAAGAAAGATTCAGCCTGAGCCAATAACTCCTTCTCACAGCATCCTAATGTACAAATCCTATGCTACAACAACTCCTTTTTCTGCTGGAGGAGGACTAGATTGCTAAATGAGACAAGAAACTGAAAAAGCCCAGGCAGAGGTTGTAGGTATCAGAAGAAAAGGGAAGAGCCAGGCAAGTCAGTTCCAAACTGACTTCAGAACATCTTGTCATGGCACTCTTATTTCTTGGATATGCTGTAAGCTTAACCTCTCTAAAGAATGAAGTATGCATGGAGAATTGCTTTTTTTTCATGTAAAGCAGATAATAAATTCGCAGAAAAGATGGTTCAACCTTCCTTAAGTCAACATTGGATATGCTTAATTTAAGTCAAGAAATCTCTTCATTTTCTTGACCCATGTACTTACCTAGAGACTCCTTCAATAGCTGAATGTTGCAATGTTTATTGCAGAAGCAGATATCTCAGATAGGTCATGGCCAGCTAGAAGATTCCTTGGCTGGTGGAGTTTGAGCTGTTCGTCTACCTTTCTTTTTTTCTAGATCTCTCTGGATTGCCTTGGTCTCAGTTTGCTCGCCAGACACTCCGCACTGCTACTGTCATCTTGTAAGAGTGTAATTATTTAGGATGCAGTTAAAAAAATAGTGTTTGAGTGAACATATAATAAAAATTTCTTTTGCTTTCATATTACATTGGGTGTCTGTAAAATAACTTTGAGATCTCACTTTACAAATAGATTTCAATTTCTCTTCTGTAGAGTGGGAATTACTGTACTTTCCCATTTCTTAAGATGAGGCTAAATTTATCAGTATTTTCAAAACTCTAAGATCTTCAGCTGGAAAGAGACAGAGAATTAAATGTGTATAAACAAACATAAGCAAAAAACGTAGAATAACAACTTTGTGTTTTGACACTAGAATTAACAACTTGCATTCAGCTTGTCTTCCAGAGCACTGTGAAATGCTTTGCCTCTGACAGAGACTCTCCCTCTGCAGTCTGCTCATTCTCCACACAGGAGACTTCACAAGCATTTTAAGGCCAAAACAGCAAAAGACTTTTTCCAACAAGGAGAAAGAGTAGAGGTTAGGAGACAGGAAATGGGTAATATGTCACAAAACAAACCTGGAATTACAGGTCTTAAGAAAGAAAATTCTCTTCCAGTCTAAAACCTTTTCCCACAGCAGAGTTATTTTGGAAATATTTAGTGTTCTTGAAATGTGCTGTATGAAAAGCACTTGATTCACTTTGCATGAGCTCCATGCTTTTTTTATATGTTTTACAATACATTGGAAGTTTAGCTGCTGCATTTCAATGAGATTTCCAAACACACCTCAGTCTCTTAAATCCTGGTGAGGAGTTCTTAGCTTGATGGAATTTCCAAGCTGTATTTAAGGACTATGTCACTGTTGTTTCCCAAGAGGTAGGACTAGTGATTGCTTAGGAAGCAGCTCTAAAACTTGGACTTCAGGTACTGATTAAATGGTTTAGTGATGAAAAAGATATGCTGTGATACAACCTTTCTGTACCTCTAGAGCAGCCCCAGTCAGATTTAGAGAAGCATCACACTGGCAGATCATTTTTCAAGGAACATTCTTTCTTGACATCTGAGACTGAAAAATCAAAACACTTCTATTTTTTATGTAGTAAAAGAAGGGAAGCATAGAAGAATAAATGTCATAAGCTATTTAGTTTTGATCTTCAGATGTGTCCTGATCTTTGACCTAAAAATACTCTTTGCCATAGTACAGAACTGAAGAGGGTTTTCAGTGACAGTTGTCATTAGCTGTTAAAATTATAAGAAAATATTGGAAAGTCTTGTAGATAGACATCTGTGGGACAATGGTGACATCTTCATTGTTACCAGTGCCTTAGTGGAGTGTTACTTCTGTGAGGATATGCCCCCAGAATTCACTTCAAGAACCCTATTTTATATAGGGGGTTTGTTTTATGTTTAAGATAACCCTTGATATGTTCTAAAGGTCACAAGAAAAGATCTTGCTGAAAATTAAAGGCTTGTTTTTGAGATCTCTTAAAAGGAAGGGGAGGAAGCAAAGGCTGAAAATGCCCTTAGAACTGCACTTTAGCAGAAATTGAGGCAATCATTAGCTCCAGGTCTAGCTAAGCTACCAATATACTAGCTTCCTGCCAGAGGGTTACATCACGACCACAGAAGTTAAATAAAACCTTTTCCATTCTGTAATTTAAAAACAGCTTAATAGAGAAGATTTCGTATTAACAGGGTGGTTTCTTCCCCATAGCAAAGATGAACATGGAAAAACTGACCTGTGCCCACTGTAGTCTTGACTTGCCTATTCCAGACTCTTCTAAAAAGAGATTGTTTCACAGGCACTAAGCTGTGACCCTTCAAATGAGTTAATTTTGATCTTTTTAATAGTCAGGTGTTCAGAGAGCACACAAGTTGTCTCTTCTTGTTGGGTTTATCAGAAGAACTTATCATTGAATGAAGCCCAGACTTCTGTCAGTCTACAAAGACAGCAAGATGTGTTTTCAGTAGAATTGGTTTAAAGAAAACAAACTGCAAGAATATCAACTTGTTGTGGTGTTTCCATAAAAAAAGAAAAAAAAATTGCAAACCTTTATAACAGCTTTAATTTTAAAGTCTGCCTGGGAAGTCCTCCATTCTAGTGGCTCACATAGTATGATACCATAGAAGAAAATCACTGAAACAGAGGAGCAGGATTGGGAAGGATGTACAAAAAATTCAGTCTGTAGTGAGATGTCACAGTTTTGTACATTTTTCTCTGTGTTGATCACTGCTACCTTGGTCTTCTTACTGTTATTTATTTGACTCTGAGACATGTTCAACATGGGTCTCAGGTTCCATGTCAAACCACTCTTCTGATTATTTTTCTGTGTGTCCCTTGTCTTACACATCCATCTATCTGCACAGGCTGCATCTTACCGTCAGGCAGTCAAATATAAGGGATTAAGAGCTGAGTCACAAAATGCAGCTTGGGAAATACGAAAAAATATAGTGTGGAGTGGGAGACAATCAAGTTCCCATTGTATCATACCTCTCTTTCCTGGAAATCCTCTGGTTTACTGGTAGGTTTTTGTCTTGAGACAAGATCCAGAGCCTCTCTGACTTCACTCGCAGGGAGGACACAGCCAAGGACCCAGGTGACCCAAGATGCTTTTTCCCTGCCAGCACCTCTCCTGCCTGCACTTAGTGTGAAAACCTTTGGCTCTCTCTGAGGGTTACTGTGCAGTTTCTGATGAAAAGACAGCAATAACTGGTTTTTGTCAGAATTTAATGGCTGTCACCAGTGACAGTGAAGGTAATTTTGCCTTCTCAGATGATGCACTCACATGCCCTTTTCATAAATAGGTGGTTAGTCAGCCAGAGAGGGTAAGACCAGAACACACACCTAAACTTGTTATTCCTCAGCTCCCTTCATTTTTTCATTCCATCATTTCAAAGTGCAAACACTGAAGGAAGGTGGAACTTTTCAGCCACCTGTGCGTTGTATGAACACCACATCCCCCCCCCTCCCACCTCATGCGGATGTGCCTTGGCTGCCTCGCCCCAGACAGACGGATTTTTAAAAAAAAAATGAAGAGAGAGAGGAAAAAATAGCTGTATGAGACTGTTCTTAGGTCAGCCGGGTAGTTCCGCGGGGAGCGGGTGCCCATCACCACCATCCCCACCGCGGGGCTCGGAGCGGCGGCAGCCCCGGGAGAAGCCACGGGGCTGGGANTCCGCATGAAGCTGGGGGCTTTCGACTCGGTGCACATCGCAGCCCCCTGCCTCCTGGAAGCCCTGTACCGTCGGGAGAGTGCCTGCCCCCAGCGCTTAGAGATCAAGCCCTGGAAAGCCTATCGGGACTATCGCGACGAGGGCTACGGGCTGCTGATCCTGTAAGTGGCACCCACAACACCGGGGAAGCCCTGGGGAGCTCCAGGAGGGGCGGCTGCTCCCCACGGGTGAGCCGGAGGGGGGGGGAATGCGGTTTCCGCGGTGCCCGAGGGATGCTGCGATCTCACCGATCCCGGTGCCCGGCTCCCTCCCCGGGCTTCGCTCCCGCGGGGCGGCTGTGCCGGAGGAGCCGCCGCCCGGGGCTGCCACCGGAGCCTGTTCCATCCCCGGTGCTGCTCCCGGAGCCTGTTCCATCCCCGGTGCCCCGGGAAGCGGCTGCGGTGTCAGGTTTGTGCCCGTCGGAGCGATAAAGGCTCATCGGCTCCCGGCGCTGCCGGGGATGTCTTGTTGCACATGCCGCGTGTTTGGGGTTATTTTCTTTCTGTCTTCTTGAAGTCTTTCTCTCTTCAGCTTCGCTGTTTTTTCTTTGTCCTGTTTTGTTTTGTTTTGTCTTGTTTTGTTTATTATTTTTTGTTTTGGTTTGTTTTTTTAATTCAATCTAGGGAAGGAAAGGACTGGCAGAGGGTGAGAAGTGCCTTTCAAAAGAAATTAATGAAACCCAAAGAAGTTGAAAAACTGGACACCTTGATCAATGAGGTACTGAATTTCGGGAAACTCTTTACCCTCACGCCCCTAAAAACCTGGGAAATGAAAGTAGATCAAGTGATACAGTTTACCCAGATAGCTGTTGATTTGCTCTACAGTGGTAAAACCATGAGTTCATACTCTGAAATCATTCAGGGAATAATCACAGGGTCACAGAATTGCCACAGTTTGAAAAGACCTCTAAGATCACCGTGTCCAACTGTAATAAATATAATAATTACAAAGGGGTTACCAAGGTCTGAAAAAACCATCCAGACCATCCAGAAACCTGTAGCTGAGATTGTCTGCACAGAACAATAAGATTATTCCACAGTGATAAGGGCTCCTGCAAACAGTTTTTCCTTACTTTTCTTGCATTCAGCATTTTTTGCCTTTACTTCTTCATTCTTATGTTCCTCCCATCAAGGAACACCTCACTCCTTAACCTCTGTGTTCCTCCTTGAGGCACATCTGTGACAAACAGCTTCACCCCCTTTATTGTGAAACTCCAGTATTATCCCAGCATCAGACTGAAGCATTTCATCCCCATGGAGGAAAGCTCAGTTTGTTGAAGTACAAGCAGTGATAACATGAATATCATCAGCATGTTATCCCTAACATCCAGGCATGTTATCACAGGGGGAAATTGAATCTTGTTCAAAGACCAGGAAACATAAAGAATCTTCTATTATGAAAGATTGTTATCTATATAAAAGACAGTTGAAATGTTAGATTACACAGGATTTATATTAGTTGACATAATTTTATTCCCTTCTTTCCTGTCTTCTCTCCACTGATTAGGTCCTGGAGGACTTCATGCATAGAATAGATGATATTTGTAACCACAATGGACAAATGGAAGATATCTACTCAGAATTCAACAAATGGTCATTTGAAAGTGAGTTGTTTTTTTTTTGCTGAGAATGGTATGAATTTTGCACCTGCCATGGCATTTCAGTTAGAGTATGATCAGTTATGAATGTGCAGTCTGATTATATCCAAACTATCATCTGCATTGTCATGGAAAGTGGGTTGCAGAAAAAACAGTGAACTATCTGTACACATGGAAAATTCAGCAGCAGCTGCACACACTCTTCTGTCTGGTCACCTGTGTAGCTTGTAAGAAAAAAAATCAAATATTATAATGATTTAAAAATCCAGGTTTGGGGGAATCACAGTGCATTTATCTGCCATGGGATCAGATAGCATAGGACCATTTTTTCCCAACTGAGATTTGTTAATTATCAGCAGCAGAACAAGTTCAATTAAATAATCCAGTAACAGTGAAGGAGCAATCATCATAGACAAGGGTTGGAAAACCCCTTTTACAATGTTTACATTGAGACTGAGAAGCAATGCAGTAAATTACCAAGACGAATTACCTCCACCTGTAGAAACCTGTAAGAGTGCACTAAGGAACCATCTGTCAGGAATTGCTTCAGGAAGGAGACACTGGATCAGCAGTTCCCAAAAGGAGGAATGGTCAGATGTAGTGTGTAACTGAATGAGCTCTGCCAGACCTGTCTGCTTTTGTTTATATCTTTTAATGATAATATTAATAACAACAGGTATCTGTCTGGTGCTGTATGGAAAGAGGTTTGGTCTCCTACAGCAGGATGTAGAAGAAGAAAGTTTGAACTTCATCAAGGCTGTAAAAACGGTATGGAAGAGTCTTTACTGGGGCTGTAGTGATTTTCTACCCCTGCTACTAATGAGAGGGTACCAGTTTGAGTGGGTCACCTAAAAAAAGAAATTCAGGCTTGTGTGCTACATGGGTAGGGGAAGCCTTGCACATCCAAGGTGACACTTAGGTGTGCAGTGCTAGTAGTGATCATCTGACTGTCCCATTATGAAATGCCTGCATCTGCAGGGGGAAAATGCTGGATGGAGAGCAGGGTAATCCTGGAAATAGAGCTGTCAAGTTGGCTTGTTCACTTTCCTCTCCCTGTAAAACACCTATTGTGCAACACTGCTGTTTGTTGGATGGGATTGGTGTGGGATTATGCAAATATGATAGAATTGGAGATCAGGCATTCCTTCAAGCACACCAGCTGTGCATTTTGCTGCAACTTGGTCCCCAGTGATATGTATCTGTCTAATTTTAGCCATCTAAAAGACAGGAATCTAGCCTAGCCTAGTTTTTTTGGCTCTATCTGTTGTGAAGGGAGGGAGAGGCACTGCCAAAGGGTGACTTGTCCCATTCTAAACCAAGTGCCTAAAATAGATAGGATGAATCACCCACTGGAGAAGGCTCATCCTCTACTGTCTGTCCCCACTTTTTGGATGGATATGATCTAAATAGGTTAAGACATATCCTTTCTGTCCAAGATGGAAAATCTGCCAGAATTTTGACTTTCTGAAAATTGTTTCCTACTTCACAGTCTAATTTTGCTCAGAGATTGCAAGTAGATGGGTTAAAGAAAGATTTCAAAAACTCTTTCTCCATCACAGATGATGGCTACTTTTGGAATGATGATGGTGACCCCCGTGGAACTTCACAAGGGTTTGAACACAAAAGTCTGGCAAGCTCATACTAAAGCATGGGATGATATATTTAAAACAGGTTATTGCTTTAAACATGATTTCTCTCCTCTCCCTTTATCTCTTTTTCCTGCTTGGTGGAATTAACTTTCTTCATACTTGCTACTGCCCTACTTTGTTAATTGGTGCTGTCAGTGCAGGTTGAGACACCTTTGCTGCAGCTAATGACAAATCTTTTCCAAGCATGGGAGCACTTTTGTTTTCTACCACTGAGATCTGGTTGTGGGGCAATACCCTGTCTCCAAGGAAGCTCCAGAAATTTGAAAGCCAGCACAATCATGAGTCCACTTTAATCTGTCTCAAAAATAAAGAGACAGAAAGTGTATAATCTCTTTAAAGGCAAGGCATATGAGTGAGAAAAGGGACCTACCTCAAAGGGACCTCAAATGGAGTTGTTTTCTTGACAAATGAGAATTTTACGTGCAACAAAATCCTGTTTACTAAACAAATATAGAAATTATAGGATTTTTTATCAACTTGGAATACAGTCACCAGTCTTAAAACCTGAAATTATTTAAATCATAAGGTACAGTTTGGCCTTTTGATAACATTTTCTATTTAAGATTAATTTGCCTTAAGGGTTAGAATAATTACGCTAACTCCAGATATGAAGTTAAGTTTATGTTTTTCAATATTTTGCTAGGCAGTGACAGTTACAGCTAAAGATTAAGACGGTGGTTTTGCATCTGGATGACTGTAGTGCTGCATGATATATTTCTCTTGAGTACATGATACTACAGGACTTTGGGTCATGCCAGCCACATGTGCACTTATTTTACTGCTTCTGAGTTTATGGGTTTCAGGAAAGATACTTTAAACAAGTTTTGTTCAGAAAAAATAGTTTAACACCTTCACTTGACATTAATAGCCCCTTACCAGGAACTGGTCTTAATAATTATGATATTCATGAGACAGGATGGGCAAAATCTAGACCTCTATATTTAAAGAGAAAAGAGCACATAGAGATTTGGCATCAATTTTGCCTTCCCCTAGTAAATCAAAGGCTTACATTTCCCCTCAGGGACTCTGAGTGCTAAGTCACTTTGATTTTTTAACACCTTGATCCCCTTTGAAAATCCAAGGTAATAAATTTTACACACTTGTATTTCTGTTTGCCAAATATTTCACTCAATGTATCATTGATTTCCTTTCCTAACTTAAGAAAGCAATTCCTAATAGTTTGCTGGGTCTCCTTTTGTTCAGAAGTGATTTTTGTGACTGAGTTGTTTAAAAAGTGAAAACACCATTATTTATTGAGTGTAATGCTCAAATGACTTGAAAAAAAAAAGAGCAAAGCTTGGTATCCTCTTGTAAGGTGCAATTTTGCTTTTAATTTTTGAAGTATTTTTAGTGACTTTCCATTAATTACCTCCTGCTCCTTCCTCCTCAGCCAAGCACTCCATCGACTGTCGACTGGAAAAGCACTCAGCAAACCCTCAGGAGGATTTCCTGTGTGACATCTATTCTGGAGGACAACTTTCCAAGAAGGAGCTGTATGCTGCCATTGCAGAGCTCCAGATTGCTGGAGTCGAAACGGTAAACCTGACTTTCTAAGAGCATGTTAAAATTAGCATCCTTCCAACTCCCTGCTTTCATCTGTAACATCTGAGACTGAGCTCAGCCTATAGTTGTTTCCATGGCCTAAATGCAAAGGAATTTTTACCTGAGATCACTCGATTCTTTCTTCTGTTCATTACTCCTAGACAGCAACTGGGAGGGCTCATAAGCCCTTAGCTTTAGGCAGTGACCAGACAAAAATGGTGCTTTGTACTTTTGGCACCTTCCTGTTTCTGTCACCAAAAAATGGTGGTCTTATGTTTCTTTTTGGTTTGTTTCAGACGGCCAATAGTTTACTGTGGGCTTTGTACAACATCTCACGCAATCCACGTGTTCAGCAGAAGCTTTTCCAGGAAATACAGAGTGTTTTTACTCCTAATGAGAGTCCAAGTGCTGAGGACTTGAAGAATATGCCTTACCTAAAAGCCTGTCTGAAAGAATCCATGAGGTAAACACCCAAACACTTTTCAAAACCCTCAAACACTTCTTAAAAAGCAATTAATCACAAACTGTTTTACCAGATAGTGTGTAGTAGAGAGCAAGGCTTTTCTAGTATGTATAATTTTGTTCACGGTTTTTGTTTAGGGTAAACTATGATGCATATAGGAACAAAAAATTTTGGAAATTTAACCCATGTTTTTTCTTTCACTGTAGATTAACACCATCAGTGCCATTTACCACTCGCACTATCGACAAGGAAATAGTTCTGGAAGATTATGTACTGCCCAAAGGGGTAAGTCTGTTAATTTAGCTTATTAGAATATTTTGTTGTTGATTAAGTGCCCTTTAAACCACTGAAGATGGTCCTATTTCAGTGTTAAAATGACTTTGCCAAAGGATGAATCCCAGGACTGAGAATGAGGAATTCACGCCAGGAATTCCCATGAACTGGGAAGCATACCTGCCCTCACTGCTGTTGGATTTAGATGAAACTGTTGTGGTGTGCTATTTCAAAGTTTCTTTTCAAAGTTTCTAATGTTTTTCTGAGAAAACCGTGGCCTTTTCTGTGCTTGAATTACTCTTCAGAGAATTACATGGCATCTTCTGAGGAAAATGCCTTTCCTTTGCTGTTCCATTACATTTTCCATTAACAAGCTGATTCACTTAGCACCTCTAAGCCAGTTTGTAATGAGTGTCTCTCCATTTATAGACCGTATTAATGATAAACAGCCATGCCCTGGGTTGCAATGAAGAGTACTTCAAAGACTGGACTCAGTTTAAACCAGAGCGCTGGTTCCAGAGGACTTTAATAAATCCTTTTGCTCATGTTCCATTTGGTATTGGGAAGAGGATGTGCATCGGGCGCCGCATTGCAGAGCTCCAGCTTCACTTGGCCCTCTGCTGGGTAAATATTCTGTACCTGGCTGCTCAGCATTTCACCTGATCAGGAGATGCCAAATGCACACTAACTGCAATCTCTGTGTTTCAGCTTATTCAGAAGTACAGAATTGTAGCAACGGACAACAAGCCAGTAGAAACAATCCATTCAGGAACCCTGATTCCCAGCCGGGAGCTTCCCATTGCATTTCACAGAAGAGAAGGTGTGTGTGTAAGGGCCTCCTGAGCGTGTCAGACTTTTCTTTGAACCTCATTTAGAATTTTCATAGAACCATATGTTTAAGAGAACAGATGTTTTCCTCGACTTTCTCCTCACTGTGTGAGGTTTATTGAATGCCATCAGGTCATTTTACTTCTAACAAAATATTCTACGTATGACGAAGACAATTTTGTATGGCTTATGTCTCTGAAATTAGCTGTCTAGTTTTAAACTCAAAAGATCATGTCTTCTGTACCTGGTGCAGATGAGAAATGGAGAAATCAAATTCTATATACTGTGGGGGAACGTAATAACCTTTATTCGGTTGTATAATAACTTCCCCACTGCTTTTCTAGAAGGCATTTCCTAAAGCATAGCGTTTAATTTTAAGCATCAATATACAGATTAAAAAGAAAATGCCCTAGTGCAGGAACAGCCCACCAGTGCACTATAAAGTTTAGATTAGAAAACTTGATTTTAGGCAGAAGGGTAAAGAAAAGCAATATCTATTTGAAAATGGCCACACAGTGTTGCAATTTACACATTTTTGGTTCAAAAGAGCGCATGTAAGATTTTCTCTGCTGACAAGCTTTTTTTTATCTTATTTGTATATAAATCTAAATTAGAGACTTGATCTAGAATTAAGTCCTCAAATTAAAAATAGTGACATTTCAATACTGTGGGAGATATGTTTTTGCTGGCCAACACCACAGGAAAAAACAATTCAATATAATCTGAGTAAGGTAATAAATTTCATTAGCTGAAGTCTGTATAGTGTTATTTGTTTTAAATAATCAATCCCTACATGGGTTCTTTTCTCTTTAATACAGCTTGAAGAAAATAAATTGCAGTCCTACTGCTGATTTTTCTGAAAAAGTATACAGTGACTGGGAAGCCAAAGCCTATGATAACCAGTGGAAAAACTGCAACACACATCCCTTGAACAGTGGCTGAGCCAGAAATAGTACCAAGAAAAGGTCTCATATTAGTGTTTTTTGGAAAAATGTGGTTACTTAGTTCAGCTGTACTTAGCAATGTTAAAAGGAAAGAAAAATACTATACACATTCATACCTCTGCAGATACAACAATTTAGTGCAGCTGAGGAACTGTACAGGATAGAGTTTGGTGGTGATCTGTGGAATGCTGTGTATGGTTCTTAGTGCACTAATCTTAGTGATTATTGTAGCCTTAAGCTGTTTGGCAGGCTGGCTTGGGAAGAACTTGTGTCATCTGTGGGTATCATAGAGGGCACCTGGGGGAACAACAGTCAGAACTGAACTGCCCCTGTTAGCTCTGAGTTGAAGACCTTGGAGAAGACAGTTTAAGGCAAAAGAATATCACTTAGTCCTTATCAGATTATCAATGTCATGAATTGAACTGAGAAGTCAGACAGCAGTCTGCAATAAGGCAAACAACAGGGCTTAAAGATCAGGTCAATCAAAATGTACTTTCCTTAAAGTTACAAACTTCTTTTAGAGAAAGGAAATAAGGACAAAGGTATATAAGAGCATCTGTCCTCATGCCTGTACAGTACTTTTCATTTGAACAGTTGCAATACTGCTCCTACCACATAATTTTCTCATACATGTAGAATTTAATGCCTTCAACTTCCATACAAGCCTTTTACCTTTATTGTAAAACCTTAGTGGCCTTTTACTGCATGAGAGGCTTTGTCCATAAATGGAATGACTGGAATCCTATGGGTTCTGCCATTATTAAATTATCCTAACAGGATAGTTACTTCATCAGACGAGTAATATAAATTGTATGTTGCAAAGAACCACAGGATATAAGGATCCTAAATATTTTGAAGAGGTCTGTTTCTTGTGGAGGTTTCAAGACCTGTATCTAAAGGTTAAAGCTGTCACTAACCTTCATGTAATACTGTATGTTAGCTATTATGGTCATGAGTGTATTTTTGTCATATGCAGGTTCAAGTTCAGGTTTATACATATAACCATTACGTTTATTTTAATTTTTTTCACTTTCTGAAATAATACAAGTTCTTAGCATTTGTTGGTCTGTGGATTTTATTGTTTTTCCTCTGCTGTTATACTCAGAGATGTAACTGTAGCCATATTACAGTATGTAAAGCAATTTGTGCATTAGCAGAATCTTTCTAGTGAATTTTGTAACAGTCAATTTTGTAATAAAATTAAGGTTTCTATTTTTTTTTCCTATAAAAAGTCTTCCATAGTTTGTTATAGTCTTCGTAGAATTACAGAAGTCTTGGTTTTTATGGTTATTTCTTGAAAAAAAACCCAGAACAGAGGTACTTTCATCCCTCCGCTTAATATCCTCAGTGGGCTTGAAGTTCTACAAAATCAAGTTACTTTAATTCAACACTGAAAAAAATTTTGCTTTATAATACACCCAAGTTGTTTGATTGTATGCTATAACCACACCTTAGCTGGGGAACTGCAAAGTCCATCTCTTGGCAGGAGGGTAAAGTGGGCACAGGACCAGCCCGGGAGGTGGATCCCAGGTTGGCAAATACAGGAAAGTTAAGCCCTGCAGCACAGAACTTTGATGTCATACTCATTTTGTGCCATTAATCTTCTCAGAATTCCTTCAATCCAGGCTAGCCCTAATATTCAGGAATGTATTAAATCCATGCCTAGAGTCTTTCCCTATGTTTTATCCCATCTGACCTCAGTGACTGCAACATTTCTGCATCTATAGTACACTCTGGGCAAGTTCCTCTCCAGCCTGCAGAGTACTGAGGTCTTCAGGGATGGGATTCCTACATTTCTCTGCTATTAAGAGAAGATAAAATCACTCCAAAGTTGTGAGACAAGGTGAAAATTGTTTTAACCTATGCATGATCACAAGAAATGCTGTATGCAAAAAAAAGCCATGCACTCACTCAGCACTGGGATTGCCAGCCTGGTGGTTACACAAGGAGAAAATCTGATACTCATCAAACCCAAGATGCCTGTGCCAACAAAGGCAGCCTCTGGCTGAGTGAATAATGGGGTAAGAAAACTGTACAGCAACTATGTGAGAATGTAGCTTTTCTAAAAATAATACTACAATGTGATTATAATTCATGGTGCTGAAACTGATGTGACAGCTGGGAGCACCAAGGCCCAGAGCCCTGGAACGGTGGGCTGGGAGCTCACTCAAAGCCAGGGGAGCTTTAGTAGCTCATGCAGAGATGCAGGACTGTGTGTGAGATATATTCAAGCTGCTACAACAATACTATACACTAAATTTCTTAAACTATTCTAAACTAATATGACTCCATTAAATCCCATGGAGTTGTGCCAATACAAAACAAGAAAGTCAGGATAGTGTTAAGTTCCAAGTACATCACATCACTCACAGATGTTCTGGTGATTTACCTTTTAAAGATACCAAAAAGAAGAGGTTTTATCTAGCTGAACTGACCTTGACAGCCCAGTTATCACTATTGTGAAATACTTCATTGCTTCTGCATAGTAAATCATGCTTACTGAACTGCTTAGTATTTTTGCTATTTAAATTTAGTGGGCTGAAGGATCTATACAGGTGTTGCTCTGAGTGAGGTCTTGACCAGCTCTGTACCAGCTGGGGTACAAATGTGTGCTGTCTCCTGGAGTTTTAAGCCACTGACCTGGAAATTTTTGTTCCGGAAGCTCTGTAGATTTTCAAGTTCCTGAAGTTTTCAAAGAACTTCATTAATCTGCTACCTCAAAGTAAATGTCCAAAGTAATTTACCTCGGAAATAGGTAATTATCAAACTCCAAAGATAATGAATGACCAAGCCAGACTTTCACATTAAGAAACCTGTCTGGTTTTCTTTTTCTCATATTTCAGAAGCATTAAAACCAGCAGGATGCTTCTGAGATTAATAAATGTCTATTATGCTTTTTGCCTGTGGTCAGATGGATAAATTCAGGTCACTTCTTTGCTTCTTTGAACTGATTTGCTCATTCAGCATTACTTATTAAAGAGACAATAACAACATTGTTACCATTTCCTACAGTTACTCCTTAGAGGAAGATAGTGGGATCATAAAATGAAGGGAATAATTGGCCTCTACATTAAGTCTCTCAACAAGGAAGTGAAAGAGGTTTACCTATCCAAAAAGAATCAATTTCTTCATGCTTTAGGCATGTTAGTGGTAATGACATAGACAAAGTTGGAGCCAAGTGATTTGTGCCTTTTTATGAATAAAGAACGCCAATTATCGGGACTGACAATCTGTCATTTTTCATTTATGTTCTGTTCATTATACACTGGCTGTTCTATAGTGTGCTCTGAGTGTAATCTCTCCTTACTCCTATCAGTGCTGTGATTAGATGGCAGATAATGTGTTCTAGTTTGTCTTCTTCCACACTGAGAAGGATCTTTGTTCTCAACAATGAGAGGTAGAATTTATGTCTGTGTCAGCACTGGCTTTTGCTGATGGTGCAAAATAATCCAAGCTCTGCAAAATTAATTCTGCAAAATGTGTGTAGCTGGAGTTCACTTCAGAACAAAACTCAGCATGTGTTTGATTTTAACTGTGTGAAGCACTGCACTGACCTCAGTGGGACTGCTTGTATGTGTGGAGCTTTTAATGCATTATCACTTTTTATAAAAGGAGAAAGTTCAACCATTCCAGCATATAGTCTGTGGCACACGTATTCAGACTTCATTTAAGGATTGTAGCTCTAGAAGAAAAAGCTGCATTTTTACTTCAGCTGAAACAAAGGGCCTATTGAGATAGAAACTACAAGCAGCTTCTCTTACCCTGAGTGTGTGTGTTGCTCTGATAACTTGTGGATTGATACACCATACTGTGGGTGGCTGCATTTAGGTTTTTTTGATGTGTCTTTCCAGGCATGGCTTGGGGAAAACTATGAATATTACATTATGAAGCTGAATATCATGTTTATTCAGTTACTTTTATTTTTGGATGTTTCTGAGTATCAGCTTTCAGCAAAGTAAAAGCTAGAGACATACTGAACTGCTTTGTACCAGAAACAGGACACATCCTGACCTTTCTGGTGATACTGCCAGCTCCCTGCTCTCTGTCCTGTCACTCAGGGCTGCGATCCCACTGCCTTTCACACACCAAGTTATAAACCAGCAATGCATTTGTTGACACTGGCCAGTGTAAACTCACATGAAACTGGTATCAGACACTACAGAACCAGAACAATTCTTGGGGTAGACAGGCATAACTGGTATGGATGGAGACCACAGTTGGGATCTGGTTCAACACTACAGTGTACTTTTTCCAAGACAGCCCAGCTCTCCATCTGAGTATTACTGTTCACTTCTTTCTTGTCTGTCTGTCCAGAAGAGCATTAAAACCTCATGCAGTACCTATCAGGATGTACATTCTCTATTTCTAGAGCCTCCTTTCCTAGAAGAGACTTTGACTTTCAAATCGTCCTCATAGTTCCTGTCTCAGCTGCAGCTGAGTAGCTATGGCTCTCACGGCTCAAGTAGCTCATGGCTTTGGAACATAAGAAGTTAAACTTAAGCCACAGTATCTGGATGCAGAAGGAGTTTTAGAAAGCTTTATGTTATGGATTTGGATGGAGCTGAACACTTATGGAGCAATCCTCCAGACAAGAAAAGCAACGAGAGTTCTTTATGAGACAAAATGTTTTCTCCAAGGGATTATGTCAAAACAAGTGTGGAATGGAATGCATTTAATAATCAAAGTAAATTATACTTTGCTTTCTTGGGCATGTTCCTCCTGGCAAGTTTGAACTCTTTGCCTCTAATTATTCAGGGTGCTGAATGAACTCCAGGCCCTGCATGTTGGAGGAGAAGGGATGGCAGCAGAGGCAGCAGAGGCCAGGAGCACAAGGCAATAAAGGGAAACTCTGAGTATGAGACTTCCCCCTTGGTCTTTCCAAATTGGAATGCATATTTGATACTTTACCCTCCACTATCAATTTAGGTGCCCAGAACATGATAGTAAAACAAACAAATCACATCTGATTCATCCTGCTGCTGAATTGTGTTTCATATAAAAACAGAAGATAGGAGAGAAGCAGAGGAATGGTGCATGTCTTGCTTGTCCTGAACTAAAAGAAGGACTTCCAACACCATCGAGTTGGCTCAAGGTGAAGAAAGGAAAAAATGTTCTCTAAATTTAATGGCAATAATGGAAGGATGTATTTGAAAAACTCATACCTTGGACAGTATGTGTTGTCCTTACCTAAACTCAAGTTCAGGCATTTGCTTTTCCTAAGAAAATTTAATATTCAAAGTTCCTGTCTAAGTGTTTTTCCCGAAAGGACAGATAAAAAAAGAAGGCTGAGGGAAGTATTTTCAGTGCAGTGAAATATTGCTTTTTCAGCTGTATTAAATCCAGAATCTTCAGAGTCTTCTCTGTCTATTAAACACCAATTTACACACAGAACGAAAAAGACATTTCAGGGAGAGGAAGTGCAGTAGACTTACAAGAAGAATTCAAGCCTGCTATTGAAAGGATATTTATTTTTATGAGGCTTCTTCAGAAATGATGCTTTCATCATTGATTTAGACATCTGGAGGTTCAATGGCAATGACCACCTGTCAATGAGAGTTAAATTCCACAGCCCCACCTGGAAATGGAAAGGAAGTCATTCACACCAGTTCAAAAGGATAAGTAGGGTAGTTGTGTGATTTTTTTTTTAGGTGTGGTTAGCTAACCTGCAATAAAAGCCCTGAGGAGATTGCACCCCAAGGAAACTTTGTGGGTTCAGGGACTGATTATGGGCTGTTGTCCTCCATACTTCTCATGGTCGTGTATCCTGATCTCTCCCAACCATGAGACTTTGATCCAGACAACAAAAAATTTAGCGGGGTTGGTTTTAGTAGGATCAGAGACCTTGCCCTGACTTACCTCTTGGCTACAAAACTGCTGGAGTCAACAGCAGGAAAGTAGCATGAGCACTGATCTGGGGGATGGCTCCAGTGAGCTGGAAAGGACAAGAACACTCGTCCTGAGCTGCAGCAAAGCTCTGTAGGAGCCAAAGGAAGCATGAGAACCATGCAGCTGTACCTGCACAGAGCCAGGGAGTAATTACCAAGATCATTCTTCAGAGAAATAAGAGTGTTGAACCATTAGCTTAAGAGGCAGATACTCATGTTCTGAAATATTTTGTTGTGATTAAGGCATCTAAATCCAGAAGGTGTTTTATAATTTTTCCTAAATGTCAAAATTTCACCTTGGATATGCAAGAAGCTCTCAGAAATTTCCCTTCTGTTCTGAACAAATCAGAAAAGAAGAACTAACTGCAAAAGGTCTCCTTGCTGCTAAACTGTGGCAAAACTAATTTCCACTAAAGGAAATTCCACACCCAGGGGGAAGTCTGGCAACTAATGCAGGGGAAGATGTGCTTGAGGACATTCTCCAGCAAGCAGGATAGTTTCAAATCCAGTTGATTCATAACTCTTGCAAAGTTTTTCTTGCCCAGAGGCAGAATTAAAAGATAAACTAGAACAGCTCATTGCTTGAGGAATCAAAGTGTTAGCTGTGAGCCAATGGTGTGCATGTATTTACCATTCACTGCAGGAAGGGGGAAGGTTTTATACACATGTTAATACAAATGAATGTAATAAATATTTTAAAATAGAATACTAGACTACCTGCAGGTGGAGATGTTCAAGGAGGGATACGGCTGATGCCAAATATTTGATCTGTGCTTTGATCCAACAACAGGGTTCTGGCAGGTGTCCTTAGAAAAACAGAGCACAACATTCTTCTGCATATTCAGGAGCCCCTCGGGAAATCACTGCTTCCTCTGAGCCCCTCTTGGGTTATGATTGGCACCCAGTGTGCTTCACTGTAAAAGGCAACAGAGTTTTGAGGACATGAAGAGTATTGTTCTATATATAGGAGTCAATGGGATAAAAGGAAAAAACCCAAGAGGAGCAACTGGCAATTATGGGGAAAATCAGAGCTCCTGAGCAAAAGTGTGAATTGTGTGTAATGGAAACAATGTACTCATCAGGGAAGTTAAAGCACGGGGTGTTGGGGCAGATCACACAGCAACCACTAACACGCCTGTCTCAACAGACAGAGCTCAGGTAGAAGAATGATGGGGATTATGAAAGGAAATGGCATTGTGTGTGCCTGCCTGACCCCAACCCCTGTGGAGTTTATATTCAGCTCCTAATCCAGAGCTCATATTTTGCTGATAAGACACTGGGCACAGAGGACTGTGCTTTAGTAGGCAGTGTCAGTCATGGGGGAAACCTGTTCCCTGAACCATTTCCAACAGCCTGTGAATGACTTTATAATATTCTTAGCTTACACAGAAATCATAAATACTGTATTATTAGAGACTTAAAGCAGGTAGACATTTCAAAAGCTCAGGTAACAGTGTTTGACTCAGTTAATGTTGCACTTGCTCAAAAGCTCATTTTGTGCTGCACCTCTTCAGAATTATCTCATCCCATTGGATAGAAATTGTGGCTCTCTCAACTCTCACACTCAGTGCTTATCTCAACCTGTCAGACACCTTTCTCCTTCACTCCAGGGTAATCCCCACACACGTGTTTCACCTAACTGCCCACTTCCTAGGATTCCCAGGGCTGTTTTCTCAGCCTGTGCCATATCTTCCTTGAGGCAAGCTGAGCAAAACCAGACAAGGCACTGAAGATAGCACATTCTGCCCATGTCCATTACTGGACTTTCAAATGATGGCCAGAAATATTGTTTAAACACAGTTATTACCCCAGAAAACCTGCTGGGGAGTGACTCCAAAAAAATATCAACCTACTGCCATTGATGAATGATATCCAGTAGCTGAGATACAAAAACAAAACAAAACAAAACAAAACCAAACAAAAAACACAAAAATCCAAAACAACCCAGGGAATGTGCCACATAGCATCTCTTTTGATCTTCTTAAAAGAGAGGAAAAATTTACAGCATGTGTCTAGACAAAGTAATGATTCATAATCTGTGCAATGTCTTGCAGTTCCTGGGGGGAGACAGAGTATAGCCAGTCTGACTCTTTTCTTCTAGGTCCTTTAACCTTCTTGTTTTTTTGTCACTGTCTCTTGCTGTGGAAAGGCATGGAGAAAAATTAGGCAGGATCGTGTATGGAGGGATCGAAGCAGGTCTTATGCCAAATATTTGTGCTTTTCACCCCATCCCAGAAACAGGAGATTTAATTACCTCACTGTTAGTCCCTGAGAATTCAGATAATAATGAATCAGTTTTTTGGGAACTATTATTTATGTAGCCTTTTTCTCCTTAGATTTGGGTCCCGTGGCTGCCTGAATTTTAAGAGAACAGAGATATGACTGCATGTGTAAGTAAGTATTGCCACTGAGATGAAATACCTTTGGATGGCCTACAACTGAATCAACACAGAAGGTGCTCTAGAGGCATTAATTCTTGGGTGAAAGTCTGTCGTAGATTCTTATTTACAGGAGATAAGGGCTGCCAACTGGAAAGCCAGACACTCACCTGTACATGGAGAAGTCATGAGACTATACTGTGTTTTCTTTTTTTTTTTTTTTTTTTGAGCTTATTGTGATGCTCCAGCAGCACAGGTGGAAGCTCCTTTATAATTCAGGCTCAGCTGAGTGAGTCAGGGTGGTGCACATTCCCTCTCCAGCAAATCCCCCCACATCTCTTAGTTCTTATTCATTAAAATGGTTTGACTTGTACTAAATGTTTTCCTAAAATAACCTGTGACACTGTTTAGTGTCACCTGCTGAATTCTTTTGTCCTAAGAGGCTTAATTCAAAACTCTCATATAGAGCAAATCAACTGTAAAGGAAGACCTGAAGGAAAATATGTTTAGCAATGCTATCTTGAAAACATTTTCTGCAGCTGCACCTTAAGTAAGTAAAAAATTCCCTCATGTCAGTAATTCACTATTTAATTGTGCTTTGCTAATTGACTTGAGAGTTTTATGGCAATTTCTCTTTCATTTATCTGACATTCTTTCCCCTGTCCTTATGGTGAGCAGTTCTTCAGACACAGAGAGCAACTTTTTGGTGAGCCTTTATATGCTGCAGTGTTAAATCCTGTCTTTCTTGAATGCTGAAAATATTTGTCAACTTTCTTGTAAGCTGGGAAGTGTCCAAGAAATGTAGGTTTGAGTCCCAGGTGGAATATCACTTGAGTATAGGTTCTCAGCTGCAACAGCACGTGCCAGACCAGGGATTACTGCAGTCCCATGATTAATGCTGGCAGCTTCATAGCACTGAAACTGAAATCTAATATTTGGTTTAGAATCAGCTTAACATTTGCATTGTATTCATACTGACTATGGTTAATAAAATACATTGAAAAATCCTTTAACTTCATTTCAGCTCATAAGCTGAAAAGTAGAAAAAAACTTTTCAATATATATGTATATTTATATATTTGGAAATACTATCAAAAGAGAGAGTACAAATAAAGTAGAAGATGCTCATCTGCTTCTTCCACCACACAATTTATTCCATAACTCCTGAGGAACTAGCAAGTGTGTACCAGGGATCAGTGCCTCCAGGGGTCACAGAGTTAGTATAGTATGTGTTTTTTACTAAAAAATTAAAGTTTACAAGGATTGGACTTTTGTGTGTCTATTTTTGGCAACCTTTGGTTGAAAAAAAAAACCACTGGCTAAACTTGCACTCCTAACCTCTTGCTGGTGTTTTACTATTAATAGTAAAAGACTTTAATAAGTAACCAGTCTCACAGTGCATGATAATACATTTCCACTTCCTTGCAATCTGCTCCTGTGAACTTTATGACTTGATACCCACTTAAAAAACAATACTGAGCTCTGCCAGGGCACTGGAGCAGGAGGGAGCAGATGCCCTCAGTGCTGCTGGTGCCACCCCCATGTCTCAGCCCCTCTCCACCCATGGGACCACAGCCTGGGCTGGTGGCTCTGGGAGTGGCAAATGTCCCCGGGCTGGTGACCGAGCAGCCACAGCCAGGGTGTTCAAACTGTGGCCAAATTGCCACAGGCTTCCTGCCTCAACCTGTCCAGTGATGCAGGGGAGGAGTAGCACAGGGCTGTGGGAAGGATGATGCCCAAGGACTGGCATGTGGGGACAGGGGGCAGATCCAGGCTCACGAGTCTCAGCTGTACATTTTTTTCCCAGATTTTCCAATATTAGTGTGTTAGGAACTGGTTTGAGACTGGAAGTAGGGAAGAGTTATGATATAAGAGGAAATAGAATATCCAGATCATTTTAAGATAATGTGGGTCATGTGTGTAAGCCCAAAATGCTACCTTGGTTTATGGTGGGGTCAGTGCCAGAGCAGGGGTAACTGGCATGTTGTAGCATCTGACCTCAGAGGAGAGGGGGAAAAACAGTAAAAAAAAAAAAGAAAGAGAGCTGCATTTATTTCAGAGCAACGCATGACACTCTCATGTCTGATGGTTTTTTTACTTGAAAGGTTAAGTGAGACACAGAAATGGAGTGTTTGCTGTTCTGTTCCAAGAATAATATTTGAACTAATCCAGCAGCTTTGATCATCCGATTACACATTATGTTTATTTGTAAAAAAAGTTAAGGCTTTTCTAGGCCCATGCGGATTTCCCCTCCTTTTGATCTCTCTACACCCCCAGTTTTCCTGTACTGTTAGAGGGATTCATCCATATTTATGTCCACATAAAAAATAAAGTATCCTTTGTTTTTAAATTTTTCAAACTGGACAGAACTGAGGCACAAATAATAAAAACATGCAGAATAGCTGGCTGCTTTTCCCTGCTTTTACAAATTAAACTTGCCTTCCCGTGGGCACTGTCAGGACTTCTACTATCCTTATCAGTCCTGAGCACACAGATCCTGTTCCTTGGGTAAAGGTAACAAGACTTTTACAGCCAGAATAGAGGGAGCACAAGTTTTGGGGTGACTGTGTCTCAGGGCTGGGCTGAAACCAGAATGAGTTGGTTGTCAGTATAATAAATATGTGTATATTACAATTTTCTTTTGCTAGCTTATATATGAACTCCTTCAGCCCCTATCAATAAAGCAGGAGAGGATGCAGCACCCACCCAAAGGACTGATGGGCAGCCCCTGCTCTGAGCTAGCCCAGAGGACTCCTATTCTCATTGGGAAAGTCAGCACAAGTTATTTATTAGTGGATTGTGAAAAAAAGTATTTAGCTACCTGTTGTTTATTTGAAAAGTGTTCCCCAGCTATTTTCTGTTTTTCACTTATGGTTTAGCTGACAGTTTATTATTAAAGAAAATGGACTGAGTGAGTACAAGGAAATGTGTGGTCATTGTCCCCAGCATAAGGAGGTTTGAGATAATATATTTGCTCCACAAGATTCTTTTTTTCATTCTTATTTATTTGAAGTTTGTCTCCATTAACGTATAACTCCATGTTATGGCAACATACAACATCCCAGGTGCACACCATTACTTTCCTTGTTTTGATTGTCAAAAGGATACGGCTGGCTCTGCTGGAAATGACCATTTTCATTGTCTAGACAGATATAATTAATGTTCCATTAGCCTTTAACTCAAGGGTCTTGCTCTAGAAGGGAAACTATCATTAATTTTGCATGTTAATTGCTTTTTTTATTCAACTAGGACTGCCAATAAGGCAGTTGTGGACACTGCCAATGAGGCTAGAGTCAAAGCAGCTTTCTTATCACAGAGAGGATACTGAAAACATTCAGGCTAACCTGCAACAAACACCAGTCTTTATAACCACTGTTTTTCCTTTGCCATGCCATTGTTTTGAGAATTGTCATTCTCTCCCACAACCATTTCTTCCTGAATTCCCTACAATTTCCCTAGAATTTTCTGCTAGAACTGGTTCTATGTCAAACTCTTTTCTCTTTCCCTCTCTCACTCAAAGCAGAAGCATCCTAAATCCCACATCCTAATCCCTGGATTTGGTTTTGCATTTTCAGTTATTCTCCCCACTTCCCATTCCATCTACATCTTGCACAACTTCTTCCAATTCAGGTTTGTTGCAGCCAACAAAAGCATTGGGAGTCAGTGGTGTGCAAGAGTCTAGCTGGGATTTTCTGTAATTTTCTTGGGCAACCTGTTAGAAAATAAGTTGTTGGAAATGATGATCAGCTCATAGGAACTTGTTGCAAAAGTTTATCCCTCCTTCCTACCAGCAATGAACTGCATGATCTAAATGGAAATATATTTGATGTGGCTTTTCTAAACAAACAGTATGTTCAGCAGAATTCTTTTTTATAGCCAGTCTCAACCTTCAGGTATGCAACTCGGCCAACAACTTGCAGGCAGTATCTAGACCATCAAGACAATTAAAAGAGTTCTCAGACCAGTCTTGGGAGCACCTTTCCTAGGGGGCAATTTGGGAATGCACAGGGAGCAGGTTGCAGGCAGCAGAAACAGCTCAGTCCTGGCTGCTGCCTCCTCAAGCCTTTTCCCAGCATGTCCCTAAGAATTTGCTGAGTTAATTAACTGCACATATACTGTGAGACCAGTGCTGCCAGGAAAACAAGAAATATAGTCATGTTATGCATGCACAGCAAACGTGGCTCCCATCAGGGTCCACTACGTGCGTGCAGAGCAAATACAGAGCATGAATCCCACAGACGATAAGGGAAAGGCCAAAGAGTGCAGCCCATCCCCTCACTGACACCACTCCATGACCCTGCCAGAAATATGGGCATGGGAAAAACACCTCTCTGTTTTTCCTGTGAGCTTGAACACCACTCATCAACTAAAGGAAAACTTACATTTTTCCATTTTTTTCCTTTAAATTGGAAACGTGAAGAAGAATTCTATTGTATAGAACTGCTTAAAGTGGCCTCAAACTGAGTAAACTTTCAGGTTAAGTGCTCAATTAAAAGGTCAAATTATCCAAACAGAAAACTGAAGTGTCAGGCAATAATTGTCTACTGGACTCCCTCACCTGAAGAGTTCATTGCACACTG
This sequence comes from Florisuga fusca, assembly GCA_038090715.1. Classification (NCBI taxonomy): domain Eukaryota; kingdom Metazoa; phylum Chordata; class Aves; order Apodiformes; family Trochilidae; genus Florisuga; species Florisuga fusca. Next base: position 6,086,667 of record JAAWXA010000023.1, read on the forward strand.
ACCTCGTTTAAACATTATACAAACTAGTGGGACGTGAGGTACTTCCTAAGTTATAAATAACTCTTAAAAATCCGGAGTTAGGTAAACATCCAGATCACTGTTCGGAAGTGTTTTAATATGAAATTGGAGGATCCACAAATGCAATAAACATGCTCTTACAATTCCCAGCCAATTCTTTTTCTACAAAAAAAAAAAAAAAGTCCATATCTTTCACCAGCATAACAAAGATTCACATTTATATACAATGTTCAAACTATTACTAATACTTGCTGAAGAAGTCTTGTTTTATGAGCCCCACCCAGGTCTGTTCCCATATTTTTCTTATGTGATTTCTATTATGACCCAATGTTTCAAGCTCATTCTTTCCTTTTGACCAAAAACTTGAATATCTCTGCCTGTGGCAATCAACAGGCACAGTGACGTGGCAGTCACATCTACCATAATCCTTACTTGTGCCATTTTGAAAAGTAATTCAATTCACTGCTTCATAACCAAGTTCTTACTTTGTTGTAGTTGTCAAAAAAAATAAAAAAAACCAAAAATACAAAGCCAATACACTAAAAAAACTTTCAGTGGCTAGTTGCAGCATTTAATAGTCTTTTGGCTATGTGCAGAAAAAAATTTTTACAGCTCATTTGCAGAAATGAAGAGGGAAATATACTTGAAGGCATTCATTCTACAGAATACATGTTTCTCCAGTGGAATCAGGAGTTCCTGGAGGTTACATCTCAACTGCAAGGCAGGTGCTGAAAAATCCTATGGTTACTTTTTTGTACCATACTGCAGGAAAATTAGGAGCAAAGTGACAAGAATTGTGTAAAGATCTCATCCTGGTATGGACTTGGAATGCATCTGTACATTTAAGCTGGGAGCTGTTCTTCTCTTTGAGCACAAATTAGGGTGCCAAGGTTGTGCACACCAGGACATGCAAAACGCATGAATATTTCTGTAATGTTCCTGTTATTAATATTCATGCACATTAAATGTGGTTTCCAGAGCCTACTGAAATGGGTGGATTCCTTTCTATTGGATTTGAACGTGACTAGATTTAGCCTGAAATGATTCTGTCTTTTGCACTCAGCAACCTTTATGGTGCCACATGATACATGGATCCCCTTTTTCTTCTTATTTGTGTGTCCCCTCTGGCTGGAGTCACATGCTAACTGCAAAAACATTAACCACTATGTCCTCTTTAAACCCAACCCACAATCAGCAGCAAAGAGGCCATAAACTGGTGTTTTCTGGGAGATCTGCTCTGTTTCTGATAAGGGCTATGTAATCACTTCACAAGTTTGCAAAGAGATAGTTGGGTCAAAAAAAACCCCTGATAAATATATACTTGTGGTTCTTTTAGAAATCTTGGCCACTGTAAGCACACATCATCTCCATACAATTACAAAAAGGCTTCCTGAATCATCTGTTGGGTTTGTTGTGAGACCTGAGTGAGTTAGCACTAGCATATGAGTCACATTAAATAATGAACCCCACCTCAAAATGTCAGAATGGACTCTATGACCCCAGGGAACAAATTTAACAACAGAAAAAACTGATCTGGGGGGGGAAAAAAAAAAAATTAAAAAAAAAAGGTTAACTTTAGAATAAGAATAGTTCAGACCAAACAAAGTTAGTTATGTGGCTTGAGAGACAATCTGAGTCTTGGCGTGGCTTACACACAGTGGAGCCATGGCTGGACAAGACTTGGAGGTAGATACATCTTCAGAAGGTTTCTCATGCCTAAATTGGACTCTTTGTTCAAGATGTGAACAAAGGAATGAAGCTAGGATAGGAAATGGTTTGGCTGCTCAAGGGGTTGATCATAAGAGATGGCACATTCATGTCCTGTCTGTTCTGTGCTAAGGAGAGAAATTTGTTAGTCAGTTAAAGAAATGTTTTAATTACTCTTAATTAGTCAAGGGTCAAAAAAAAATCTTAGTTTGTCCTGGGTTTTGGTTGGATTTCTTTATTTAAAAGGAAATTGGAGTGCCTAATTACATGCTCACCGTAATCATGTAATCACTGGAATATCATCCAGAAACTTCAACCTGGATTGGAAGAAAATACCAAATCATGGACAAAATTGAAGCTTGTTGGAACAATAGAACTTTTTGGTAGATGCAGTTGTCTCATTTGGTAGAAATAATGTGTCAGAAAATGGTTTGTTGCTAGGAATGTTCTTCTTTACTATAGTTACCTAGTTGCCATCTAAATTACTGAACAATCAGACTGCTGAACTGTTGGAATTACCATTCCAGTAAGACCTTTGGTCACTCAGTGATCCCCAGTGGTCCAAGACCTTCAAGTCAGAAAGATGGTTTCAGCCAGGTACCAAACACATTGTTCCTCATTGGGGGTGTCTTAACCTCTAGTAAGAGGTTGTCCTAAAATGTTTAATTTAACATTGTTCTAAAGCACACCTGTAGGAACCACTGTCATCCTGGATTTTTTTTTTCATGTAGCAACCAATCTCCTTTGAAGGTTTCCGAAATCTTCTTGTCACATGTGCTGTGTCTCAACCTTTGCCATGTGAGCTCAAGTGAGAGCCTGGCCCCCAGATTCCTCTTTTGTAACTCAGAGACTGTGCTCCTCCCAGCTGCCTCCATCCTTCACATGCCATATTTTCCTAAATCCATTTGAATAATTTCCAGTAGCAGGACTGAACATCATCCCTGCCAGACCAGAGGCATTCCTGGGCTTGGGGCATTCTCTCCCTAAGGAGTTGTGTGTCTGTCACAGCAGCAGAGAATAGCTTTTTATCTGGCCCAAAAGTTTGGAGTTTGTGCTGCAGGTGAGCTCAGGCAGTTTGTAAACAGAAACATGCAAGGCATGGCAGGGAAGGTTACAAAGGGAAAAGTGTGTGGTGCGTGAACCAAATCATGTTTCAAAAGAATCAGGGCAAATTATTTTCAGTAAGTAATTCTTACACTGCCAAATAAAGTGGAAGGGAAATTGTTCTTAGATGTGGATGAAGCTACTTAAATCCTATGAACAAATTTGGCAAGAAACAAAAAGTAGGGGAAAGTATTCCAATAAATTCAGAAGTTTTGTTTTCATTTTGTCATCTCGACATCTGGGGTTTTTTAAATGAATTAAAGAGGGTTATGTAATGCATAGTTTCTGATCTAATAAAATTTTCCAGACCTTGCTCATTTGAGAATTTCTTTTTATATTTTTTTGAGAAACATACTCATTGCGAGTTAACCCTCAGTAATTTTTTCACTCAGTGAACTACAATGCTCACTGTTGAGAGCTGTTTCCTAGGTCACCTGTGAATATACAACAGAACTACAAAGGAAAAGAAGTTCCCGTCTTTTAATTTAATCCCCCAAGTGGAAAACTTTGTATTTTGTCTTCTCAGGAAGATATGTGACCATTCACAAGAGTGCTGAGTAAAATGAACTACTCAGAAATGAGCATTTGCAACCCAAAGTAGGTGCACCAGGTGTGGTGTTACCTGCTCAGGGAGGCTGGGAGGGCTCAGGCCAGGTGAGGTTCAGCTCCAGAGCAGATGTCAGGCTCTAAACAGTGTCAAGAAGATGCTGCCTGTCACATTCCAGGGACTGTGTCATCGCTGCCTCTATTGGTGTCACCCTTCGGACGGCGGGAGGCTCCTGGTGACCGCGCTTTAAGGCTGCCACCTGCTGTCAGCTTGCCCGGGGCCACCAGGGTCCTGGAGCCTTTGTCCCAGGTCCCAGCTTGCCCTGTGGGAATTGAGGACACGTTTCCATCAGGCTGAATTCACCCCCGTTTTTACATATCATAAGTTGGCAATTAGTAGGCTGGAGAATCTCACTAGTGTGAAGATGATTAAGTCTCTGTAGTGGAAGAAGTACTACTTAATGAAGTAATTCTTCTCTATTTCTCAGCAGAAATCCTAGGTGAAAGCTTGGCTTTTCTTTCAGAGAGCTTCCTGAGCTTCTACATACCCACAAGTCAAAAATTAGAGAGCCTTGGTGCACAGAAATATTTTTTTCCAGTTTGTCACAGTAGAGCTATAGAAGGTCTGGCTTTAGTGTTTTGTTTAATTCATGTGATTTCTCACTAGCCCTGACTCACCTGACAATGACTCACTGTGTTCAAGGCAAACTTTCATTTTCTTGAATTAGCAGGGAAAAAAATGATGTGGAGAGCAGCTACCAGTTCTTGCACTGCTGTGAGGGGCCTAAGAACAAGCAGTTTAGAGGATAAAAACCACACAGTTCACATTAGGAAAAAAAAAAACCAAACAAAAAGCAACAGAACAAAGCAAAACAGACCTAGCTACAACAAAAAACATGATTCAATGAAGAGACATATGAGGAAGAAGAAAAGTAGGATGAGATAAGTATGAAAAATCACAAGTAGCAAAGAATAACTAATTAGTCATATGACTTTTAGTGTAAGGTTTTTAAATGTATATCAAACTGCATTCATAAAAACAAGATAACCTTCTTATGTTCTCTTTGGTATTAAGGTGACATTTGTGCATCGTGTTCAAATGGGCAAAGAAGACAAAGGCCCAAGAATACTTGAAACAAACTGGAGCTTGGCATTAAAAGAAATACTCTGAAGTCTTTCTTGGAAGCAGAAAGAGAAAGGCCTCAATAAAACAATATTACACATCTCCTGCCCTTAACCCTCGTATAAAGGGCAGGTTGGGAGGAAAAAGTTGGTAGGTGGGTCATATATTTGCATTCTGTATTTCATGTTTTTAAGGTTTGTAAGGGTATCCTCTTAATTGAATATTTTAAAGCTGAGCTGCCTATTTTCTTCTGCAAAATTAGGGAAATTCCAGCAATCTTTTGGAAGGGCCTTGGGTCTCCTGCAAGAGCATGCTGTGCAGGCTGGCTCCCTATTCCCTTTGTGTGAGAGAAACACCCACTGAGGCTGCCTGGGAGCCGCCAGAGCACCTCCAGTCTGTGTGGGGACACAGTGGGGTGACACCCAGTTTAGTCACAACCAGAGACAGAGCTGGACACTGGTGCACACCAACTCCCAGTTCTGCAAACAGCCCCAGAGAGGTGAGGCAGGAGGACACTGGGCCCCTGTGTGGGCAAGAAACAGGAGAGGAATAAACTCCTGTTCACAAGGTTTGTTTCAGCACAGTTACTTCCATGCAGTTCTATCTTTACTTGGCCTTTTTAAATCATGATTTTTAACTTTTTTATATTGATACCTAATTTTAAAAAACCCAATACTAATAAAAGGTTTCTAAATGCATTCAAACACAAGCACCACTGAATCAATACAACTGTGAAATCCCAAAATGCATGTCAACTTTTTAAAATTTTTTTTGAACGTGGAACAACTGGCTTTGTGAGCCAGGAGGATTTACAAGAAGTAAATGCTGTTTGAAATTCCTGCTTTGTTTCTCCCAGNATTTTGTCTTCTCAGGAAGATATGTGACCATTCACAAGAGTGCTGAGTAAAATGAACTACTCAGAAATGAGCATTTGCAACCCAAAGTAGGTGCACCAGGTGTGTTGTTACCTGCTCAGGGAGGCTGGGAGGGCTCAGGCCAGGTGAGGTTCAGCTCCAGAGCAGATGTCAGGCTCTAAACAGGGTCAAGAGGATGCTGCCTGTCACATTCCAGGGACTGTGTCATCGCTGCCTCTATTGGTGTCACCCTTCGGACGGGGGGAGGCTCCTGGTGACCGCGCTTTAAGGCTGCCACCTGCTGTCAGCTTGCCCGGGGCCACCAGGGTCCTGGAGCCTTTGTCCCAGGTCCCAGCTTGCCCTGTGGGAATTGAGGACACGTTTCCATCAGGCTGAATTCATCCCTGTTTTTACATATCAGACTTGTTGCAATATGGAGGTTCTGGGGGGCTATATATTTTTTTGCTTTGTCTCATGAGTTACAGTTGCCACCATCTCCCTAATTCAGATTAAAAAATTAAACAAAAAACCCAAAACAAAACAAAGAAAACAAAACAAAACAAAAATAGCCCAAAACAAACAAACTGTACCAACTCAAAAGTAATGTGGGTAATTCTGCAATTTTATGATAGTTTCCAGATAAAATCTATAGGGTAAATTATGCATGAATGATGTCAGTAGCAGCAGTAGCCTGATCTGTACTCTTATTCTTTGCTACAAAAAACAAACAAACAAAAAAAAAACCACCAATGTCCAGTGCCTCTTTACAAAATGCTATTGGGAAAAGTTACATTTTTTAATAGTGTAGTTCCTTCAAACCACAGCTCTGGACTTGCATTTCCCTGCACTTTGTGCCATGTAAACACCAGCTCAGGTTGGTTTCTACAGTGTTCAAACTTAATGTGGGACTAATGACAATATAAGAATTGAGCAGGGAGGAATAAATGGTGTAAAGCAGGCAAGAGGCTTCTTCTAGTGGTGAAAACAGATGCCAGATGGCATAAGTTGGCAATTAGTAAGCTGGAGAATCTCACTAGTGTGAAGACGCTTAAGTCTCTGTACTGGAAGATGTACTACTTAATGAAGAATTAATTTCTTCTTCTCTATTTCTCAGCAGAAATCCTAGGTAAAAGCTTGGCTTTTCTTTTAAAGGGCTTCCTGAGCTTCTAAATACCCACAAGTCAAAAATTAGAGAGCCTTGGTGCACAGAAATATTTTTTTCCAGTTTGTCACAGTAGAGCTATAGAAGGACTGGCTTTAGTGTTTTGTTTAATTCATGTGATTTCTCACTAGCCCTGACTCACCTGACAATGACTCACTGTGTTCAAGGCAAACTTTCATTTTCTTGAATTAGCAGGGAAAAAAATGATGTGGAGAGCAGCTACCAGTTCTTGCACTGCTGTGAGGGGCCTAAGAACAAGCAGTTTAGAGGATAAAAACCACACAGCTCACACTAGGAAAAAAAAAAAAAAAAACCCAAACAAAAAACAACAGAACAAAGCAAAACAGACCTAGCTACAACAAAAAACATGCTTCAATGAAGAGACATATGAGGAAGAAGAAAAGTAGGATGAGATAAGTATGAAAAATCACAAGTAGCAAAGAATAACTAATTAGTCATATGACTTTTAGTGTAAGGTTTTTAAATGTATATCAAACTGCATTCATAAAAACAAGATAACCTTCTTATGTTCTCTTTGGTATTAAGGTGACATTTGTGCATTTAGTCGAAGTGCATCGTGTTCAAATGGGCAAAGAAGAGAAAGGCCCAAGAATACTTGAAACAAACTGGAGCTTGGCGTTAAAAGAAATACTCTTAAGTCTTTCTTGGAAGCAGTAAGAGAAAGGCCTCAATAAAACAATGTTACACATCTCCTGCCCTTAACCTACTCATATAAAGGGCAGGTTGGGAGGAAAAAGTTGGTAGGTGAATCATATATTTGCATTTTGCATTTCATGTTTTTAAGGTTTGTAAGGGTATCCTCTTAATTGAATATTTTAAAGCTGAGCTGCCTATTTTCTTCTGCAAAATGAGGGAAATTCCAGCAATCTTTTGGAAGGGCCTTGGGTCTCCTGCAAGAGCATGCTGTGCAGGCTGGCTCCCTATTCCATTTGTGTGAGAGAAACACCCACTGAGGCTGCCTGGGAGCCACCAGAGCACCTCCAGTCTGTGTGGGGACACAGTGGGGTGACACCCAGTTTAGTCACAACCAGAGACAGAGCTGGACACTGGTGCACACCAACTCCCAGTTCTGCAAACAGCCCCAGAGAGGTGAGGCAGGAGGACACTGGGCCCCTGTGTGGACAAGAAACAGGAGAGGAATAAACTCCTGTTCACAAGGTTTGTTTCAGCACAGTTACTTCCATGCAGTTCTATCTTTACTTGGCCTTTTTAAATCATGATTTTTAACTTTTTTATATTGATACCTAATTTTAAAAAACCCAATACTAATAAAAGGTTTCTAAATGCATTCAAACACAAGCACCACTGAATCAATACAACTGTGAAATCCCAAAATGCATGTCAACTTTTTAAAATTTTTTTTGAACGTGGAACAACTGGCTTTGTGAGCCAGGAGGATTTACGAGAAGTAAATGCTGTTTGAAATTCCTGCTTTGTTTCTCCCAGCTCACTTGAGTCTCATTCACTGTCTGCTGAGCTGTGCTGCTGGTGTAATGTCACTGCCTGCCGTGGAGCTGTGCTGAAGGACAGGTCTGTTCTGTCCAAAGCTCAGAGTTATCCTGGAATAAAGCTTTAGCTTGTCACGATCAAGAACTTGCTGAGTAATATGGCAAGGTCACAGAGTTTAACTGGAGTGCTGAGATGGTGATCTCAGAAAGGGGAAGGGGCAGCACAGGGGATGGCAGAGGTCAGGGATGATATTTCAGTAGAAGCTCAATTCCAGTGGCAGCAATAAAACTATGTAATATTCTTCCACTTCACAGCCATTCACTGAAATGAATGTTTCTTTAATGATTTAAAGCCTTAATCCCTTCAGTTTACTAAATTTACCAGATATCCATGTTTATGTTTTCACCTGGCAGAGCTTTAGCAAATTATTTTTTTCCATTTAAAAAAACTCTCCAGCTGTCCTGCTCCTGCAGTGGCCCCAGGGACCTTTCCTGAGCTGAGCATTAACTCAGCACAGTGGGGCAGCTGCAGGAATTCCCAACTGGAGCTGTACCTACAGCTATTCCAGATTATGCCCTGTGAGCTCGAAGCATCCAAACAAGGTGCCTAAGGGGCCAGTCAATGTTGTTTTCTTGGGAGAAGCCCCCAGAAAAGAAAAAAAAAGCAAATTTTGACAATTTCCTCAGCACAAAGAGGAGCTGGTGGTGAAATAAAGGTTTGAAACCAACACCATGGCAGAAAGGCAGGACTGCCCACACCACTTCACCTCCATGGCAGCTGGCAGCAGGTCTTTGCCAAGCCAAAACCTGACTGCAGGGACTTGCTCTGTACCTGAGAGCCAGCACCTGTCCTTTCCTCAGCCCACCCCATTATCTGCTGGTACAGTCTTAACTTCACACCCAGATCCTTCTCAGCCTGAGATGAATTGACCCCCATGGGGCAAGCACCCTCCTCAAGGCAATTCCCTTAGTGCCAGTGCTGCTGCAGGCACACACTAGTTGTGCCTGGGCTGGTTTCTCACTATACTGAAGAATTAAATACATGGTCTACCATAAATGGTTTTTTCCCTGCTTTTCCTTTTTAGTAAGCCAGGTTCCTCACATTTTATATCTCAGGCTTGGGAAGGGTGATAGCTGAAGGGGCAAAGGACAGCTAACAGGCTCCAAAACTGTGAAAGCTGATGGAAGTCATGACCCAGCCTCTGCAGAAATCCTATTAATGAAGTGAAATATTTGACATAGTATTGTTATCATCAGTGCATATTTGATGGAAACATAAAATGCTCATACAGGAGAATAATTGTGGTCCAAATGCCTGTCCCTCCCACTAAGGCACAACGTATACAGTAACTCTCTGTTTCAATCCTGACACAGTAACCTTTTATCTGTTCTAGAAGCTCCCACATGAAGAAATAGCTGGTATATATTTTGTAATTCTCTCTCTTTAAAAAACAGTGGCAGCAGGAAACTGGTCTCTTTTTTTCTTTTTCTTTTCTTTTTTTTTTTCCTCTTTTCTTTTCTTTTATTCTTTTATTTTTTGTTCCTTTTTTTGTTTTGGTTTGGGTTTTTTGTTTGTTTGTTTGTTTTGTTTTTTGGGTTTTTTTGTGGAGGTGGAAGGAGACACAGTAACAGATTGCCTGTTCTCTTCTTACCTAAGCACAGTGAACCACAGCCAGCTAGTTTCTGGAGAAACTAAAAGCTGCCACACATAGTTTGAAAAATCATGTTCAGGCTCTTTCTGGTAGGCAGCAGAATCAAATGTTCCCTGCTCAGCTGAACCACAGGAGCTGAATTCTGCTTTCACATCAGTGTGAATCCAGAGGGATTCCTTCTGGCTTTGGTGGAGTTACTTCCAAGCAAGACCAAAGTAACTCAGACTGCAGTTTGGCTCATGGTCCCACGGAGAGGTGTGGGGAGCTTGGAAATAATTACTGCTGATTCTGCTGCGCTGGAGCAATTGCTCTCTCCTTTTTCTTACCCATTCAGACCATGTTGGCTAAATGCAAGACAGATTCAGCAATTGATATGGACTCCATGCAAAAGCTCTCACTACCAGGCCAGCCATTCCCAAAACACGGTGTTGGGCCAACTGGGGCAAATTCCTGCTGGGATATGCAGACAGTATTAAATGCCATTTGGATGTTCAGATTATGCTGAAACCACAAAATGGTGGAAAGGGAGATGGTTATGCAGTTGATGATGGATTTGTTGAGTTTCTTGTGAAACGACTCTGCATCACCAACTCCTTTTATTTTGGTGTTAGTTTTCTTCCAGCTCTGTCTGGGACCAGATCACCTACTTCAGATTTGCAGCCTCACTGGATTCCTCTACCTCAACCTCTCTCTCTGACAAAAGAAGGTAGAAACGTGCCCATTCCACAGCCTTCTTGGGCAGGAATGAGGTTGAACTCAATGAACTTGGAATTTTTCATGTAAATGAAGCACCTTTTGTTTCACAATCCATCCCTCTTTATGGCTGTTACTCAGCCATCACTGCAGGGCAAACCCCCAGACCTCAGGTCATGGCTCACTCCTTGGGCAGTCAGTCCAAACCTGCCCAGGTGCTGAGGGCTGGCCTGGCTCAGGGGTTTGTGGCTCTCCCTGCTTGGGATCCAGAGCAAATGAAGCAATACAAATATTGGTCTGGTTGTCCCTCATCAGAAAGAAGAAGGAAGTTTCCATGCCTCACTTCATCCATCCTCTTGGGACTGAAATGGGAAAGGCTGAGTCAAAGCTTCATTTGTGTTTGGTGTGAAACTCTCAGAATTTGACTGGAGTTGTGCCTGATTTTCCCACATTGTTGCTGAGGGTATGTTGCTGCTGATCCCTCAGGCTCTGACCCTAACAGCCAGATGGAGTCCTCACCTTAAATTAACACATAAGCCCCTTTCAAGACTCCACCAAGCAAAAGGAGATGCAAATATAAAGCAATATCCATCCGCTCTTCAGTTGTCAGTATCTGAGTGCTCTTGGCTCTCATTCTGGACAGTAATAAAAGAAGCTGGCTAATCATCTGTGATTGTTGGGCTCTCTGTGCCATTAATGAACAGGAAGTTTTATGCAGCTGTCAGATGCACAAGCTGAGCCTTTCCTGCAGGGGAAAAGGCTTTATTTGGTGACAGTTTCATGATAAATTTTGGATAGAAAAATAGCATTTTGATCACTGAAAAATTATGCAGTGCACAGTTGCCTCTGCTCTGTGGAAGATTCTCCTTGGGTCTGTCATTCTCCCTCCACTGCCACCCACCTAAATAATTCCTGAGCAAGAGGAAACAAAACTCACCATTTGCACCTCTGCTCTGTCCCTGATGAATATGTGAAGTGCCTTTGAAATGGCTGAATAATAAATGCAGAGCTGAGATATGCCTCAAAGAATGGATAGATAATTGTCTATTAGGATCACTTAAGTGGGAAAAATTAAATCAGTATGAATCTCACTTTGATCTCTCTGATTTAATAAGGGCACACCAGCGTAATCAAGAAGAGCATCTCAGTGACTACACATCAAATTAGCTCTCAGTATGATTGCCCCAATGTTGGAGAAGTCACAGCAGAAAGATATTTTCTCCCTCATTTGCTGAAGTTATTTCTGTTGCTGCAAGTGCTGCCAAAGCAGGTCAGAGGAGGAGGAGCCACGAGAAGGAGGGGAAGGAGAATGAGCCTTGATCTGAACACAGATAGCCTGGAACCGCAGAAAGACACACGGGGACACTGAGAGTGCTCATATTGCCTGGTTGCAGGCATCCAGCTCAGCTGCCAAAATTCAGGGATCGGACTTGAGAGAGAAAGAGACTTCAGATGGGTGGCACCACAACCTCCTGCTTTGTCCTGGTTATCCCAGATCTGCAGCACAGCCTATGTAGCATCCCAAGAATTGTCCCCTCCCTTAAGCATGTGTGTTACCTGCCCAAAGCTAGGCAGTGACCTGTTCTTTCAGAAGTATCTAAATTATTCCTGCCCAATTCAAGTCATAAAGGGGAAAGAAATGCCTGGATGAACAATGGCAAACATAGCTCTATGAAAAATAAAGGAAAGCTTACAAACATCCTTCAGCAACATTTCCACCCCTTGGGGCTGAATTCTAATAGCTGCCTTAGAGGAAAAGGAGTATTTTTATTCTTAGATTCTTTATTCATATCTTTATTCTTTATTCATTCCAACAAAGAAGTATATGATCATCAACATTATTTTTTTCATGGTTCACATTAAGTTTTTAGGGATGAGTTTGATGCCTTTTTAGAAGCAAATAGATTTAGGAAAAGCAAAATATAATGAAAAACTATACTGGATCTTAATGGCATTTTCTTAAATATATTATTTCTGGAATTAAATATTTACATCTTACATTTCAAAATTACTTCATTATAATAGTTAATATTATTGTGCCTTAGCATGCAGATACGTTTTGTTGCCAACACCACATGTACCATCCTGAGACCATTCCCAAAAATCATATTCTTCATCCAAGCTTCTGAGCAAGAATTTGTAATATTCAAAGGAAAAAAATATAAAGATGACTGGCCCAGTGCTTGAACACCTGAATCAGAATGTCCTCTCCTATGCACTGCTGAGCTGGTGGATGTAATCAGAAGCTCAGATTTCATGTGTGAAGTTCCTTCACTGTCCTCTCAAGCATTTGACATCATTCACAGATCTGTTTCTGCTTCTTTAGGATGGCTGATAACAGAATTGTGTTCAAAACCATAAAACAAGTTGGAAGTAAAAGCGCCATCCAGATGATATGAGCAAGTCAATGCTGAAAAAGATGGCAGGGGTTGCAATGATGCTCTGGTTCATTTGAAATTTGCGTCTGTGTACACAACACACTATTGGAAACGAGCTGATTGATACATCTGAACACTTCAAGCTGTCAGCCAAGTGATTTATGTACACCAGGCTTGGATGAAAGGAGGCTTAAAGAGAATTTCTAGGAACCCCTGGCCTGGGGATATTTCATTAATAATTAAGGAAAGTTGATATTGTGCTTTTAGTATCTTCACCTCCTGACAGTGTTAACAGCATTGCTGCTGGCACCTGCTGGGCTGGGGAGGAGCCTGGGCTCAGGCAGGCTTGCAGCAGGAGCTCCAGCCAGTCCCCAAACTGGTTTGTGGAATTGCCCTGTGTGAGCCTTTCACAGCTCTTTGGTATTACTTTCACAAACTACAAAATAAGGGATTTTGCTGGTATTATGACAATCTGTGGGAACCTCAATTCCTGAAAGCCCCAGGCTGAGCGTGGGCTCAGTGACTTGTGTGAGGGAGCAGCAAATGAGACAATAGGGAATGTGAACAGGTTTGGGTGGCCACAAGGCTCAAGGAAAGAAAATACTTGGAGAAGGGCTGGGAAGGTGGGTGACTCCACCCCACTGTGTGTTTGCACCCGGTGTTTGTGAGCACTCCCGGGCTGATGATGGGTGGCAGGGGCAGGGACAGGGACAGAACTCCTGGGGCTGTGCTAGCAGCACTTGGCCCTGAGCAGCTCTGGCTCCCAAGGGTGCTGGGTGTCCCTTCCACCCCAGGTAACTCCTGCAGCTGCTGTCATCTTGGCTTTTCTTGGATTTTGCTTCTGCTCTTCTGCTGCCATTTCTGTCCCACGCTTCAGTTCAGTCCTGCGTGTGCTCTGGTGCTCCCGGGAGCTCCTGCAAGTCCTTGGCTTATTTTGTTTGGCTTTGGAAGTGCCTGGTGTAAATTTTCCCTTTTGGTGCACTGGCAAAAGGACACAAGAATAAAAAGGTAAGCTTTCTGAGAGAGCCAGACTGGGATTGTTCACCTTTGTGGCACTGTTGAGGTGTTCCCCCCCTGAAAGCCCAGGGTATGAATGTTCAAACTATTTTGCTCTTTCCATTTGGCTACAATGCAGAGTGGCTGAAATAATTGTATTAAAAACTGTCCCTTAGAGCCTTAAGGACTGTAATTCTGCATGTCGTGGACACAGGGCCAGCTGCCAGGTTGCTGCTCAGGTCGTTCTTGGGTGTTCCTTGTTTGGTCTAGGTGAGTCACCTCAGTCCTTCCTTCTCCTGTCCTTTCATTGCTGTCTACTGTGTCCAATTCTCTTCCTTAGCCACTGACAACACTCAGATGCACTTATCCCCTCCTTGCATCACACCCAACACGTGCCTCAGCTATTTTCTGAAGGAGAGCAATTCAGAGCTGCGCTGAAGGAAGGTAAGGAGACTTTCTAACTCCCTATCCTGTTATGGGTCCTTCCTTGGCTCCACAGGAATCAGAGCAGGTTCTTCTGCCTTTCTGGCTGGACAGGGACTGATAGCTCCTCACATTCACCCCTGTCCCAAGGGGCAGAAGAAGGGACAGGGATGTAGTAAAGAGGATCCAGTCCTTGCCCCATAGCCAGGATTCTTTTGGCATAAATTAAGGTGTGCTCAGTCCTTCCTCTGCCTCTGGAATGTGCCTGAATTTATTTAAGCTTTTTTTCCAGGCACCTGCAGAGTGGACATATCTGCAATGAAATGAGTTGCAAAGAGAATTAAGTAAAAGTTGATTATTTTTTCTGGCATTTAAGTACAACATATGGCAAGTTTTAGTGAGGAATTATTTGTGTGCTTTTTAAATCAACAGACACTGTGACACAGGTGACTGTAGTGTTCTAGGTTGGTCAATACATTAGAAAGGTCAGGTTTATCTGCCTTTAGCCAGGGTACACAGTAGAACATGGATTTGGTTTTAATTTTCTATCAGAGTTTTCCAAGTTTTTATCACTCTGCCAGGACCAAAATGGTGATTTTTGAGGGTGACAGAAAAAGGAGAACTTTACCATGCCTTGAGCTCAGCCTTGGGGCACACTATGCTTCCTATGATGTTAAAAAAATTCTAAAAGCCCTAATTTTCTTTTGGATTATTTTCTGCAATACAATAGAAGCAGTCAAGCATAATTTGGGAAAGAAACTGTTCATAGTTGTGTCTGATCTGGAGGCTGGTAGTTCATGTTCCTTTTTAAACCAGTCAGGCTGCATTCCAGCTGGTCTGAATGAGCCCCCCACAAGGATAATATCCCTGAAACTTAATTAAAGCAAATTGTGTCTAGAAAGGAAGCCTAAGGATGAGAGTGAGCTTACTCCAGTTCCTCTTGACTTCCAAGAGCTTTCTTCTCATTTTGAAAAACATTTCTTGCATCAGGATCTCTTTTACTCTCTCAGTCCTTGAAATTATCTCTGTAAAAGGTTTCTCTATTAAAATAGACATGTCACCAGCAATATCTCCCAGGTCTGGTGGAGGTTTTCTCCATACTCAGAGCTTACTACAGAGAGCAGCTTTGTGCTCCACAGACGTGGAACAAAGGGTACAAATAGATCCTGCCTGGTGGTTGCACTGCTAATAAATGATCATGATTAATAACAGACATACCAAAAACACTCAAGGGAGACACCAAGTGAGCATCTAAAGAAATAGTGTAGAGCTCATAGCTGGACAGAAGTCCTCAGTAGTTGACAAGCTCTGATTCTGCCCATGGAGAACAAGAGCATGGCCAGATCCTGACTGCTTCCCAAGCCTTGTCCTTCCTAGGCAATCCCTGCACTTTGGGAGCCCTCAGCATCTTCTGAAAATCTGTTTGCTTGTGCTTTGTGCCACAAGGGGTTTTGGTGCTTAGCTTTTGGCAGCCCACCTTCAAAGGGCTGGTCTTTGTAAATGCATTGGTGAGAAAAGGCACCAAATGAGAGTCTTGTGGGAGCCTTTTACTTTTCTGAAAACTTCCTTGTCTCCACATTTAACAAGAGAAAGGTGTTTCAAATAAGAGAAAAATTGATTTGATGATATAAACTGGAGTCCTGAGCATTATGGGGGAAATTTAACCATTTGATGTTAATGACTGAGCTGGAGCTGCTCTTTTCTGCAAATCTAGAGCCACATATGTGTGCAATCAGATGCAATCACCCCTGCAGCACCCATTTCTACATGCAATGGCAGAGGCAAATAGCTGTGACTTTACTTGCTTGGCAGCTTGAAACTCTGCCAATTTGATACCATTTTGTATGTGTAATCACTTCTGCTGATGTTCAGTTTTGCCTATAGGTGGCAGTGACCTTTCATTTTTTCTGTAAAACAGGGAAGGAACATACATGCATTTTTATCTTCCTGGTTGTACTACAGGATCTGGGTGAGGACTGTAAGGCTGTGCTACTGAACGAGCTCTGTACCCAGAAAAATGGCCACAGTGTGGTCACCTCTTTTCAGTGGCTGCTCTGCCCCGAGCTGCAATATTGCTCATACAGTGCAAAAATCTGTGCACTACAATAATTGCTGTTACAAGGAGGGGAAAAGTCTGAAGGCATGTTATATATGTGCATGGTGAAGAACTGTGTCTGGTGTTTTGGGATCATATGCCAACAGGGTTATTTATCAAGTGTGTCCCATTTTTAGCAAAAATTGCCTCCAAGTCTTGCCCAGCTTTCTATGAGAGAGGGGGTTATGGTGAGTGAAATATTTTAAAATTTCCACATGGCCACTGTGTGTGTTTTACTTCAGTGAGAATTATAAACTTGATTGTAGAAAATGGGTTATCTCTCCAAGAGTAAAATATGCCAGAGATCAGAGCCTGTGACCTCTGTTCCATGTCAGTTAAAGATAACTTACTTGACATAAGTAGAGCTGCATCCACGGGGAACTGGAGTAATCGAGAATCAAGTTACAAATCATTGGCAAAATAAAATCTAAAAAAGGATGAATTTTCTTCTCTCACTCCTCTCAAAAATGTACTGATTTTACAGCTTGTGAAAAAGGAAGCATGTAACCTGCAAATATTCCTTCCTCTGCTTGTCTCTTGGCATAAAACAGATGGCCTTGTGAATGGAAAACAAAAGTAAATCTTCCAGGTTCAACCACATACTAAATTTACCATCAAAACTAAGCAGTAGGATTTGAATCTTGTTTTCTTCTCTTCCAGTAGGATAATACTGAAAGTTGCTAGGAAACAAATACATAGCAAGGACAAGAGGCCATTGTACATCCATGGGGAAACGTTGGCTGTTTTCCACCATAAATCAGAAGTTCTGATTTATAGTGGAAATATCAGCTGAGAAGATAAAAATCCCTGTAAAATAACTCTGCACTCTGAAATGTAAGGCTGAGTCCTACAGGCAGTGTTTATGCAGTGATGCTCAGTGCTGCAGTTTGTGTTTCAGTGGGGCCATCCCGTGTCCAGTGCAGCCCTGGGCACTTGCAGGGAATAAAAACCACCTCTGGAGAGAGGCCCAGCTTGGGCTGCACGTCAGGTACCATGGAGCATAAAAGAGAAACCAGACCTGGACCATCCCTGTAAAGCAAAGGTTTGTAGATTGGGGTTAGCAAAAACCCACAATCAGCCTGAGCTCTGGCAGCAGGAACTGCTCCCGGGCTGTGGGCTGAGGGCAGAGCTGCTCCCAGCTCTCCCTTTCCAATTCTAGTGAAGAGAATTTAGCAAATCTACCCTTTTTGTCTTTTTCTCCCGTAGCCAAGGGTTGTTTCACAAAACCACTAGAGAAGTTGCTCTCACCCATACCTCTGCAGCCTCACTGGTTCCCTCTGGGCATGCAGCAGAGCAATCATAAAGCAGAGGTGCAGATGGCAGAGGTTGTGCAGGGTATCCCATGGGATGAGCCATGAGACTGGAACTGGCTTGCAGCTTCCACCTTCCTCTCTGGGCAGACCTTTATTTTTCAAGGTGTGGCTCATAGTAGTCTCTCCTTAGTGTTTATTTGTGTAGCTTTTACACTATATATATATATGTATCCTGAACCAAAGTCAATCAGAACCTTCCTCTTGACTTCAGTCTGGTTTGACCTTCAACAATCTTGCACGGAGTGTGTCTGGCCACAAGGAATTTACAGTCCTAAAGCACAGTAAGTTCAGAGAATCCATCAATGTACTTGAAAGTTGACTTGTTTTGTTTTCTCTGTCTTACAGGAGCCATGGGGAACACAATGAGTGTCCTAGAGGAAGTGGAAGAAGACAATACATACACAGTCAAGAGCTATCAAGTAAGCACGAGCTCCCCACTCTCACCTTTCCTAGCTTATTACATTTTGCAGCTTTCAAATCCAGTCCTAAGAACTGTATTATTTGCTATTTCAGGCTTTATCTGAATCTCCTGACAACTTTAAAAATGGATCTGTTGCCTTTGCTCAGACTCATTCTCCTGCAATGAACGGTGAAGGTATGTTCTGGGAAAGGGGGATATGTTTGTACAGCTTTTGCTACCAGACTGGCAGAGAGAGGTTTATACTGGAGTAGCAATAAATATTGGTGCATGGTCTTAAGTTAAAAGATGAATCTGTGTTTCAGGTCTTACCTGTGATGAATCAGTACATGTGTTTTTTTAGAAACTTGAAAGTTTAAAGATAACAAAGAGTAAAATAGAAAAAATATTTTCAAAGCCCTCTGGGAGCTGTTTGTTCAATTACTCTAAAAACTTGGTTCTGCATCTGGCTCACAAAGAGGCATGGCTGCAGGAGTTGGGACAGGAACAGGTCAGAAAAATTGCTACTGTATTGCTCCAGGTAAGACTGACCTGCTCGTCAGTGAGTTCAATGACTCTCACTTGATTTTGGTGTTTTGAGGAGTTGAGGAAGGTGTCTCCACATGCTCATGGGCAATTGCTCTCATCCAGACATATGTGTCTCCTCACATTTTGGCACTTAATTAATTTCTCCTTTCACCTCTTGTTGGCTTTGGAACCTTCCTGAGCGGCGTTACTTCAGCTCCAATCTCTGCAGATCTACTCACATTAGTTTTATGAGTGCTTTCCTTGCATTGTTTTTCTTTCTGTTTTCAGAATATAGTAAAAACCAACATTTCTCTCCAGTCTTTGTGAGGAAAGAAAATATTTTTTTATTGTTCATTGTTAAAAGAACCCTCTCAACTTGTATCTAGTTGAAAAATTTAAGTTTATAAAAAAATAATCAGACTGGGATGGAAAATGCAGATAGTGCAGATTACAGATTAGCATCTTGGTTCCATGGCTAATTTTCTAATGCGACCTAGCAATAATAAATCAATTTAAGCACTTAAGAAAATAAAAAAAATAAAAGCCTGTAGCTCTGTGTTTCTGCTGGTATGAGCCAGCAGACTTCTGGGAAGTAAATAAAAGCCAGATTATTTACTTGATCTGAGGACCAAGAAAATAATTGCACATTTACACTTAACACATAAAACCATGCCATATGCTTCATTTTACATAGATGGATTACCTAATTAGTGTAATTACTAAATCAGTTTAAGTAGAAAGTTGTAAAATTGGGCAGTTCTGTGTTGATATTACTTGTATTTTAACTTTACTAATGTTTTAAAAAGTTGTTAAAATCATTGCTTGTTTGGATACCACTGAAATCTCATTGGCTTGTTTAATGTAATCAAGGTCTTGATGAAATGAAAGTGCAAGTGCTGAGGGAGATATTATTCCTATAGAAAATGTAGTTGATAGTATTTCTAAAATTAAATAACTCAAGAAATAGCACTGTAATTTCTGCTGTGGTTATGAAGTGAGCACTCAAGACCTCCAAAACAGGCATGTGAAATAAGAGGATTTTACTAATAGTGTTAGATGTATGTTTGTGGTCTTTGTCTTGTTCGTTTGCATTTCTGTAATTGCCAGTGATCTGACCATGTGCTGTGCATTAAGCAGTATAGCTGATAAATGACTTTGTGAAATCTATATCTGTTAATATAATGAAAGAAGAATCCAGAGAGTTAACTTAATATGACCAGAGGAAGTAATGTTATTTGGAAGAGCCCTGTCACCATCTGCTTCACATCTGGCTGTGCAGATTGGTGACTGCTTCCCTCCGTTTGCTGCTTCTGCTCAAAGGGGCTGACAGATGTGTGGGCTTAGGGATTCTTTCCATGACTTGCCTTTCCTGCTCCTATGGATTATCAGGGCTGTAGACATTGCACAGAGCATTAGCATCCACCCTGCCCTCCTGTAATGTCACTTAAATAGCAGCAGTGCCCTTACTGTTACTTCATGATATGCTGCTTTGCAAGGAGAAGGGTAGCAAATTGGATCCTGACTTCTCTTGACATGGTGCTGTACCTCAGCCTTTAGAAATTCTTAATGCTGGAGTCAAGGATATGAAAGGAAGGAGGAGAAAGTCTGTCAGCAATTACTTCTGAGCAGGGAAATGGTATTGTCATAGCATTGCACTCAATTACTCTTCTCTGTACTGTTTCTCTTATAAATGAAAAATTGTGGGTCTAATCTAGCACATTTTGGAAAAATATCCTTATTTTGTGTTTTTTTTTTTTTTTTTTTTTTTAAATATCCTGACGAACTGAAGGGAAAGGAAAGACTAATCTTCTCTAGTGTGACTGTCTTTTGTTAAATACTTGAAAGCAAAATGCCTGTGTAGCAGCAGTATGAAATGCAATCTCACAGCAGTGCTGTAAATTGTATATTGATTTAGTTTCAGAGCACTTATTAATCTCATTCAGAGGGAGCAGCTTTGATCTGCTTGCACATCTGGCCTAGGATTTGGGAGGTTTTGCTTCTATTCCTAATTCTGCCTCTGGATTGTGGAGTAATTTTGGCAAGAATAGCACTTCTGTGGCTCTCTAAAAACAAACATACCGTGTACTTTTAGCTCTGGCTTATAGCTGTCTGTATGAATGAATGCAACAAATGGTGTGTTGGTGTTATCAGACTTCTGACAGAGAAATGAGATAGTGGAAACCTCATGGGAGTACAGAGACTTAGAGGGCTCCAAAATAAATGTGACTGAGAGAGGAGTGAGCAGTCGGGAGTTGAGTTTCCTGCCAGATGGGGTTCCAAGTGTCAGTGAACTCCCAGAGATGGATTAAGCTTTAATCAGGTAATTTAGGTAACTCCATTGGAAGGAGATATCTGTGAAGAGGCTCAGATCTGGTGGACATGCCAGCAGAAACATCCAGTTAGCAAATACCAGTAGAAACATCCAGTTTCAGCCCCCCTGCTGCCACAGCTGAACAGAGAATCCAGGGAAAGGAATTTCATCAGAGAGCACCCAAAGATGTGGAATCTGTTGATCTGCACTCAATGGGTGGTACTGGCCTATGAAACACGGGTCCAGTGAGGGGTCAGGGTCCCCAGGTTAAGGCCATGGGGCAGGAGTTGTCCTGGTGGGATGCTGGGGCTCTCTTCTCCTCCTGTCTCTGCCCAGGGACATGGGCAGGGTCCCCAGGCACAGCTGCAGCAGTGTCACACAGGGACAGATGTTACACAGCACCTGATGCTGCTTGGGTGGTGTTAGGCAAAATCCTGTCTGGGAAGGGAGGAAGTTGGGGGAATGGTGCTGTGAGAAGCTAAGGGGTAGTTCTGAAAGCTGTCATCTAAAAATGTTCTGCTTTCCTTGTCTTAAAAAGACATTTAAAACATGAAACTGAACACTGGAGATTGTACTGTGGAAGACAGGTGTTTTAGTCAGGTTTTGTTGGTATCTGGGGTGTTATTTCTGTTACAGTGAAATGTGAAAGGCATAATATTGATGAGACTATTACAATTATAACTTGAAATAATCTCCATTTTACATTGAAACTGACGATTTTAAAATTTTAATTCATCAAGTCAGTTTGAGACTGTCAGTTTTTCAGGTATAATTAAGTAGATCTAAATTCATCCTTGAAATCTGTGGCAGTGATTGACAGGGAAATTGGAGATATGTTCTAATTAAAGTAGAGAAGAGAAGCTCAAGCTGAGGGTGAGGTGTAAGGTTTACTTCTCAACAAGCTACTTCTTATTTACTGGGGCTTCATACCACATAATCTGTGATTCAACTCGCATCCACAAAATGGATATAAGAAGGTTTTTCTTTTGTCTCTTTTGTCTTCTGTAAAGCAGGAGCCTTTTCCTCCTGTCTGCATATACAGTACTAGGGATTTTCACCTTGGCTGTGTTATCAAAGTGACATTGTAAGATAAAATCATAAAGTGTACTTTAAAGATGAAAGATTTTTTCAAATCTGAAGTGTGATGGCCACGTGTGTGCACAAGGGGTATTATTAGTGAGAATTTTGAGGGGAGTGAAATGTGATTAGGGACATTGTTTATGGATAAAGAGAGTCAGAAATGTATGGATAAGAAGCCTGGCTCAGATGTGATTTATAAGTACGCAAATCAGGCTTAAACTAACTTACAGACAATAGAGGAGAAGGGCAAGAAGAAACTGCACTATGGAGGGTAGGCAGTAAGGAAAGGAACAGTTTGGGAAAAATGAATGAAATAAGTTATGACTGCAAAGCCCCAGGGGGACTTTGGCCAGCCAGGAAATAAATCAGTCCTTGCAGCTTCCATTCTTTTTTGCATTTGGCTTTGACAGAGGAATGTGTAATATATTGATGTAGCTTTGTTTCATGTTTTATTGATTTTTTTTGTTTTTTTGCATATCATTCTTTAATTGTAATTGGAAAGGAAAATATTCTCAGCATGTTACTGGGCTGAGTATTCAAAAACCTGGGCTGTTGACTTTGACAGCTGAGAGGGTGCTGTGGAGAACAAAATATTTACACCAGCTTCAATGAGGAATGACAGGACAGAAAATCAGACAGGCAGGTCTGATAGAGGAGTGGCAGCTCAGGGTCTCTACACAAGATGCCCTCTGTGTGGTCCTCCCCAAGGCTTCATGTTTCAGAATTAGTTTATTAAAGAGCGAGGTGACCATGATTAATTGTACAACCAGTATAACTTCTTTGCTGTGCTGGATAATTACTGTTTTATGCTTCTGTTTGTAGTGGCTGCAAAGGCAAGTGTTGCAGGGGATAATGTGGCCATTTCTTCCCCCAAGACAATGGAGCAGAGCCCCGTTCCTGAGGCGGACGGGCAGAGCCTCGGGATTGCTGCCAGGAGAGCTCAGCCAGCTGCTCAATCCCGCTCTGTCTTCGCGTTTCCATGGGCTGTACCAGGGCGTACTGAAGACCCAGCTACAGATTCATCAGTTGGATCTGCAAAACTTGATGTCAGCTCAGGGGTGCCCGGAGTGAACAAAGGGCCGAGTGACAGAGTGGAAGTTCCTGTGGCAGCTGCTGGGCAGGAAAATCCACATAAAAACCTGAGCCAGGCCCCGCCGGCAGCATCGCTGGGTGATGTCTGTCTCGCAGCATCGGTGACACCTGAGGGAGAGGAGGCAGCCACCTCGAAGGCAAAACAAGTAACCTTCTTTGACAGGCTTTTCAAACTGGAGAAGGGAAAGGAAAGGAGTAAACCCCAAATCGATCCCCAGGAGGAGAGGCAAGCTTCAGACCTTCCCAACGGGCACAGCACCAAGGAGGAGGCTGCTGGATCACAGAGCACATCAACCAGTGTCCTGCAGGGGAAGGCAAGTGCTTCACTAGGAATATGCATTTCACTCCTAATGAAACCTCTTAGGAATGTTAATAGTGTGGGACAGCTTGATGTCATGATGGCTGTGTGAACAAATCCGTGTTGCTCTTAAAATTATTGTCCAGCCACCTCAAAGGGTGACTGGACAGAAGTATGGGAGGAGAACCTATGGTGGAGTGGTAATAGCTCTGTCTGCCTCATCGCAAAATGATGGCATCTGATGTCCAGTTTAAGTTCATTTCTATTTCTCTGAAGGGTTTGGGCAAGCTTATCTGTGTTTGTGCTTCAGTTGCCAGGATGGTCAACGGCAGCCAGCTACAAATGAAAGCAAAAATACCTGAAAGTAAAATAGTTTATTCTGCTTTAAAAGCCTGGAGTTTGACACTGGATGGTTTATAGAAATTCTTCAGCATGTTTTTGTGCCATTATTAAGGTAGTTGCTTTCCTTGAGCAATAGCTGCTTTTTCATACTCAACAGAATAAGAAATATTGTGTTGTAGCAACCTTTGCACTTTTGCTATTGAGATGTGTTTTAGTCAAGGAAATATGGCCCCTTAGAATGGATTTTACAGGTTGAGAATGCAATATAAGAAATTAAGTAACTTGTCTGAGAGAGAACAGTAATCAAAGCAGATGAAAATACATCAGTTTTGATTTCACTTCCTGCAAAGTTTGATATCACCAAATATACCACAGGACTAGTGTTCAGACAGGTAACTACTGAAAAATCTGTCCCCTGAACAGGAATAAGTGGTGTAAATCTCATTAGTTCTGGTGGAGAGGTGCCAGCATATGTGAATTTGGGAGCAAGCTGAAACCCTGCCCAATGTCAGGAACAGGAAGAAGAAAGTAGCTGCATGGGCCCCTTGTCAGAATCTGTGTAAATGACATTTGAAAAGTAGCAGCTTTTAATGGAAAGCCTGAACTATGCTGGTCAGGTAGTTCTCTGGCTGCCAATGCATTGAATAGTATTGAATATAGTTCACAGGGTGCTCACTGATTGCACTGACAACATTCCAGTTCCTGTTCATCTGCCTTGTCTTCTCTATCTCATGAGTCTTTAAATCTCAAAATCACATTTCTTGTATAAACTTATAAGTGATAATATTTTTCTGAAGACTCATTTGTAAGACTAAACATTTGTGGGTTTGACCATCCCCCTATAACAGTGGCACCCAGCACAAATGTTTCAGTCCCTATATATATGCACATTTAAACAATCTGTAGTCTCAACCTAGGAGAATATCAAGTCATTCACTACATAAAAAGAACAGGGTGAATAATTCAGAATGGATGATCTATTCAGTGCATACTGGCACCTCTGTTTGTAACTTATGAAATTGAAGCTTTTCAACACTAAATTCCTGCAGATATTCTCTCTGTGTGTTAGTCAGAAAAAAAGTTTTGCTTGTGGCTTGGAAGAATTACTTTTATGATCAAATGTGAAATTCCTAACTTCCTATTCTTTTGTAATTGCAAACTATAGAGTGTGAAAGGTCACAGTTTATGCTGTGGAGGCCGTACAGTGTGAAATTCCAAAGAAATAATCTGAAGTAGCTTTAACCAGAAGTCTGAGTTAAATATTTGCTAGTAACCAACAGTCAGTTTGGAAAAGCTCAGGTAAGCAACAGGATGCTTCTAACAGCAGCCATCAGGGGACAGAACAAAATAATCTAATCTTATTCTGCCAGTCCAAACAGATTACAAGAAGCACTGTTCATTCAGATCAAGCTTTATGTCAATCTGGCCTTATTCATTCTGAATTCTTACTAATTTTGAATTATGTTTCTGTCTTCATTGTACACATATCCACCCTCTGAACCTCACTAATGGGAATAAGCTGGACATCCCAGGCACCCAACAGATGGATGTTGTTCGGTATCAGGATCCTAGCCCACACAACAGCTTTTGGTGCTGTTTGAGGACAGGTCTCCTGTTTAACAAAAGTGCCTGTACATCTTTTAAAGCTGGGTCACTGGAAATGTATGAAGCCTCACAAAATCGGGGTTCAAGCTGCTCAGTGTAAATGAGAGTGGCAGAGCTGTAGCACAGTGGAAAGTCCAATTTTAACTTTATCCTTGAATTTTCAGACTTATTTTTGTCTTCCTCAAGTGTGAAAAGGAGTATATAGGGGCAGAGAGGAGCTGCAGACCTTGGCTCAAAAAAAAATCACCAAACATTTCTGACACATTGCCGAACTCACTTTAAGTCCTTTTCTAAAACAAAGGCTGTCACTCTGCCTTGCAGTACAGTTGCCCTCTATTTCATCTAAAGTTGGTAGTTATCATGTAGGATGGGAGAATGACCAAGTCTAATTTGATTACTCTTACTGTAGTAACTACAAACTGTTACCAAATAATTGTACTAAGAATCCAGACATTGCTGTCAACAGTCTTTTTCTTTTCTTTCTCCTTTTCTTATTTTTTTTCTTTTATTTTTTTTTCTTTGTGGATTATTGCTTGTAGTATCTGTAAAAGCAAAGCAAAGTTTCCCTGAATTGAGTGCCAGCACAAAACAAACATCATTGCTGGTAAGTAAGAGAGAGGCTCCACAGTTGTAGCTTAAGAGCTGCACAAACATTCTGTGTTTAGTGAACCACTCTTTATTTTTGTGGTCTACAAAACTACATTCAGTACACAGCATAATTAAAACAAGGGCAGAATTCATGAATTCATGAAGCATTTACTATGTAAGCCAAAGAAAAGATAAATTATATGCCTGAAATGTTTCACTGAGCCATGATTCATGCAGACAAAAGTGCTGGCAGGAATATGTTCTTTTGATATATTTTTTCTAATGACTGAACTGAAACTACAGTATAAGTATTTAAGATGTTTATTACCCCCAAATTTGGCTCCTCAAATTAATTGAACATTTACATAGTATCTGTTAACTGATAATACTGACTTTCTCCTGTTATTTCTGGAGTTTTCTTTCATTATTTGACCCTGGGGTTTTGTGCAGCATATTATGCAGCTGCTGAAAATATAATATTGTAGGAGTCCACATTATCTGTGCTTGATTTATATCCTGATGGCCTGAGTCTGTGCTCCTTCCTACAGCACTTTTCCCCCAAAAGCCCATGATGGATTGCAGCACCTATTTAAGTCCAGGTTTGTGTTGTGTCTCAGTAGTTAAGTGCAGCCCTGGCTTGGGGATCCTGGGGCAGGTTCCTTGTGTAGTATTGGGTCATGACTTCTGTGCTCTGCAAGTTGCAGTTCAGGGATTTTTGGATGACATTGTGCCTCAAGCTCTGCACAGTCTGCAATAGCTCTCTTTTCTGCAGGGCCAGTCCCTGGAAGGGTTAGTACTGCCAGTGGTGGGACTGGTCACCTCTGCAGCTGATCTCAGCTCTGTGTTCAATGCTCAGTGAACAGAGCCTTTCCTTCAAACAGTGCAGCCCAGTGCCAGAGCCTGGCTTCTTGTGCATAAAAATAAAGTTTGCTTATTTTTGTTTGATAACATCAAGTAGTGATGTTATCAAGTCCTGAAGCATCAAGTACTTCAGTAATGAATTTAGTTTTGTTTAGCAATGCATCTTCTGCCTCCAGCTTCTTTGGTCTCTTGCCTTGTGCTTTTGTTGCCCCGTTAATACCTGAATTGGAGCCAGCATTTTTTGTGTGAGCAGAGCTCTGGAGATGGCATCCCTGGAAGGGCTGCTGAAGCTGGCGTGGCCACGCATGTTCTGCATGGGACATATTGTTCTTGGAGCCATTCTGGCCTGTAACTGGCAGCTGGACAAGGTGGTGTGTTAGACCCTTGTAAAAAAAAAAATAAAAAAATAAAAAAATAAAAACAACTTGTAAATAGCCTGTTGAAGCACTCTGAACTACTGTGCTGTGCTTCTTCCTGGGTAAACTTGGAAAACAGTGGGTGGAGAATTAGACAGAAGTCTGTTCTTGCAAGCAAAACCTTGTGCATTTTAACTCTTTAAATGCTGTGTGGAGACTGGTCACTCCATGTTCATCTTTCCTGATGTCAAATTAGCCATCTCAAGTTTTAGCTCACTTATGCATCTTTAGTCTTCTCCTTCTATCGGTGACCCACAGAAACCTATGTGCTCTGCAAATCCAATACAGACCCTGCTTTTAAATCTCCTAGCAGACAGAAAGGTTCTCAAGAGTATAATTTAAAGTTTTCCTAGTAAAAATGGCACTGACCAAGTATGTCTAATTGAAAAGTCAGAAAAATTCCCTTGGTGTCACTTAGACTTCCATACAATCTTTGAGAGGCAGTGATTCAAAGATGCTTTTTGATGGAGATGCCTCAATCTCATCTGTTTTATTTTTTGTCTTATTTTTTCCTCTAGAATAATCTGGGCATCTGGTATCCCAACTGCTGCTGCTTCAGTCAGTCTTTCCTAAGTAACCAGATATGTATGGCTGTCTGAATACTTGGGGTTGATAACTTGTGCTAAAGAAATATGGCACTGCTATGATTCAATAACGTCTCAAATCTCCTAGAACAGTTGAGGCCACCATTTATTTTAAGAGGTGGTCACAATTTATATTAATTGCAGATCCAGGCCTGCATTTACAATGTAGACAAAAGGGAGGAGGTAACAAACTGGTCTCAAACTCAGATATCACTAGCCAGATGCAACACTCTGGTGTGGTACAAGCAGATGCTGAGCCACAAGAGTCTAAAATCTCAGTATTTGTTCCCATTCACAAGTTCAGCCTTGAGAGAAAAGTGATGTTGTTTGGGATACCTTGTACAACCTCACTTGTGAGAACAATGTTCCTCCAACCAATGGCAAATGCTGAATATACTGGAAAAGAGGGGAAAGAGATGTACAAATGCTCTATTGTTCTGAATACGTAGGCTGGAGAAGTATGGCTGGAATTAGGGTTGTGACTCTCACAGCAACATTATGCAAGTCACAAACGTTACTTTTGCATTCCACTGGAAATTAAGCAAGCTGAAGAAACTGTCCCCCTTTTTTTTTTTTTTATTATTATTCAGGAGATAGATGACTGCAACCAAAAAGCCCTGTGGCAGGACTCAGCAGGTGTCAAAGGTCTCACTGCTGAGCAACCTGAAAAGGCAGAGGTAAAAGAAGACAACCCTCAGCCAGCTGCTGCAGCAGACAACTCCGTCATGAGTTTCCTCAAAACACTGGTAAGCATCTTTTGCCTTTCCTTTTCATCTCTAGGCTATGTTTTAAGTTGCTTATAAAAGTCTCACATGAACATGCTGAGCTAAACACAAGGGGTTTGCTCTCATGGGTGCTGAGGAGTAAAGAAGTTGGATGCCTCAGAGGCTCATTTGAGAGTGACACAGATTTGTAAGTGCAGGACAGTCATGATCAAGTGATGATGGACAACCCTGGAAACCTCTTCTCCACAGGCAGTTGTAGATCTGGAGGTATTTAGCTGTCTTAGGGACGTGCTGCATGATGAAACTTTATTTTGCAGTGTCTCTAGAAGTTTGGTTTTATGAATTAATCTGATGTAAAAGCCTGGACACTGGATCAGATAGTTTACATTTTAGCCACTGACTTTAAGTTGTTCTTGTGAAACATTTGTAATATAAATTTTCCTACATTGGAACATGGAGGTGAAAGCAATATCTGTACTTCTTCCACCTTTGAGCCAGAAAAAATGCTAATTTCAAATGTATGATCTCTCAGACCTTCTGAAAAACTGAATTGGGTGTGACTTTTTCTCATTTACATTTAAGGTCTCCCCAAGCAAAGCTGAATCCAAGAGTGATTCTGAAGACAAGGTAGGTAGATTCTTCATTCTGTCACTGGTCACTACGTCTTTTTGACACAGGTATTCTCTCTTCATGGTGTTGCTTTTTCCCCAGTTGATATTATTATTCAAAGTAACAATACTTTTTTCCCCTGCATGAATTTGAAAGGAAGATGAGCGTTAGCAGTACAATTCTTCAGATCTTGGCTGCAAAGTGATATGAAATATGTAGCATTTTTTGCAAGGTTAATGCTGACCTGGTAAGGATTTGGTTGTTACTCTGACTTGTTCTTGATCGAAATCTATAGATCCCTGCAGTGAAATCCTCCTGAGTCCACAGAAAATTCCATTTGCTCATAGAGCTGTAAAAAGCTGGGTTTTCAGTGCCAGTTGTGTCTCCCTTCATGCCTGCTAGAGCTGCCAAGTCCTGGTTATTAGAGATGTTGAAAATGTCAGACTGATGCAATTTATTTAACCATTTTTATTATTTTTTTAAAGGGGAAAAAATAAAACAAAACAAAAACTAAACTGGTAAAAATGTGAAGTTGAAAACATACTCTTTTATAATGGAAAAATGCAAGTGTTCAAAGACTCCTTTCACCTTCTTTACTATTAAGCTAGTGCCAAAACTTATAACACTTTCAACAGAAGAAGACCCAAAATTATTTTTATTCTGCTCCCTTCTGTCTTCTGATGTTTTAGTGGCCTACAGGCATATCACTGAATAGCTGGGAACTTCCAGATTAAATGTCCTTGCACAAGGTTATGACCACAAGTACTAAAATTTCATTAATGCCTAAAGAATAAAACCCTAAAAAAGGAAATGGTCTTTCATTTCAACCATTTGGCAACCAAAATCACTATTGGCATGAACATTTTTTTCATCCCATTTTTTTAAGCCCTTTTGTCTAACTTTTCTATAGTTTGGTAATAAAATGGTGAAGTCAGTTCTTCTGGAAAGTTTGGTGAGTACATGTGGATACACATCACTCCCTGATCATAGCTCAGTAATCCTAGAAATTGTCAAGTAGGGCTGAGATCTTCTGAGATACCCAGGCAAGGGAGCTGTCAAGTTGCACTTTTTCAGTGAGGCTTGTAGCTCTTCCAGCAGCTTGTGGAAAATGCAGTTGTTTAGTCGGGTTTGCATACCTGGCTTGGTGGAACAAACCTGTGTGCTCCTGCAGCAGGTGACGGGTGGTGCAGACATGCTGGGGTTGGGAAACAAATTCACTGTTTGGTTTGTTATCATACCTGTGAGGGTAAACAAATTGAGATGACTAGCAGGATATGCAAACTCATTATATGGAAGTTCAATGGGAGGCTTTTTAATTAGTTCTCTAGTATTTTCCTGATGCAAACAATGACAGCTTTACTGCACTACAGGAGATATACATTTAAAAGGTTAACTTGGCATCCGCCCTAAAGAAAAGCTGTAGATTTTACAGATGAAATACATAATTAAACAACAGCCACTTTCCCCCTGAGAAATAAATTCTGTCTTCCCAGTGCAGATGTGTTCCTGAGGGAGGCTGTCCCTTTGGGCAGTCTCTCCTGAGTGTCCTGGGGCTTTCCCATGGTTTGGCTGGCAGAGGGACCGCTGTGCTTGTGACTCCTGCTCAAGCTTTCTTTTTGGCTGCTGGTGCCCCCTTTTTGCAGGGAGGAGCTGGGTTTTATCCCATGCAGAACAGTCCATTGTCAGTGTCCCTCAGAAGGGCTCTCCCATGGCTGCGGGGACACAACCACGTGTAAACCGGAGCCGGAGCTGAGCCCAGGGCTGCTCCATGGGCACAGGGGGACAGACTGCTCCCTCCTGCTGGAACAGGAGATGTGCAGCACCCCTGAAGCTGAACTTGTTTTTTTTGTAGCAAGATGCTGGCAGCAGGGATGTCTCTGCCTTTAATCAGCTGGCTAGGGCTCTCGGCAGCCTGGGCACACCCGTGTAAACACCAGAGTTTAACTGGAGTTGAGTCATGCTGCCTTGGGTTAGTCCCTCCCTTGTGAGTTCACACGGACTATCAGGGCATTCAGATCAGATCTGCTCTGGACCAGCTATTCGACCCTTCTCCAGCACATCCTGACTTGGTCCTGCATCATTGTATGTTTGGGAATGCTGGGATGGTGCAGAGAACAGCCCAGGGAAATGGCCAATTTTGATGTCACTGGCCACAGCCTCTTCATAAAACAAAGTACTCATTTTGAAGCTTTTTACTAAGTTGGAAGCTTTGGGGTTTGCCTTTTTCAAGTGTAAAAGAAATCAGGCTGACACTTGTAAAAGGGCAAACTAATTACCCAGAGTGTGAACACTTGAGTTGTTTTTCATTGCAATATATTTTTAAAATTTGTATTTCTTTACTATATTTTTACATCATTATTAAATCAGTATCTGAGCAAGCAGTAAGCAAAAGCAATACTACGCCCTGCTTTGTATTTGGTAATCAAAGGCATCTTACTGGACACTGAGACACAGAAGAGGGTGATGCTGGAGTTCAGCCACATCTGCTGGGCACAGGTGAGTGTAGTGACTGTAGAACAGGCTCTTGTGTTGACTTGTTTCTATGTCACAGCTTAGTTAAGCAACCTTGGAAACCTGTGGTTTTGTGTCCACCTCCTTTTTGATTATTGAAAAGATGAAAATGGTGATGAAGAAATAAGAGCTCGTTGCTCATAGTTGCTCATAACATGAAAATTGAAGCTTTTTTTTCTCCCCTGAGAAATCTGGAAGGATGTGTTGAAGATTGTGGGTGGAGGGAGGGTAGCGACTTGAAGTTTTGAGGAGGTTCTTCAATTAGGATTTCTAAAAAAAATTGTTTTTCCAATGCTAAGTTAAATGGAACATTTTAGCAAATGTTTCTCAAGTTTTTCTAAGACTTGTAGAGAAGTCACGTATCTGAATAGCACCTCCCTGCCTTATGCAGGGTAATTTAATCTGCATTGAGCTGCAGATAGTCTACTGTCACTTAAAAATAGCCTGTTGCTTTTCTTTTTTTCAATGTGATGTCTAGTTTCTTAGAGATGCAGACTCTAGCATCAGTAGGCAATGTTTCCCCAAACAAGTGCTTCCTGCAGGCACTTGCAGTGAAATTAAAGAGAAGCAGCACTTTCCGATTCATCACTTTTAGTACCAGTTTATAGTTGTTTTTCTGATACTTTCATTTTTAAATAATTTCATTACCATTATTGTAAACTTGAAATAATTTATGTAGCATATATAATGAATATTCATACTTCCCTTTTCCTAAATAATGTATTATTTTAAAGTCACTGTAATACTGCAATAAAAAGGATAATGGTATTTTCAAAGATTTATATATAAGCATATTTAAAACTTATGAATCCCAAATTTAGTTTGTCACTGATACATTTGAATGCATGGATTTAAAGACTCAGTCTGTGGCCTCTGGGTCTTAATGAAGAAATCAGGGGAAAATTGTGGTTTAATTGTGAGTCAACTGGATTGCCCTTTTATATTCATTTCATTACTTCTGGAAGAAAGTCTAAGGAGAACTGAGTAATTTGAAGAAAATATAATTATTTTTTTCCTGGGAAAAAAAGGAAATGTTTGCTTTCAATACTACATGTAAAAATATGTGATTTTTCATGAACTAAGTAAGAACTTCACACTAAATATTCAACTTCAAACGCTGTTGTACCAAAGGGACTGAAAGCAGAAAAAGGCCATGGTGGGCAACCTGCTCCAAAGTCAGCAGCAGAATCCCAGACCAAAGGAGCCAAGAAGAAGAAGTCAGACAGTCCCAGGCTAGGACACAGTACATTTAGCAAACTCTTTAGACATAAGGTTTGTATGAAAGTCTAACAAGAGCAGAACCCTGAGCAGTAACAGATGGCTCCTGTCACAGAGCAGAATTATTTCATTGGTAACTGAAATCAGCATCTGGCCAGCTATGCAGTGCTCTGAAAACTACTGGCTGAGTATTTGTGCCATGTGCTGTGAAAACCATCTTCATCTGCAGC
This sequence comes from Florisuga fusca, assembly GCA_038090715.1. Lineage (NCBI taxonomy): Eukaryota > Metazoa > Chordata > Aves > Apodiformes > Trochilidae > Florisuga > Florisuga fusca. Next base: position 6,119,595 of record JAAWXA010000023.1, read on the forward strand.
ATTTATCTTGTTACACCATCTGTGAACTCAGGATTCTGCAACAGCTCTTCTGACCTTCCCTGCTACGTGCTTCCCAGTTTCACTAATGCTAACTAAACTCCCCTGGCCACCTAAAATCAAACCAAAAGGTACTGACAATGCATCATGCAGTATGAGCTGCAATAGGAGGACAAGTTTAAGAGCTCATTCCAGCTAGACTCGAGGCTTTATGGTCATGTTGCCTTAACACATGCTGTCACGTGATTAAAATTGGTCATTTGGTGAAGTGGGGCATCTGATATGGCACAGAGAAGGTTGGAACATTGAATTTCCACACGTAGCTTTCACTGAAAACAAGAAAAGTAAGGTTGACTTAATTTTAAGTTCAGTTTGGATGGAAGAAGTTTGGCCTGTGAGAATACTTTAAGGTTGTTTAAAATGCAAACTTTTTGTGCAAATGGTTGTTTTAGAGTACTTTGCCATAAAAATATATTTATATATAAAAAACCACTGAAAAATTTTCACCTGCTTTGGTCTCAAGTTGCATATTTGGGATTTGTCTATGGAAGATAATCTGCCATGATGTTCCATGGAAGGAAAGAAGAGAATTGTAGCTTTCTAGCCCAAAGAATGCAGAAGCAAAGCCTCATCCACTGGGGGAGGAAAGTAATTAATATTTAATTCTCACTCAAAACGCCCACATGGAATTTCTGGTGAGCAGGGGGCTTTATAATCAAGGACACAAGGCAAAGGGAGTTTGTAGATATTTTCAAAACAAAAATATTCTTTCCATTGTCTCATTTTTGAGATAAAAATTTCATCTGCATTCTACTGAAGGAATAATAATCTCCCCAATGGGTTTAAGCCTACAGTTCTTGCCAACAATTTAAAGTTAAGTTCTCATCTCCCATACTACACTGATAGTAGTGATTGTTTTGATATGTAGTACAATTAAAGTATTAATTACTTGTTCATAATTAACTTGGGCTTCCTGATAAAAAACATACCTGATTTCAATTTTTTAAGATGTTAAGTCTCTTCTACAATAGTTAAAATCTCACAATGAGTTGTTAGGAGAAATGCTTGGCTTTCATTAGGCTATTTGATGGAATTTTAAAGGCTTCTGGTCTGGAATGAAAACAGTTATCTTAAAAATTCAGTGCTGTTGCATTCCTTTACACCATTAAAATCTGTCATAAAATGCTGTTTCTTATTTAAATAGTTCTTTTCTTGTTTCTAAGTTTATTTCCACAGCTCCTTTTTCACATACAACATAGAAGCAGCAAATGGGGTATCATTTATGACACTGAGAATAATGGAGATATTTTAGAATAGTGCCAACAGTTTGCTTGTAAGGCTGATTGAAAGTGGAAATTCAAAACAGAGCAGTGATGTGACAGACAAGACCTTAAGTTTCTACCTCTATTAAAAAGAAATAGTTCTGCTGATCTTTTCTCGTTTGAAATGCCTTAGTGTGATGTGTCAGGTAGACAAATAGGAAATTAATTTCTTTATTTGAAAGAATTGTTTTAATATATGTAGTCAAACTGAATTTTAAGCAGTTCACTCTCTCTTCAAGTCTTCCAAACTGCACTTCTCAGTACCTTAGTTAAGAAAAGATATAATATTATGTTAACAAACATTGTTTTTTGATGTCCTGTGTTTACATAAATACTAACTAGTTTGTTTTAAACAGCAACGAGCATCCTAATATGAATCCATAACAATCTGATGCTATGGGACTTGGCCATTTGACCTCAAAGGGTCAGTTTGTTTGGCATGTGACAGCTGAGTCCCTGTCGGTTCTTTAATTCCCATCCACATAGGTTTGCCTAGCATTGCATGCCAGTTTTACAGTGTAACTGTACTTATTTATGAAATTTTAACTTCGAAAGGCTGATGAGTTATTTTCAGCATTAGTGTTGAAGCCAGCTCGTGGCATTACTCTGCTTTTTACCACTTGCTCTGGCTCTGTTTGTTAGAGCTAACCACAAAGAGAAGTTCTTGGCTCCTGCAAAATATCTTTTGCTTATTATTTCATGAAAACTACAAAGTGTGTGGCAGGCTGCCTCAACCCCCAAGGGTTGGGCTCTTTTTTGAGTTTATGGCTTGCTGCTCCTCTTTTTCTACAGCTTGGATGCTTGCCTGCAGCATAAGTTATGCTGGATATTAGGGTAAATAGATACTGATATACATCACTGGCCAGAAAGTAGTTTAACATACTGGATCCCTCCTGGCTCTGCATATTTTGATGAAGCCAGGTGACCCATCACTGTGACTAGTGTTTGTTGGTTTTTGGTTTGTTATTTTGTTGTTGTTTTTTTTACAAAAGAGTAAATCCCACCTAATGCACAGAAGTCTCAGTAGCTGGACTAAACCAACCTCCAGCACCTGCGGAGCTTATTTGTAGAGCTGCAGCTCCTGCTTCTAAGTTATAAAGCCACTGCTGTTCTGTGCCTTTCATTCCTGGGCAGTCATCTGCTCATGTTCTATCTCCCAGAAAGCAAAGCCTGCTGCTTTGAAAGTGACGTGAGCACGTCCCTGACTGGTATGCAGTTCTGTCGGTGGAAAAGATCCAAATCTGTCTCGTACATGAGCACTGAAAGTTGCATGTGCAGACCCAGCTCCAATAAGAAATCTCTTCTAATACCTTAAAGCTGTGTAATGACTTGCCTGAAGAAACTGAGAATGTATGTTTGAATACACGAATTTTAAGAAAATATTTGAGGGCTGCAAACCCAGCAGCATATGAGCACAAAGCAACTGACAAAGCTGCAAGGCTGCTGCAGGTAGAAGGCTGGGAGCTGGCAGTCCCTCCAGGCAGCCTCGCCTCTGCCGGAGATCAGTTTCCATGGTTGCAGGAGCCAGGACTTTCACAAACATTCACTAAAAATAAAATAATTTGTGACACAGACAATTCCTGAACTGTGTAACTGTGAGCACTGACATTGCCAGAGACAGACTTGTCTTTGTGTTTTGTTTCCCTTCAGGCTGCAAAAGAGACCCGACAGACAACTAATACCAAAGTGAGTAGGATGATTCAAGTTATCTGCATGAATAACACAGTCAAGGGGTAATTTGCACTATCAGTTTTGGTCTCAAAGACAGTGTGTTAATTTATCAGCTAATCATCTTTGTGTTGTAGGGTGGCTTGCTATGTAATTTGCTCCCTCTGTTCAGGGCATGGCTTCATTGGCAAGGGGAGGGATGCAGCTCATGAGCTGCACCTTTGTTGCTCGGTGTGTCCTGTGCAGTGGTGCTCCATGGCCTGCTTGCCTCTTGGACCAGGTGATACCTGAATGTGCTGTATCTTGTTCTTCACACATTTCTAATAGCCTCTCTCTCTCTGTTTCTAGAGCACTGAACAGCAGCCTCTTACCTCTGTAAAATCAGACAAAAATGTCCTTTCCTCTCAAGAGCCGCAGACAGCTAAACAGAACCCAAAAGCCCCTGAGCCTGCAGCCCAACAGCAGGCAGTGGGCACTGAAGCCCTCAAGGAGGTGACAAAGGAGAAAGCATCATCCACCCCTATGCCACTGAGCAAGCTCTTTTGGAAAAAGGTATGTCCGGAGTTTGGAGAGGGTCCCTGCCACAGATTTATCTCTGCACATCGTCAAGCTACATTAAAGCAGTTAAATCTGAGTTGTGTATGTCCCACATGCTAAATGCCATGGGGATATAAATGATATATGCAGTTATAAAGTCCAGCATTTTCATAATGCAGTAAAAAGATATTTTGTGCTTGGGGAAAAAAAAAAAAAAGGCATGTAGAAAGGGCATATTTTCTTGCAGAAAAACAGTGAAAACCATTCCTGAGGAGGAGTGATTGGGGATGATGGCTGGTTTTAATCTTTCAAAATAACATCTTAAAATCTTACCATTGAATTGAATCCTTACCTGTAAATTCCTCATGTGACTTTACTGGATTTTCTTGACAGAGAATAAAATTCTTTTGAAAAACCTTAGTGACACAGTCAGATTGATGCGAAAAAAAAAAAAAGTGTTTAGACTACAGGTTAGCCTCATGCTCAGCTTGTTTTGAGGATTCAGTCATTTTTTTCTTCAGTGATTTTATTTTTCTGGCACACTTAATGCATTATACTTTTGCTAGAACACAGAACTGAAGCTAGCAACTGTTCAAAACAGGTGTATAATTCAGTCATGTACTTTTTCTTTTGAACTAACAAATAGCAACCACAACAGTCAAAAGATCCAGGATGCAGATCCAGCTTCTCTCTTTCTAGACAGTCTCTCAAATATCTGTCTTCTGATGAACTTTCACTTCAAAGTAAAGCTAGTGAAGTGCCTGTCAACACGTTGCAGTTAATGCTGCTGCTCTGACTACAGGCAAATAAATATGTAAAAGAAAAAGGAAAAAAAAAATCCTTATTCATGACTGCTCAGATGGAAACCACTTTTATTGCATTGGCCCCATTTCCTGTGTTCAAGTGTTCATAACAGTTACTCAAGTGTTTGTCATACTAGCTGTTGTTTCTTTTTCTTTTTGGAAATACTAAAGGAATATTAATAGAAAATTGCAGCTAGTAATTTTACATATTTGTGTTGGAAAACTGGTTTTCAAGACCTTGTAGATATCTGATCAGGGCATAGAAACATGATGCTTCATTTATATCTGATCAAAGCATGCCAGCAAACGATGGAGGAAAACCATTGAGGGAGTATTGTTTAGCCTTCTTTGTGCATTACCTTTAAAAGCTGATATACTTTTAAAGACCAGAAATTTAAGCTGTTGCAATTCTGTCACCATACAAACACAAAAATCATATTCCTCCTATTGAGGGGTGTCTATGCACTGATAACAGAAACAGCAAACTGGTTAGCTATTAAGTGAAGCAGAATAACACTTCTTATTGTTGAACCTGCAAGTGTACTCTGCCACAGGAAAGCAAAGATAAATATTTGGGTGGAGTGTGCAAGATAAATGTTATAATTACTGAGGACTTATCAAGTTCCCATTTATTCCAGGGTGGGAAAATTTTACCTGGAATATACCAGCTTCTCAGGAGGGAAGAAGCTTCTGGCCATTTTTTGCTGGGTGAAGAGAATTCCACCTGGCTGAGGGAGTGGAGAATATCCTAAGCAATGGGGTTTTGGGTTCCTTGTGCCATGACTCTTGGCATAGCTGCCACCCTGGCAGCAGGGAGGGGACTCCATTTCCTCAACTCAGGGAATAAAACCAGTTGGGCTTGAGAGTCAGAACTGTGTTCCTGGGCTGTCTGCAGACCAGCATAAGTTTACAATAAACTGCTGGCAGTTAGTATTAGTTGGTTAATAGTCTGGACTGTTATAGCTCAAGATCTGAGTGGCACATTCAGGCAGCAGCTTCAGGTCACAGGGGGCTTCAGGGTGGAAGTCTCAGAGCATGTTGATGGCTTAAGCTGTTCTGCCTTAACTGCAGCAACTTCTTGTCTTCTTTGCATTTGCAAAGAAGGGCAGAAGGGGTGGGTTAAATCTCTCTAACCCTCTCTGCTTCCTTCCTGTGTGAGTCTGAAAGCAGCAGGAACCGATCTCAAGCATGACTGCTCTTTTAAGTGGAAATTTCTCAAGGAAAGGTTATCTCTCATACATAGTGTTGAGCAAAAGAAAAACTGCTTCCTAAAGAAAGTATGACCCAGGAAAAACAGAAGAAATGTAACACAGTTCCTTGTGTCTCTTGAATGCACTAATGGAAATTTTTCTTCCAGTTTCTTAGGGGAAACAGGAACAAAACCTAAACTTCTTTCTTAAAAGTACATCAGAAAAGTTTTTTTAGCTGAAAGGGGTTTTCCCTTCTACTGACAGACCACGCACAGGCATCCTCTGCATCTTTGAAGTATTCAGTGTACCATGGTCATGTGTCACCACTCTCCAAGAATCTGCCAACTTGATCAACCTTATTTGAGAGGATTTTGATGTCTCTAGCATTTTCTTGTGTCCCATAAATCTAAATACCCTGGTCTGACTGCACAGAAGTTGTGAAACCTCCAGCCTTAGGAATACTAAAAACTCAACTTGACAAGGGTCCTCAGCAACTTAGAGCAGGAGGCTGGACTAGGCCTCCAGAGACATCTGAAATCACGAAATGATAAAAGATGTTCAGCATCATTTAGTTCAGTCTTACAGAGGGAGATGAATATACAAGAAGGATTCTTGGAGATAATTACAAGAAAATAATCATAATTTTTAATAGCAAGTCTAAAATCTTAAACAAGATAGCCTGTAACTTCTGCAACAACTTTGATATGCCTAGCAGAGCACTAAATTTAAATAGCTGCATAGGTGCAATGATAGCTGAATTTAAAAAAATAATATTAAGACAGGATTTTTAGCTTTTGTAAAGCCTCCTATGGAATCCATCAAGAAATGTACAGAAAGTCACTGATTAAGCAAATCAGTCTCTCTGAACTATTAACTATCACTTAGCTCTTTTCTTTATTTAAATAGACAGTGCCTTTTGGAGTTTAGCATTTTGCCACGGGATGCATTTTTTACCAGTAGTGACACTAAGGCCATGACAGAGACGTAGCTTGGGAGACAAAGCTCATTTGGGTTGCAGCTGTAAGAGCAGCAGTAATGCCATCCCAAAGTGTAAGCTTTGACTGATGAGCTCCCAGAAGCTAGGTTGCTGCTTTATTGAGGCACAATTTAACTCCTGCAATGAATCATTTCCTTCAAGCAAATAGCTGGTGAATTCATTATGTGTATGTGTAAATAGGCAGAAATACAGATTGAAATTATTATAGATTGATTATCTCAAATGTTCATAAATATAAATTAAATCTACAATTCCAGGGGGAAGTGGGCTGTGCTGCAGTAATCTCAGGCAGCAGGGAACAAGGAATATTTATTCCCTCATCATTCTTCTCCTCCCAGCCCAGCCCCAAAACGTTCATTTCTTCCACAAAAGCGGGGTAATGAACAAAGCAAAATCTCACATGCTGATGCAGATGTCCCTGACAAGTCCCCATCTTGCATGTGGGGTTTCCCCAACTCAAAAGGAATATGTTGAGCTAAAACGTATACTTCTGAGAGAAAAATTCATAAATGTATTGAATGGCTTCTGTATGAAGAACTACATAGATTAGGATTTTCTTCCGTGGCTCAGGAAGGAAGATACGAGAGCAGCATACAGAATGACTACTGAAACATGAAAGGTGAACAGGAAAGATCAACCATTGCTCAAAATAAAAGCAGTGGAGTATCAAATAAAACTACTTCGTAACAAGTGCAAGTAACACACTTTACACCTGAAGTATCCTTTTTGGTTTTTGAAGAATCTTTTGGCAGATTCTGGTTCTAGATGCTGCTAGATGTCAAGAATTTCTATCAATTCAGCAAATGTTTAGCTGAATTACTGTAGTAAAAGAATTGTGAAGGACTATTAAACTAAAGATACCACATGGGAATCACTGAGTTCAAGACAACTGGCAAAGTATATGAAGCCAGCAGTACTGTAAGCTGCTGCTGGAGGAAACAACAGTTTCTTACCACTTTGAGTCAGCATATGGGGCTGAGGTGAATCTTTGGTTTTATCTTTTAAATTTTTCTCATGTTCACATGGCTAAAATTAAATATGCATTACATATAGGTTCCTGTAAGTACACGTAAAAATTGTGAAACATAAATAAATGAGCTTTATTTGCAGTAGTTCTTTCCTGTGGTAGCTGTGGTATACATTTCAGCTGTAACTATGCTGTATTTTTAAGCAGCAGCATGTGCTTAAGTGCCACTACCTGCAGTTACTCTGACCAGTTGCTCCAGTAATGGAGGCTGACATTGCAGCTTACCCTGATTTTATAATGTTGTGTACCTCTCTGCAATAGGCTGATTAAGGGCTTGCTTCAGGTCAAATTACCTGGTTATTAGCATAACAGCTTCTTTTTATGGCAGAAAGGAAGATAATTCTTTATATAGTTACAGTGAGATGGGAATTAATTAGTAGTTCTTGAGGACACAGAAGAATGTTGTACCCTAGGGTAGAAAAGGAAATGCAAGTTCAGCCTCCTGTATCTCCTCCTCTTACAGCAGAAATGTACCTCCTGTCCATGTATTCTGCTCTGCAGGTTTTCTTGTTTGCTTTACCACAGTGAGCACCCCCAGGATAGCCTTGGGAAGGCTGTGGCATGGGACATGCAGAATATTAGGCAGTAAATCTTAGGAGGATCCATATTTTAGAGGAATTTACAAACCACATGTCTCTGATTGGAGTACTATAATAGAAAGAACTTACCAATTATTCACAAAAAGCTCTGTGTGAGCCTCCTGTAAAGGCAATGTTGCTGAGTACCCAGCAGCTTTTGAACTCCAAGGAGGGTCAGCATGATCAAAGGAGGGTCACTGCGACCCAGGGGATTAGGTAAAGTAATAGATGAGCCTCTTAACAGCCTTCTGCCTCTAAGGGTCATTTATATCATTGCAGCTGGGAAGAGAAGCTGGTGATGTGAATGTGACCAGCCTGAGAACGGCTGTGACTGGTAGTTGCACTTCTGTATTTGACTGTGAATTTTGTTTGTTTCTTTCTTTCTTTCTTTCTTAATATTTGCCCCGAATAAACCCAGAACGCCTCGGAAGAAGCAGAGATTGTAAGCAATGAAAAAGCAGACGCATCTTTAGAAGCAGTGACTCCTGACAAGGATGAGAGCAAGAGCCCAGAAGCTGCAGAAGCGAAACCTAGAAGAGAAGAAAGTAAAACCCCCAAAGCAAACCTGAGGAAGTTTTTTAAACTGGTAAGCAAAGCGCTCAGTTTCAGCAGTTCAGTGATGTGTTCATCGCCAGGCTGGGGAGGGCAACTCTGGAAAACTGTTGTGAGAAGCAATGCCTGGAAGAGTGCAGGGGTGCAGCTGTGCCCGTTTCCAGAGGTGGGTGGCACATGTGTCACCCAGTCCCCCGCAGCCTCCCCGCCCCTGTGGCCGCGGGTCCCCGCGCATTCCGTGTCCTGCATCTCCCTCTGGTGGCTCCTCCGGGAACATCCCGGGGGCTGCGCAGCTCCCGCCCCCTCTTTGGGCTTTTTTCCCCCCCTCCGCGGTGGTCCCGGGCTGTTCAAGGGGCTTGAATCCAGCATTCGGGATTGCTACCGAAGGAGCCTTTGGCTTCCCACCCCCTTCCACGGGGTGATGCGAGACTTGGGGTGATGGTCCCAGAGGAAGCATCCATCAGTGCCCGCAGGACTGCCCGGCCCTGGCGGTCCTGTGCAGGCTGCAGGGATTTTGATTTTTGGGGAGAGTGGAAGGTTTTATGGCATTTTACATAGGTTACCTAAACAGGCATGGTAAAGGGTAAAAATGCTGTTTTAAGGATGTTATACCTTAGATGAAAATAAAGAAAGGCTAATCCTTCTTCCTAGAGGATGACTGGAGGGAAGAAGGAAATTACTGAGGTGGTGATATGTCTGGTATGATCTTGTGGTTCTAGGACTGAAGAGCTATCCTGATTTTGGGTACAAGCAACAGCCAGAGAGTATTCCTCAAGAGAGTCTAGAAAAGTAGCCAGGAAAATTATCCAAGTTTAGAATCAACACTTCTCTGATTAAAATTATAGCAGGCCTTGAGGATTCATACATCAATTGATCTTTTCTTGGCAAGGTTTGCAAATGTGTTCCTAAAAGTTCTATTTCTAATCAGTGCTGTTTTATTTCCAGGCAGCTACATGGTGTGGGCGTCAGAGTAACTTATGCGTCAAAATGTGAAAAACAGTTTCTTATAAGACAGTGTAATAAATAGTCCTGGCTGTCCAAACTGTCTGCTCTCAGGTGTATGCTGGTACATACAGCTAAGAACAGTCACATTGTCAAAAATTAAAATTCATGAGTCATACTCTAGAAGGCACAAAAAACATTTTTTATTCTTTATTTACAAAATATTGCAGTGTTTATTTTCAGTTGTTTGTTAACCTCAGCCCAAACCACAATGGGTACATTTACTTTTTCTTCTTCTGTAATACTTTTAGTACTTTTTAAATAGAAAAAAAAATGCCTTACTAATTACTTTATTACATAGCTAGTCTGGTGCATCTGAGGATCTAAACTAAAAATCTTACCATCAGCCAAGAATTATACACCTGATGCCTTTAGTTCCAAACAGCTCTCTACAAAATTAGTCAGCTTGGAGAAATCTCCAACTTATTCCTAAATCAAAGGGGATTTGTGGTCCCCTTGTGCATAGAAGTTTGTCACCATGGCACGTGCTGCAGAAGGTGACTCAGGAGCAATGTGTATGAAACACTGATGTCTGTGGCAACCATGAGTTAAAATCATGTCACCCTACCAAAAAAAAGTTTCACTGATTAAAAAAATAAAGCTGTTCCACACCCATCTTAGTCACCATGGAAGTAAACAAAAGCTGTGCTAAAAGTAGTAGAGGTAACACTGCTCAAATTGGAGCAGGGGTTTGATCCAGATTTTGGCCTGGAAAGACAGAACCAGTTATGTAGGCAAACATCTACCCACATGAGAAATAGAATTTTCTTAACTGTGGAACTGCTTTTGCAGCTATTTCAAACCTTTAGTATTCATCTCCTTTTGGCTATCAATTTCCAAACAGATTGTGGATTTTTTAGTGCTTATTGTCCTTAAAGTATGTTCTAGTCCTTTTCTACTGAATAGCTTCTGGATTACTGGATCACTGCCATGCTGTTGTGCACAATCAGAGCTATGTAGCTGCCCTACAACTTTGTGCCAAATGATCAACCAGTATTTTGCATTCCTAAAACAGACAGGATTTTAAGCCACTGCTAAACAAGCTTCTGTAAAGCTTTTGGACTAGTGATGAGTGCTAAAAATGCATGAAACATTCAAGACCCCAACACAGGCTTGATTTTCTCACAAGGCGAAGTGGGGGAAGTTCCAGTGCTGTGAGGCTGAGAGCAGAGATGTCTAACATGGGCTTCTGCTCAGGATAGCTGTTATGGCAGACTATGTACTGGAAGGTATGATTTCTACCCAGAAAAGGTCCCCTTCCACAGTAATGTTCTCTTGAGGTCTTGCTGCCCTACAGTAATAGCCATAAAGTGGAGGAACTTTGTCTAGGCAAAGACCTCAAGCTCAAGGTCTTTACTCTGTTATTTATGTTCTGGTAAAAAAACAAACAAACAACAACAACAACAAAAAACACAACAACAAAACAACAAAAAAAAGTGTTAGAATAATAAAGATTGGCTAAAGAAGGGTGTTTTTTAAAATTTTTGTTTTAGGGAAAAAGGTAAAAAAGGGGTTGCTGTTACAGCGTTATTTTTTCTGAAGGCATTTAGAGATTTACTGAAATAGAAATGCAAACTAGATTTTATCACAATACATCTTCATACACTCTGGACTGAGCTTCTATCCTGTAGTGTTGAAACAGACCACATTGTGCTTCCTCCTCTCCATTTCTGCAACCTCTTACACAGATAAAGAGTCACGAGCATAAACATGTAAGAGACTGCACAGCAGCACGTCCCAGAAAGGGAATTTTTCCACAATTTGTCACAAATACTGAATTGTCATGGACTGGTTTAGTTTTCTCTCACAATGCTGCTCCATATTGATTTTTCTGTGGGCTTACAAGAAAATCAGAGACTGAAATTAGCCCTTGCAATAACACGGTACACAGGATCAAGCTGTTACTGTTGTGCTTCAAGTAACAATTCTACAAGCTGCAGAAAACCACAAATCCGCCTGATCTATCTTTAGAACAAAAGTCACATCCTTTCATTGTTTTCATTGAACTCATGCAATGAAAAATGACATTTAAATTTGGGCACGTTGAAATTCTGGAGTTTATTTTATGCTCTACTGCTAAGCTCTGTGGCTTACATGGTACTCAGGAGAATACCACATTGAACCCCCTAACGTGCTTTTTAATTAAACATGCACATACTATTCCTTTTGTTTCTTTTATATTATGAATTGTAGCTAAACCTTACTCTTACTGTCACAGATCTCGTAATTTTTTTCTCATTGAGCTAGTTTTGTCAAACAGATTCTTCTCATTTTTAAAACTCTAAATAGGAAGAGAGGATTGTACCAGGGATTGTACCTTCAAAACATATTGTAGAGTCAAGGTTTGCTCTGAATGACCTGCCAGTTCTGCAGCCTCAGGGTCTGCTCTGATTGTACTGGCTGGGAAGAGGGGAACCGGGAAGGGCTGAGATGTACAGGAGGAGGCACAACCTGGAAAGCAGAAATTGCAAAAAATTAATGCTGATGATAAAATATAAAATATATATCCATAAAGCTGAGTGGGCTTTAGTTATTTGCAGGATATGCACTTAGTATGATTATTAAATAGAAACTAGGTCCCACTAGATCTTAATAAGACAGATTTTCCCCTTAAAAGCAAGCAAAAGCTCTTCCCTAGAAAGCAGCAGAGGCAGGGCTGATAGCACTGTCTTGCTTACTGGCTGATGTGATCTCTGGTCTACTGAGACCTCATTCATATATTTTAAGCCTTAATGGGAAAATTGACTTGAAAGAGACAATCACATCCCATAGAAAAGAACTAGCAAAAATCTGCCGTAGAGATGTGCGTATTGCAAAAACACTGATAGAGTTGCTGAAATGTCTGGCTTTGTTTTAGCACTCTAAAGAGTATCCTAAAATCAAAGCTTGCCTTTTTTTGATTTGTGTGTGCTTTCATATTTAATTAATACCTCAAACAGGAACCCAGTTAGAAGTCCTATAATCCTTTGTTATTTTAGTCAGTCAAGGGTGATGAAGGGACAACCAGTTCAGAAGAAGTAAATGGCCCAAGCCCCAGTCACCAAGTAAGTGTCTGGATTTTTTAATTTTTTGGTGATGGGTTGCCACCTACTTCCATAAAGCTTTGGAAATGCAAAAATCACTGAAAGCTACATGCTTGCTGAGCTTCTTATATTTACATAGTTCTTTACTCATCTATTTGTTTTACCTCTTCATGCTATTAAACAAGGTTTTAAAGGGTTACTATCCAATGAAAAATGCTTTTTTCCCAGGTGCTTTCCTTTTCTTAAAATAATTATTGTTTTTATGTTCAATTTGATTCCTATCTCTCTTGCTATTATTTTACTTTCTGCATGTAGCTTGGCTTAGGCAGTGAAAATAAGTTCACACAGCTAGAAAAATTTTTACTTTGCTGATTTGTCTGTTGAGGAAAGGACCATTCAGGAGGAAACTGAAAAAAAAAAATGTGAGAATGAAAACCATTTGCTGCAATTTAACAAACACCATGAAAATAATTTTGCTTCTTCTGTTTGGTTTTTTCATTCTCTATTCATAAAAGCTAAACCAAAACTTTGGATGTGATCTTTACATTATACTCTTTATTGCTTTAGTAAGGCTTCAGAAAAATCACATTTTCATTAGAAATACACACACCATCACATTTTCTGAGTCAAACCCTCATCTGTTGCAATTCAGAATACCCAGAATAATTACATTCATTAATGAGAGATACAACACAGGTTCAGTTTATAGACATAAGGTTTCCTTTAACCTGAGAGTAAAAGTGAAGTTGTAATGAAAACTGACCTTTCAGAATTTCCTTTTTTAATTAGTAGTAAAATTATGTTCTCATTTTTCCTATTTTCATTAAATCCTATGATGCTAAAGTTAACCTTGACAAATAATTTCTCTAAAAGTATCCCAAATGTGGAAGGTCTTGTCTTATGACATTTATTCCTCGTTGCATACAGCAGCTTTGTAAAACAGGTGAGTAAAATTACAGTCCTGGAAATATTTTTAATTCTTTTAGTTAGCAGCCAGTTTCCTTCCATCTTTTGAAAACAATTTATTAATCTTCCTTCTTTCACTTGCACTGGTGTAAATTAGCACAGTTTTACTACACAGAGGAGCTCAAGGAAGACTGTACTTGTTAACTTTTTCAGAATTTCTGTGAAATGATCTCCTTATATTATGCTATTGAATCTCTGGTAAGCTCTGATTCTTTTCCTTCCATCCCTGCCATTCTGAATGCTACAGAAATGCAATACCACTGTTCCAAAATCTGCAAAAATGTAGGGTCTGCCTTACATGCTTAAAAAGCAGCCTTGGATTAAGATCTCCTGTAGCACAATGGGGAAAACCACTATCCTTTTTATTATTTTTTTTTCCAGTGGCATTGTTAATGTTGAGAGAGTAAAAGCAATCTGTCAGGTGCAGATCACTCTTTAGAATAAGAAACATTAATATGTTTCATTATTCATAGGCTTCACTTTGTATTTCCTGAGCTACTCCCATCAATATAAAACATGCCAATTTCCTGCCTTTCAAGGTTAATATGAAACACCTCAAAGAGATTATCTGATTGGATTTTATTTATTTTTTTATTTTGCCTGGAAAATGTATTACGAATATTTTTTTAAGTGTTTTGTTTGACTAACATCAAAGGCCCAAACCCGCTCAGAGAAACAATCCTGTTGCATCCAGTCTGGATTTGGCTGCAGTACTGTAGCTGTGAGGCTCCTTACACCATCAAACATATGTGGTGGGGAAGACTCAAGTCTTATTTGACACCTGCAGAATAAACCCACAGATTTCACAGTGTTAATAAAGGTTAGAATTTGTTCTGGCACCTTTGAACTCAAATCTATCCTGTCTCATAGTTGTGTTTTGGGAGCACTGGTTATTTTTTAACTGAATTATGCACATTTGCAACTGTACCAAAGAAACATTTCAAAAGCAAGCTGAGGCAAAGAAGAATAAGAAGGATCTTGTCTAACCCACTGATGGGTTCAGCAATGAGAGCTTCCTGTCTGGTGGTTAAAATGAGTCAGAAAGGAAGAGACAGAATTACATCTGGGCTTATGAAGTTCTGTTCATCCCTGTGCTGGGAGAGCTCCTGCATCACCTGGGTGCTCAGAAGTGCATCCAAGCAGGTGTCTCTCCTCAAGCCAGGGGAACAAGATGCAGATAGTGTGAGGTGGCTGTGCAGCCCCAGGAACCAGTTCTACTGGACACTGAGATAATTTAATTTGTTTTAATAAACTAATGACACTCAGATGGTGCCTGCCTGCGGTGTATGGATAGGGCTACTGATGACCTGCATCTCCAGGTTTCATGTGCTCCCTTCAAGTATCTCCTGCAGAACCAGAGCAAAGACTAGCTTAGTGACTGTACTTTTTAAGTCTGAAAGCAGACAAAAATCCAGATATAAGTAAATATATAGCCACGTATGTCTGCCCTTTGGAAAAGGAAATAGTTAACTACAAGCACATATTTTGTTTTAGGACCTAAGCTATCGAGAGCAAATATGTTAAATAATTGCAGGTCCTGTAATTTAAATATGGGGGGGATTAAGATTAGATGGGGAAGAAATGTGAATCAAGTGAAAAAGGTTAGTGGTAGTATTGCTACTCCCTCTCATTCTTATTTCCCCAAAATTAAAATAGTCTGAGGTTTGTTTTTTTAAATAGATACGAGACGTGTCTTTGCAGTGTTTCTCTAGAATTTCTGCTTTCAGGTTTTTTCTCTGAAATCATGATGTCTAAAAGTGTATTTGTTTTTAATGAAAGCTAAGCTTGTCACGTAAATGTATAATCCTGGGCCTTCAGAAGTACACCAAGTATTTCAAGACTAATGGTAAAATCCCCAAAGTTGGAAAAATAACACAGCATTAATCTCCAAGCTGTGCCCTGAGGGCAGATGTAAGATTTCCAGCTTTTCAACATGGCAAATTTGTGTGCTATTTTAATTTTTATGTTGATAAATAAGGCAATATAATTTTTTGCATAAGAAAAAAGAAAATCCCATTTACAAATAGACCTCCTAGCAAAAACATGTCTAGCCATTTGCTACACTGCAAACAGTGACAGGTTTGCCAGATCTGATTTTTCTCCTGTGAACTTCAAACATATCCCATACTTCTTGGAGCTTCATAATATTTTCCTTTACTATAAATAGGTGCTCTGTCATTGAGTTTTTCTTCGGAATACTTGCTATCTCTTTTGCACTTGCACGTGAAATTTGCTGTGATGCTGTGGCCTTCCATAGCCAGTCCCTCTGTTGTTAATCGTCTGGTGCAGTGACACATTTTTATAGTGAAATTAGTTTTATCCTTTTCTTTATGGAGTCTTTTACTTCTTTTCTCTCTTGCACTTTTTTTGGGTACTTTCACAGCCTGGGATGGAAAAGCTGGGGGAGTCTCAGTTGGCAGTGCATGCTTCTGACTCTGCATCTTTCCATGCATCTTCTGTCTCCTAAAACAGATTTGGCATAGACATATGTGTAAATAAAGTAAGTCTACACAGGGATGGTTTGATCTTGCAGTCTTTGCTCATATAAGTAATTCTATCAGTTCTCTGGGAGTCCTTCCCTAAGTCAAGGCTGCAGGAGTTCATCCCAAGCTGTAAATGAAAACCTGTTGGACAGCAGGATTTCTCCCTGCCAGGTGGCCTTTCATTTTTTAATATATTTATGGATCGCCTTCCAAAGTGTTTGCATTTCATGCTAAAAATAACTATTGTTTGAAACTGCTTTAGACATTAAACTCCACAGAGAGGCCAGTTGCCCCAGCTGAAACTGAACCTATGGGCCAAAAGAGCAAGGAGAGTTCAAAAGACAAGAAGTCTACAGTGGAGCTGAGCAAGCAGAAAGGCAGCAAACAGGAAACCAGGGAGCAGCCAGACTCCAGGGAGCAGCCAGCAGCTGAGACCGACTCCATCCAGAACGGAGGAGATGCTTCAAAGGAACCCTCCTTCAAGAAGACAGAGAAGAGGCAGTCACTCGGAGGGTTTTTTAAGGGCCTTGTACGTTAACTTCATCTTATCTTTGTAGTAATTTTTCAGCTGATTTAAGCATGCAGCCTGCAAGCTGTTAGCCATGCTCAGATGGAGTGCAACTTCACAAGCAGCTTGCAGGACTAAGGATGGACAGCAGCAAGTTTTTTGGGCAAAGATGAGAAAATTGGGCCTCGGGGTACTGATTCACAGCAGGTATTTTTTTTAATATCCCCAAGAAGATTACCCATACCTAAGAAACCTCATTCTGCAATGCTTCCAAAAAATACTCTACATATCTCCCAGGTGATCATACTAAGTTCCAGGAAGGTGTAATCCTTAATCACTCTATTAGATCACAGACAAGCCAGTGCCAGAATTTCCATTCAAGATAACAGTTCAAATATCTGGTAATCATTCAGCAGCTCCATTAAGTTTTATAGAGAAAACTTAATGATAAAATGGAAACAGAAGATACCTAACAGGTATGCAGACTGTATTTGCTCACATGGCCTGTGCCTACTGAGCTCTTCCTAAATTCTAGGGAGTTATTTCAATAGCAGCTATTTTAACACCACTCTCCTGAAGCTGTCAATTCCTCTGGGAAAGGGCATGGAGTAAGAGGATGTCATAGTGCAGGAATCTAGGTGATGACATGCATCTGCTCCCAGTTGGGCTAATAAATGCTGAAAATTTGGTACAAATAGAGCAACTTATGCAAGCAGTGTTATGGGGTGGCTGTGTGGTTTTAGCACAGATGATAAGGTCCAGTGGCTGTTCCTGTGGTAAAAGAGATTAATTTATATGCTATAGAAAATCAAAGGTATTTAGTGAGTCTTAGAAAGAAAAAGGAAAAAAAAATAAAAAGATTAATGACATTGTTTTCTGAGCTGGAATAACTCATACTTAAGTTGTCAGAAGCTGGGAGTGCTTAGCATGTAGAAACTATTCTGACCTGCTCTGATCAGAGTACCCAGTATATTGACACAAACTTCTCCTGAGCACAAGCTGGAAATAAAACACACTCTATCACCATGACATTCCTGTGTGTGCACTTTAAAGAGCTCTGCCTGAAATAGTATGTTCCAGCTTAGCTGTAACAAATGCAGGCAAGTTCCAATGCACTAAAGGGGCTATGCAAAGTGACTGAGAGACAGATGTGAGCCCATGGTACTTGTGGTTCTGCATCTGAGGGCAGAGCTGGAATTTGTCTGTTAAAAGGGCAGGAGCAAAGTTCTTTATTCCACATCAGGCTTGGAAATTCCAGTTTAACAAGAAGCATCATCCAGTCTCCTTCAAAGCTTCCTGCTTTAATCAGCATCCACCCTGAAAATGGGTGCAGCAGGGAAACTGTAGTATAAGCAAATAGCATATGACACTTGTGCAAATGTGCTAAATGAGTCAAAATGGGGATTATCTCAAATAAGCTCTCTATCTTCTACTTCTTCCTTCTCTGATTTATGGGAAGAATGGCAAATAGTACCACTTTGTTTTCTAGATCAGTCTAGAAATGGCTTCATAGCTTCGTGCATCAGACAGAAACAGCGGCACTTGACAGACTCCACTCCTCCTGTACACTTGTAGCTGTTGTGTAGGTTTTCAGGGTTGCTGAGTAAATTTTGAATGACCACTTCATTTGGCATGATTTGATGGATGTTAGAATATGCTACATTTTAAAATTTATCTTCTATTTGCTGATACATATAGGTGGGCAAAAAATTTTATTCTGTTCTAGAGCTTCTTTCAAATTCAACCTCAGCATAAGCAGAAGTAAACCCATCACAGCCCACTGAGCTGCACACGATTGCAGTTAGTTTAAGACAGGGGATTCTTTTAGTCCATTGTGATTTTTGGCTGCTCTTTTCTATAGTTAGGTTTTCAAAGGTGAAATGTTAAGACTATCACTGAGGTAGAGACTAATCAGTATAAAATCCCACTGTTTTTACTTCTCTAAAAGAGATGAGGAAGTTGAGATCTTTCACTCTCCCAGTCTGACACAGAATAGTCCTATGGTGACCTGAAGTGATGAGTCAGGTTTCCAGTGTGAAAACTACTGTGTGAATGGACAATTCACATATGATATTGCACAGTTCCTATTGTAGGGAAAACACACAGCAGTCACCTTTAGCTTTGTCATGCTGTTTTCTGTTCAGCATATAATGGTCTAGGCATGTGGCTACAAACAGGATTGGCATCCTATGCAGTGTTAACAGTGACCTCTCAAACTGTTTGTGGATCCCTTTTGCTGTCATGTTCTAAAGTTTTGGTGGCTTCCCAGTCAGTAAAATCAGGTCAAGTTTGACCAACTACTGGTCAAAAAATCTGTTGGTACAGCTAGAGCTATGCATTTCCTCCATCTAAGATTAGTGTCTTGAACTCATTCCAAAACCAGAATTATATTTCCAGCGTAAAAAAGCTTTATCACTCTAACATTGTCAAATACTTGTCATGCATGAAAGTATTTAATGTTCCTTTAAGTTAGAGCAGACCAAGGCTGGCTATAATACACTATTAATCATGCTTGAAGGACTCTTAGCATGGTTTCAGTGAACCGGTTAGGCCAGGGATATTTTAGAGAAAGTTATGCCAAAACTACAGTACTACAAACACACAGCAACATGTCTCTAGTATATTAGTCCAGTTTCTAAAGACAATTGCTTCCATGACTGGGAAAATTATCAGAAAAACCCAACACATTTAGGCAGTCAAAGGTGGTAGTTTTCTAGGGTTTTTAATGATGCAAATGGAGCTCATATGCTTATGCATATTAGAGAAAAATTAAGAGAAGCAGAGAGGTGAAACAAGTGGAGTATCTGCTAGCAAAGCTCTAACATGTAATTCCAGCCCTAACTGTTCTAAAATATTTGAAAATGTTTATAAACTTCTATATCTTACTCTACAGGGCTCCAAAAGGACGTCTGATGCAGAAGTGCAAACAGATCCAGTGTCTATCCTACCTGCTGGGAAATCCAAGTAATGAATCCACGTGGCTGCTGACGGATCAGCAGCTCCCTGTTAGCTCCCTTGCAGTAGAGATGACTCATTATCTCTTTATTTTCCTTTACATGGCTGTCATCAAATGCCTGAGGGTAAAGCAAACATTGGTGTATGATTTAAGGTGTATAATTGACAGGGTTTGTTCATTAGATGTTAGAAAGCAACTCTGAAGATCATCAAGCAATGTGTGGTATTTTTAAAGAAAGGTCATGTGGTAGATTTTAAGTCTGTAGAGGGCAGAGAATGTAAGGTAAGAAAGTGGCAATGAATTAAATACATGGCAGGAAAATTGCATGTGACAAAGGAATGCAGTGTGTGCAGCAAGGCATGAGCAACAAATCCTCAGCTTTAGAGAGCTTTAAAGCAGCCGGGAAAAAAATACAAATCTCCTGTGATAAATGTTATACTGAAATGTAAAAACAACCAAGTCACCTTTTGTGGTTTTCAATAGAGCTGAAATTAGCAAGAAGTCTGCAGTATAATAGAATCAGTGGTTATAAAGTTATGCTTCACCTGGGTTATTAATGTAAATTAAAACGCTAAAATGCAAAGGCTTTACATGACTGAGACAGCTTCTCTCTTGTCTTGATGAGGTGGGATAACACATTAAAACCTATTTAAGGTTCTACTAGGAACACAAGGGGGCACCCGCGCCCCCGCCACAGCCCTAACTCGGAGGCTGGACCCACAATCCTTTTATTAATGTTTTTCAGATGATAGGAAACTAGTTCTTCTTTCAGATATTTGTTTATATCCATATTTGTAATTAATCCTAATAAAAACCAAAATCCAGGCTCCTTCTTGCTTCACTTTACTCCTGTAATAACTGTAGTTAATAAATTTTACGGAAAGTTAAGATTAGATTTCTGTGGTTTATTCAACCCTGAGTTAACCTGGATAGAGAACTGTGGGCCTGACATTTTAATCCACACTAACATGTGAATGATACGGTACTGTATATTTGACATCTTAAGATTAAATAAACTCATCCTTTAAAAAAAAAAAAAATCATTTGCTGATTTAAACTTAAAACAATATTTGCTATTTACATTCCAGTTTTCTGATGATTGATGTGACATTAAGACACAAATCAACACGTACAAAACCACCTGTGAAGTTAATAGCTGTCATTCTTTATTTGAATAAAGATTACAACTGGAAATCAAATGAGACTTCTCTAAAATCTGCCAGATTATATTTCTAACTAGTCACAGAAAATAGGTAAAAGCCTTGTTTCTCCATGAGACACTGAAGGTCGGTGGGGTGTTTTGCACTCACCTCAGCAAACCTGAAGACTTGGGGCAGACAACCAAAACTTGCAAGTGGTTCTACGTGCAGAGAGCACAGACAAAAAGGTCCTTTAGTTATAACAGTACTTTCTGTTCTTCTCCCTAGCACAATGGGCCTTTGATGCCATATAAAGTGATATCAATCAAGAGTTACTGCTTACAGATTGAAAACCTGATTCACAAGACCTACTTCTGCATCTGTGTAGGACTGATGACTTCTGTTCATCCCCATTTGTGGTAGAATAAGAGAAGAAGCTGTTACATCCAGCTTTCCTTCCCAAAAAAGTTTTAGGCTTTTTCTACACTACAAGAGTACACAGCTTTAATTAAGTCAGTACATATAAAGCTACATACTGTGAGACAACCACCATGTGGGTATGAAAGTGCCAGATGTCAGCATAGTGTATGTTACCAGAAAAGAGGAATAAGCTATCATGCTATTTGGTGACTTCATACTGCTGTAATTGCCTCTGTATTAGAATAGCATTTAAGAAATTTACAAATTAAAATAGTTCTGGTTAATTAGTTGTATTATAAACTATATCTATATATTATTATATTGGAGACAGTACAAATAATAGTACTATAGTAGGGACTGATTAGGACTTCTGTGGAAGAGAAAAGCTCCTCTTCAGTCTGTATTTTAAGAGGTCTGATTGAATCATAGAATTGTAGAATGCCAGGTTGGAAGGGACCTCAAGGATCATCCAGGCCAACCTTTCTGGCTAAAAACATAGTTTAAATGAGGTGGCCCAGCACCCTGTCAAGCTGGGTCTTAAAACTGTCCAATGTAGGGGCATCCACCCCATCCCTTGGGAGATTATTCCAATGCCTAATTGTTCTCATGGTGAGATATTTTCTTTTGGATTGATTGAATCCTGTATTTCTGAGGCAATGAGGACTGTTGACCACGGGATTTGACTGTATCACTTGGCAATGGGGCTAATTTCAGGAATCAGGAAATCCTCTTGGCAGAAAAACAAGAAAAACAATAAGTTTGGCTGTGGATGCACCTTATGCCACTGAGCTGTTATTGCAGATGAAGTAACGGTCAGTGTTGGCACAGCTTCCTGCACAGAAACCCCATTTTGTTTGATTCCTCTCTGGTAACAAGAACACAAGCTTTGAAGCAGCATGTCAGCCTTCTCATAAAGCTGCAACACACGGAGCCCCAAGAGGAAGAAAGGTCTTAGGAGATGCATCCAGAATTAAGTGGAGTTTCCGCATTCCACATGCCATATATGAAACATAAAAGTACAGCTTTTATGTCCAGGCCCGGTAAAGCTTAGCAAGATATTTGGACAACAAAGCTTTGGGAAAGGCTGCAAACCAAGACAAGGGAAAAGATCAACCAAAGTAATACATTGCATTTAGACTCTATTTAGTCAACAAATAAGCCCTGGTTTTATGCGCTGGATCTTTTGAGGGGGACTGAAGCAGATCAGACCACTTCAAGGATCTTAAGGTGCGTTTCATGTAGGCATTTCAAAAGAATTTTAAGCTATCGCTGTCTTATAAAAATCCCAGGGAATGGATTAAAATCACTACTTTTTGCATAAGAAAGCCTTTCCTCCAATGGACAGATGTTTATTTCCCCTGTTCCATAGAAGATCAGGTTGCTGATGAGGCTGGGGGCCCTGGTGTGGGGCTGTCTGCGGGGTGAGCGCCCCGCCAGCCCCTGTCACACTGAAGAGCAAGCAGCTGTGCAGCAGGTTGGGTGCTGCAGGTAGCCTGAAAACAAATTATCACCCATAAAAATGTATCTGAACGCAACTGTTCTTCTCTGGAAGCCATCCAGATGTTTTAACTCCACAGCATCTCAAGAAGGTTTCCATAGGTAACTCCCAGCCCTGCGCTGTCTCGTATGAAGCACACGCCCTGCAGAGCGGCGCCATTCCCCATACCAAACAATCCAGGCCTTGATTTGGTGCCTTACCAGTACCAAATTACCAGCACACATGGATAATTCCAGTTAAGCAGCTACCATTTATTTAGCATAAGCAAGACCCTTGCTTTTTAGCCTGTTTGTCCCGTGTGTGTCTCTGAGGCAGTCCTTGAGGCCATGGCCAGGGCAGCTGCAGCAAGGACTGGCCAGGCCTCTCTCCATCACCAGCACTGTCACCACACCCAGCCCAAAGTCACCTGTCCCTGTCCCCAGGGTTGGGCAGAGGACTGGCAGAGTTGTCTTCTACCCTGCATTTTAGGCAATGGAGAGAAACTAAGGCAGTGCTGAGGGCTGGGTCTGGCCCATGTCTGTGCTTGGGGATAGTAATGGCTGCTGTGACCACTCCTGGCTTTTCTGTGGTGTGAGTGCTGGGGCAGATCTTGTTGGCAGCTGCAAAATGGCCACAAAGTATAAGGAATTGCTTGGTAGGTTGCATGTGACCTGTGGGGGCTGAAGTGTTGCTTTAAAGGATGGTGCCAGAGCATTACTGTTTGTCTGTATGGGCAGGCATCCCATCTTGGTGCCCCACAACCTGGGCCATTTTTGGGCCCCCTTGGCCTCCTCCAGAGGTGGCCAAAGTAGAAGGAATGCCAGAGTTGGTGTGGGTCCCAGCTCCACAGAATACAGGCCTGAAACTATCATAATTAAATTGTTGTTCCTGTATTAAAGGATCTTCAGAGGTTCTTGGGCCACCTGTCTGCTGAAAGGGTTTGTTCTGCTGAACTGTGTGCATCCTTCAACCATGCTGTATGTACATTGCCAGGGAGGTTTGAAAAGTGATAAACACTGCTAAGCATATCTAGAAAGTAAAGACTTTCTTCCTGTTGACCATGCCAGATCTGTATCTACTCTCAGCCTGGTGAGAAGCTGCTTTCCAGTTGTGAATCTTGCCTCTTCTTTTCTTTAGGAGACACGGGTCAGCCTGTACTCACTGAGACCAGGGTGTGACATCTAAGTGACAACATTGCTTCCCAGGTTTGTGTTTCATGTTGCTAGCTCTGCTTCTAGGGCTTAGAACATGTTTTAAGACTACCTTAATACCTTTTTGTGTGTAAATGTTTATAGCTACCTTTGAGGTGACTTTTTCAACAAAATCCATGTTTTCATACATATGAATGAGCACAAGAGAAGATAAACAAAAAGGATTAGTGCACAGATGAGGTGTAGCTGTGGTAACTGACTTCATTTGTGAGGTTAGAAATATAATAGCTCTAACTTCACTATTGTCATTTGAGAATATCAGCAAAGAATTTGGATTTGCTTTAGACTCCACCTCTTCTGGATAGCACACCCAGGTCTTTAGTGGCAACTTCAGCAGTTTAGCAGTTCTCAGAACACAAAAACAGGAAATTCTGCAGCAGCCTTGACAGAGACTGAAGATGCATATTAATTCCTTAAAGATTGTATTATTTTCTGAAAACAAATTGTCGAAAGCCTTGAAGAAGAATAACACCCTTATCAACATTCTTTGCTTTTACTTAATCATTTCCTATTAAATTTGTCACTTACTAAACTGCATAGGAAAACAGACTCCTGCACAGGAAGCATTAGTGATTTGCCTTTAAACCGGAAAGGTACAAAGTCCAAATTCCTTCTTTATCACATCCCACTGTAAGCAGGTGATGCACCATTTGGCACTGCCGCCCCACCTACTTTTACACAGAAAAGGAGTAAGGTTCTCTATGATTATTGCAGTGCATGGGGAATGATAAAGACAGACCCTACACATTGTTCAGGACATTTAAAACGTGATTAGAAATTTGCAGACTCATCTTTCTTACAGTACTTCATAAATTTTGAGGATGTTTTTGATTACTTCATTAGAGTTGTTTGGAAAACATAAGGGAAGTGAGGATTAAGTTGCAGTTTTCACTTTTTTCTGCCAGCAGTTTCTAGTCAATTGGAGAAATAGATTCTTAGTTGGTAAATGCTGAAATTGTATAACTTGAGTAAATGAAATTGAAGTAACCCAGTATGTTGAGGTACTGTCACCACAGGAAGTTTTCTCTTTGTGGGTTTTGAACACTGGCAGCAGCTGTCATAAGTGCAGGAAAAGAACTGCATATGAAAAATTTGATTTATAAAATGGAGCTTGCTCTGAAGCAATAATTTAACTTTTTTTTTTTTTTAAACACTGATCCACAGTATTGGAAAAGCATATAAATATCAAGTGTCCTGTTCCTACACAAATAAGATTATATAACTCCTGATAAGCAAAAGGCTGATAGAAAGTAAGAACATATGTCTGTCTGGTAGAACTGAAAATCTTCCTATCACTCATTCACTTTGGAAGGCCCAAATCAAAACACTGCTGTCATGATTCCTCTGCAGGCAGCTTATCATAGATTGCTGCATTCAGGGAGCATCTCCCTTCAAGGGCACAGACAGTGGGTTTGGAATAAAGCATGGGATTTTGTCAGCATCTGTCTTCATCCTCCACCTGTGTGGGCTGAGAGGGAGCATGGGTGAACAGGGCACTGGGCAGCACTGTAAGGGAGGCTACAATGCAAGGCTTGTGGGGCAGAAAGAGTTTAGCTTGCAGATGTCCTGCTGCCTGTTTCCAATCCTGTATCTGCTCCTTCTCAAAGCCTTCTCAGCCGGCAGCTGTATAGAAGACCATAAATTCCTATCTGTGCATAGTTTACACTATTTCCAGTAAACATATGAAGGTAAGGACATGTTGCCATCACCCCAGAAATAATACCACGTTATGTATGAATGCACATCAGTTTTCACTGCTGGGAGGATCAGGTTCATGTAAACACCTGGATAAATAGATACCTAGTTAGTTCCTAAAGTCTGGTGATTCATGCTGGAAGTACTATAGGAGATGTGCAGAAATAAACCTGTACTAGATCTTCAGCTAAAGTACTTTACAGCCTTAGGTATTTATCTCTGTAAACTAAAATCCCTGGGTGTGATCTAAGATGACTGAAAGGTGTTCTTTTACTCAGCTGCCAGAAGAACAGGAGAGCAAGTAGGTGGAGATAGTAACCTCTTGAATGTCTGCAGCACAAATTAGCAGGCATCCTTCATTGAATCCAGTAATCAAGGGTAGATAATTTCATTAGCACCTATTTTTGACACAAAATGGCTGTATCTATATTCAATCTCCAATCACGGGGCAGGACCTGGTCTTAGATTTTACAGAAACAATTCCCTGTAACCAGAGGACACACTAATGGTGCACACTAGAAGCATTTTGGTGATTGCAGCAAAGTGTTTCCAAGTGTGCTAGCAGAGCACCCCTGTCAGAGACAGGAGCTACACAAGTCTAATTCCAGCATGATTAAATAAATCCCTTCTAAGCTTTTATTGATGTGGTGACTATACTTGAAAATAATTTTTGCATCTCTTCTCTCACCTTCACACAATCTTGCCAGTAAAACTGCCAAGTAAAATTTAGGGTTTTTTTGTCTCCATCACCCTGCTGTTGCAGTGGGATCTGAGGGACCCACAGAGACTTAGCAAGGGTTAATTACTGCAGTGGGGTGAGTCAGCCCAATTGGTTTTCATATATAAGTTGCTGAGAAGGTTTAAGCTCTTTTAAAGGGATTGGGAAAGAAGGCAGAGCTAGCACCTGAGCTGCTAGAAGACAGACCAGATTTGGACAAAACCAGGTAGGAGTTGTGCATTACTGAACCATCATCTCTCAGGCAGACAGTGTGAGATTGTTTTGTTGCTTTTTCAATCTGGCATATGTTCTCAGCCTTTGATATAGAGTCCATTTATGGCCTCTCAAGGAGATATTAGTCCTTAGTAACTCTTCCAGGTTCAGCCTTCTCTGGAGTTTGTGGTCTGATTTGTCTGGAAGTGCTGTGGCAATGCCTTAACTCAAGTCCTCATTAAAAACTGACCATTTGGAAGAGTTGCACATATTTAACCCCATGAAGTGATACGCTTTCCTGCCTTTTTTTGTTAGAAGTCTAAATGTGGAGCTAACCACCTAATTTCAGCCCTGAAAACATGAACAGCCTTGACCTCCATCAATATTTATTTTAAGGTGAATGGCAATGCTAAAATGTAAATTTACTGAAGCCCAGAAGTACAAAGGAACATTCATCACAGAAATAACAAGCTTGCTTTTTAAAGTTGCCTTTCCCTGTGAAGTGTGTTCTGTAAGTAGAAATATGTCATTTTAAAGCTTCACTGAGATACCCAAGCAGAGCTTGTATTGAGTATTTTGCTGTGAAAGAATGGTGGTGAATTTTGGCACATCAGTCAGTCTGCCTGTGCCAGACAGCATGAAATATTGTTTCTTGGTGTGTGCTCTGTAGTAAATACTTCTTTAGTCTATTTTTACTGGGCTCACCTTGAAATATTTTTTTTCCTTAACAAGTTCAAATCCCTACATATCTTAAGTTTGTAGTCTCTCTTGATTGTTGGTTTAGAAAAAGTGCAAAAGGAACCTGAAACCTGTGGTTTGTTCAGAGCACACAGGAGATGTGGCATGGCAATGGTTAAGGCAAATCTACCTTCTTTCATTGTCCCATGTCACCGTGTCAGTCATGATAGCTGACCTGCAGTGATGTAATATAATATGGACACTGAGGCTTTTAACAAATGTCACTTTGAAACAAAGCATGTGCTTTTAGAGAAAGTTGTTTGTTTTAACTGAACCCAAAATTAAGCATTCATCATCTTGTGTCCTGTAAAGCGCATTGTTCTAGATCAGAGAAAACTGAAACTAAACCATATGCTGAAAGTGGAAGAATTTACAAAAATTTACTCTCTACCCATCAAGTCTGTGTCTTGTTTTACTAGTAGCAAGGGATTAAGAAAAAGGAAAAAAAGTAATTGCTGTAGACAGGATAAAGATGGTAGTTACTATTTCTAGTTCATTACCCAAGAATAGGTGCTTTCAAGTACTTGGAAACAAACCTTGTACTAAAATTACTACTGGTTACTGGCAGAATTACTTGTAAATGCCTGTATTCTAGGATGGAAATAGTATTTAGGGTTTTGCAGAAAGTGTTCTGTAAGTTTTTTGTTCACAGATGTATCTTTGTTCTTAGGTACATGCATTTGCCAAGAGTTTCCTAAGCAACTAATGATTATGCATGCTTCACTTTTGGGGTATTTGGCTTGTAACTTCTCAAAGAAGTTAACCTTTTATGCATGCTGATTCTTTGGCAGTGAGACACTGTAAAGGTCACTCCCAAACTGACATTATTAGCATGCTTTCAACCTTCAAATTTATTTTTAATTCAGTTGCCCAAGTTGATTCTTCATGAGACTGTTGTGTTAGTTCCTATAAAAGTTGAAAAATGTTAGTTTGCAAGTGGCTTGGTAAGTTTGAGGATAATGTACTGTCTGTTTCTGAGGAACATGCCTTATTCGTTCAGGATCAAAAATTTATTGTCAGACTCTATGCGTTGATTGCAGTTATCTAAGTGCTTTTTTTTTATGTCTGACTTCCTCTTCATACATTAAGTTGATCTCTGCTCTACCAACAAAATAACATGAAGTGTGAAGTACTTCTGAAAGATCTCAATTTGCAATCGGAGAATTAAAACTAATGTGAGTAATCTGGTTGCTATCACCAGCAAACATCTCAGCTATTTCAAGTGTTATCTTTACTCCAGTTGTTAGTCTGAATTTGGAACTTGCTGTTAACTGTCTTTAGAGGCAAAAAAAAAAAAAAAAAAAAAAAAAAAAATCTTCTCTAGCTGGAAAGATCAGTTTTTGCAAGCTTTTTGCAAAAAAGTTTTTGAAATTTTTTTAAAGATCAGTTAGTGCAATGTCTACCTTCAAAACAGACACCTCCAGTAAGATAACGTTATTGCTCCTACATATATCTGTACCTCATACTGGGCTGCCTGACATTAAAGCCAGAAATGCAGAAAGCACTGAAATACTGCCCAGCAGAGGGAGGGGGAGTTTGGAGCACAATGAGAGCAGCAGAAGTCACCCTTAGGGCCTTTCCCTGGTGATGGCCATGGCCCTCATAGGATCCTTTAAGTGCAGTGGGAGACAGATGGAGGCCTTACATCTGCTAAGGGCCAAAGTGGGGCTTAGGGATCCTTTGCTTCTCATGGGAGCTTGCAGAATCTGGAACTTCCATTCCAAGTGGAAGACCCTGAACCATGCAGGGACAAGCCAGCCTCTTCCCAGAATAGCATGCATGGGACATGGAAAAAAAAGATAGCTGCACATATGTGTTTAATTTCACTTTTCCCAGTGTACGTTGCATCCAAAACATTTCTGCACAAGACAGGTTTGGTGTCTCCAGGGGACAATGTTTCTGGCCTCACCACAGCCCTGATTCACATGTGGTTGCTGTTCAAGTGAGATATATCCTTCCTTAGGCAAGATAGGTTTTTTGGTTTGTTTGTTTGGTTTTTTTTCTTCCCCTGTTGCATTAGGTGGGATATTTAACTTTTGTTATCAGAATTAGTCCTGACCTGTTTATGATTTAATATCCGGCCCACGAGGAGGTGTAGGCTTAGGCCAGGTGATGAACACTATATAAAAACTTATGTTGCTGCACTGGGTAAGGAATCAGCTCAGGTGGAAAAGGGAAGGTGAGAAAAAGGAGGTGTTCACAATGAAATGGACTGCAAGCAAGCTGCTGCAGAACCATATGTACAACCTGTTCTCAGCAGTGAAGTATTAAAGATGAAGCAGATAAAACAACCCTTGGTACCAAAAATAAGATTACTGCTTTCATGCACGTGTATTAGCACTGCAGCCCTTTCCACAGATGGACGCTATTAAAGGGAGTAATCAAATATCAACATGTGTTTCACACAGAAAGAGACCCTAAGCTAGAAGAATAATTTCTTTCTTTATTTTTACATGAGAAAGGTGAACAATATTCTCAGCTTTTTTAGGCTGATGCTGTGTGGCTGATCTGTTGGTGGTTACTGGGAATGCAATGTGATTCCAACCTCAAGTTCCAACCTAAAAAAGGCATAATTCATACTTTTTAAGAAAAAGTATAATGCATTAACTTGATTTCACACAAGGTCTTGTCACCATTATGGTAGGTTTCAACATGCACTGGAATAATATAGGTGTCAAAAACTGACTTGCTTTTACTGTATTAAATGGATATGCATCAGGATTATTTAAACTGAATTTAGTAGAATCACAGAGTGCAGAAGACATGCAATGCTGCAGATCTTGAGTGGTGCTCATCCTCTCCATGCATGATAAATATTGCAGCTACTTACTGAATTACTTAGCATTTGACATTTCTGAAACCGATTCTGGACACAGTAAGGGAAAAAGGACACTGTACACAGATTTGCAATCGTCACATCAGCTTTCCAGTGAGTAATCACAATCCCATCCAATTTTATTCAGACTGTACAGAGTAGTCTCCTCCCCTGCCTTCCTGGCAGAAAAACAGAGAAAATTGTCACTTCCCCAAGTTGCTTCCTCATGCAGCAGCTGAATCCCATCTCCATCCAGCTCTCCTGTTCTGGGCTTTGCTTCCCCAGTGCCTTTGTGACTTGTGAATGCTGTGTGTCTGTTCTTGACAGAGTCAAGAGGCAGTAAATCTGAAGAAAGTTGCTGCTGTTATTACAGAAATTGAAAAGTACTGTCCCATAATGACATATTTATTTTAATCATCACTTTATCAAAGTTTGCTGTTTAAATTTCTTTAAACTCTCTTTTCTTGCCTAGCCTTGCTCTTCTACTGCAGTTTTTTTGTTGTCTCTAATAGTGTTAGCTTTGTTTTAACTTTTATGGAGGCAGTCAATAAAGTGCTGTGGATTACTGAGCACTGTGAAATCTGAATGCCCTACAATTGTATATTACACAGTGCTTCTGGATCTTGCAAATTCACTATATGTCAGCACGGTGGTACGAATCAAATCATACACACTGCTTTTCTAACATGACAAGAATGAGTTCTTCTGTCCAAAAATGACTGTCTGAAACAGATTTTCCATGAACTGTTTTGTCAGTGTGTGTGCGTGCGTGTACACACATATAATCCCAGCATTCCTGGGACCTCATGGATTAAGTTCCCATAAGCACACATGGTATAATTTCTTCCAGGACTAGATTCATGTGGTAATGTCATTGTTGCACAACTGCTTTTCTCAGCTTTAAAATGAAGACATTAAGTTTTAAGTAATCAAATGTTTTTCTCCTTACCTCTCCATTTTTTCCAAGGTGAAATTGAAAAGCCAAAAATTAGAGGGGGGCAGGGGGAAAAAAAAGTCATCTTCCTCATCAGAGTACAGACATTACTTTAAACTTAAAACTTCCATTATCTTCCCCACCCCCAAAACAGAGGCTGTTACAACACCCTGACTTATTACTGCTTTTGTACCAGCAATATGCTTTTTGGCATGTACTGTACATTACACTAATAACCCAGCCTGCCAACAATTTAATAGCTCTGCTATGTGATTATAGTTTTCAGGCCATACCCACTTTATTGACACAGTTTCCTTTTACTATTGCTTAATATCACTTCCCTCCTCTTTCTGCCACCACCCCCTCCTCTCCCCACCCAGGCTCTCCAGCCACCTCCTGCTTTCCAATGCCAGTAGAGGGCACTTGGTTTCCTGGACATTTCAGTCCCCAAATCTAATCAAGCAGTTGCACTTGCAGGTTTGTTGGTTTGGTTGTTTCTTTTTCTCTCGTCTTCCCATTCATAGAAACTTGGAGACAAAAGGGAAAAAAAAAATAAAATCAAACAAACAAAACCCCAAACCTACACGATCAAAATTTACCTAGAGATCAGGGAGGGGAGAGTGGAGCCTGGAGGTGCAGATGTGCCGGGGATTGGGAAATTGGTGCAGGGAAAGACACGAGGAGACACCATTTTGCTCAGCTCCCAAGTCATCGGTTTTCTTTAGGAGGCTCTTTCTGATGAGGGAGGGAGGCTAATGACAGGGTCCTCCAAAATGTTTTCAATGCAATTTCTTCACAGCAGTGCTCTGGCTAAATAACCCTTCTGCAGCTTCAGCAAAACTGTGGCTTATCCTAACTCTACCCTGGTGCTGCACATAGGACCCAACCCACACCTCCAAACCTTCCTGGTTTTTCCGCTGTTTTGTTTGGGGGTTTTTTGTTGTTTTGTTTTTAGGGGGGAGGTTGGTTCGTTGTGGGTTTTTTTTTTTGTTTTCTGTTTGTTTGGTTTTTTGTTTTGTTTTCAGGATTAACAGCTTGAGCTTGATATTCAGTCCAATAACCTCTGTTCAGGTTTCCTGTTAGTCTTACCCTCCTTCACAAAGAATAAAGCAATGCCACAGTGTGATTTAATTCTCCAGCTCAGGGTATCACTGGAGGCAGTGTCATTTGGTAGTCGGCCTGGGATCCCAGTGGTTAAAAGGTGATGTGGGGTGTGTGACTGTGGGAGTGGGGCAAACAAAAGTGTGAAGTAGTGTCATTGAAGAGGAGAGGGGTGAGGATAAAAGGGAAATGAGAGCTCTGTCTCCTTCATCTGCTGCCTTGCAAAAACCAACGTACCTAAGAAATTTTAAAAAAAATGTGCCTAAAAATGTCTCTATGCACAGTGTAACATATGTTAAACAAGCACCACAGAAGTACTTTTAAATTGAAAAAAAAAATTATATAAATGAGAACAAGTGCCTTATGTATCTGAAAAGACACATTCCCCTCTTCATTAATGTCTTTCAAATGCAGAAGCAACAAAGAGGTCAAGAGTGATTTGGTTCACATAACACAGGAAGTAACTTTTTGTGCTTTGCAGGTGTGTTTTTGTTCTTCTCTTACTGCCTTGTTCGCCTTGAGAAGGAAAGAAAGAATACTAACAACAAGAGAGGGACAAAGGCAGTGCTGGGAGAGATGGCTGTTTGGGAGGAAACATGCTTCCCTGTGTACTTCACCACCCTGCTTTGAAGAAAAACTGTTCTGTTTACCCTCACTATACCCTTCTCAGTAAGCAACTATCAATTTTCTGCTCGAGACCTAGGAAATCTCATCCTGTAAACCTTTCCCTCCTAACAGTGCTATCCAGTTGGGAAAGCTGTTACCTAATTGAAGTCACGGAAGCACATCTGGTACAAAATATAAATCGGGTTGATAGCTGACAATTGCACACAGTTAAGCAAACATGTGATTTACAGCTGTCATGTCTATATCCAGTGGTACAGTCAGTTCTGTGCTTTCAGTTCACATATAAGTCAGATAACTGTATAGCTGCTTTGCAAGCTCCATAGCTTGTGAGAGACATAATGACCTTGTTCCGTACATAATTAATTAAATACCCTATGCAGTCATAACTGCATGACTAAAATAGGAGTGCAGTCATACCTGTCACAATGGGCTGAGCTAGGACAGACAGCTGAGTTATTAACAGAAAGCCCTGCATACACCGGGACAACTGGCACCCTTAACTTGTCATCTACGTAACCTCAGCAGAAAAAGCACTGCAGAAGGAGTTGCTTTTCAAAGGAAGTACACTTACCCTGCAGTCTGCACCAGTACAAAGTATTCACAGTCCCTGCCCTAAGCTGAAGTTGAGAAATAAGCTGCCAGTACTTCCGGTATTATTTCTACTACAGATTTGTCTGGGTGGAAAAGCACACTCAGCAGGACCTGTGTAGAGTTTGCATTATCAATTACATCCTTTCAGTATAAAGGGGAAAAAAAAATTATTTCCTAATTTCATTATGAATGGGAGGAGGCATTGTCTTTGTGAAGTCTCTTGGTCTTTTTGTTCAGTAGTTCACACAATGGGGTTCTGGTTGTGGCTGTAGGAACTATGGTATTTCCTGAGACTTAAAACGCTCAAACTCTTCTAAAACTGTCTACTATACTTTTCATTTTAATTATGGAAAAGGTGTATTCTGAACTCTCTCTTTAAAGATAAACGATTATTCCTGCTCAATTTGGTGTCTGAAGTTCCTGGTATTCGGTGTCAGCATTCTGGTTCAGGCAGATAAGAGTCACGATTCAGCTCAAATTCTTGTGTAAATGAGGCAAATATTCAGGATGTTCAGTAGTTTCTGACAGGGACATCACTGCACTGAGATTTCTTTGCAGGTAGGAATAAGTACTTAAGCCTGTTGGCTAAAGCAATTAGCAGGTTACCCTTTAATCACACCTGACAGGTCAAAAGAGAAGTTACTGGAAGGGACCAGGTACTTAGCTCTTACAGGAAAAAAACACAACTAAATTTAATTTGATGTCCTTGTGCTTACAACTGCTGTTTTCATCTGAAAAGTTTCATATATAATTCTGATTCAAATAGAATCCCATGATGGAAAAAGGCATAGTTACCAGAGCCAGAAAGATTTATTTATTTATTTATTTTAATTTATTTAATTTTAACACAGTCTGGAAGGAGGAGGAGAAAAATAATTTGTCATTTGGCCTGGAGAAGAGCATTGTGTTTCCCTCTAGCTTTGCCTGGTGTAAGGAAGGGTGGGATAATTTACTTAGGTGCTCCCGTTGCATTTCTATGAAGAAAACATCAGCACATGGCATTCCTGTAACTCAGCCAATGTTTTTGAAATGAAGAGGTGGCACAGGCTGGAGCTCTGAGCTTTCAAGGTGCTTGGGGAGTACAGAGCAGTGCCTAGGCTCCTCTTACACTGCAGGATGATGTTAACCCATGTGCAAATGCTACAGGTACACATCTCACCTGGCTGCAGCTGAAGAGTTGCTGCCCCTGGTCTGGGGGCCAAGCTGCTTGTGGGAATGGTCCTAAACCCACTGTGGGTGAAAACAATCATATTGGCAGAAGCCTTCTTGCTTTTGTGTTCAGGTTCACTGATTTCAGGCCAAATGAGCCAGAGGCAGCCCTGAAAAGCAACTTGCCAGCAAATTCTGGGATGGCAGCAATGAGCAGCTGAGTGGGGGCCTGCCTGTGGATTAAGATTCAGTGATATGTCACTTCCAGCTTTTCCTCCACAGGGAGGTATTGATTTATTATCTAAACCAGGGGAGTGTCACCAGGATGGATCTGGGCAGCCAGTGTAAACCTAGTTTATATGCTTCCCTCTCAGTGTTTGTGTACATGTGTAATACAAGCATATAGAGTAAGAGTTGTGGTTAATAACTGTAAGCAGCATAATGAGGAGGGGCATATTTTCAGGTAGTTCTCACCATAACCCCATTATAGTGAATGAAAGCACAAACAAATGCACACTGTACACTGATAAATGCTACATGGTCAAATGTTTGTTTGCAGGGCTGTCAGAACTTGCTAAGAGTAAAAAACAAAACAAAACTCTCACACACGTCACATCTGCCGCTGCCTGATAACCCACATAGTGTTTCCTTGCTTCTAATAAAGATTCCATGGCAGGTAATATTCTATCAAAGTCTAAAGACCAAATAAAAGCAGTGCTTAACCTCTGAGGGCCTGTGGCCTGGTTTTATTGACATGCATAACAGAGCCAGTGTCGTGAGAGGCTTGTTAATATCAATGTCCCATGTGCAGCAATGCTTTTTGAGCATCTTGGTGCAGATTTTCTTGAGATATCCATGTTCTTAGAAAGAGCATGTCTGTGCTCTGAGAAATCACTTATTTTAGGCTTGTCGATAAAACTCTGGAGATGGGGAGAATACTGAAAGATGAACGATTCACCAAGTACAGCTAAGAATATAGTTTGAAAGGTACAGAGTGGTTTATTGGAACACAGTGATCAATATTTTGCAGGATGATTTATTCTCTGAAGCAGGAACAGCAACTCCTTCTTCAAAGCCCACCAGGTGATGATGGAATTGAGCCAGAAACCCTAATTCTGGAACCTGATACATCCAGGAAGATTAGGGGGTCTATACCCAGCCTGTGTGCGGTGACTGGTACATCCAAAAGCTCCTGCCTGTTTGTGCCAGTAGCTGTTGGTAATATCTATGTCAGAGATAGTTACAGAAAGAGAAACTGCTGGTTTTGTTTCCATACAGAAGATGTATCATTAGTGAGCTTTAAAAGAAAAAAAGACTCATAGTATATGGAGTGGGGCAAGTGACATTTATAATGCCGGTGAGAGTCAAGTTTGGCTTTGGAATGAGCAGAGTAGGCTAAACAGAATAACCAACCCAAATCTAAACTGCATGTAGCTCAAAACTTGCTGCTTCTTTGCTCATGTTATTGCTCAGTGTGGCTCACTTTATCATGAGGTCTCTAGATGCCTTAAATTTAGGCACTGGCTAATCTATTTAGATAAAGAGTAGTATTTTGTAGAATGATATAAAATAAGTCACTTAGAGATTTGATCACAGTCATAATGAATAATTTAATTTAACCCTTTGTTTGTTTGTTTGTTTCAAATCACCTGATCCAAGTCTCTTTGTTCACAATGATTCATCAAATAGCTTGTGCAAACAGTGGCCTCTGACTTCCCATAGACAGTCCAGAAGAAGGTTCAGGTTGTTCGGGTTTTTTTGCCACATGACTGGCCACAAGTCACATTCTGTTATTTCTGTTTCCCGTTTGATGACAGAAATAAGAGATGGCAGGTCTTGTACATTATCTGATCTATTCTGCCAATAAAACCCCACCTTTTCAGAATTGTCCCAAGAACACTTTTTCATCTTACTGTTCCACCCAATATGTGTGTTGCATCAGTACTCCTGATGGAGCTGCTTTTCCTTAGTATTCTGGAGAACAAGAATGCACAGATCTTTTTTCTCCACACATATGCCTTGCTTTTTTCTCTAGTAATGCTTTATGCATCTTTGGTTTAAAAGTTACAACAAAACTTTGAAGGTGGTCAGTTGTTCATTTGATATATTGACGTAGTTTTCTTCCTTCCCTGCAGAAAGGCATTTTGAGGATTTCATACAAAAACTGCAGCTTCGTGCACAAGTAGCTATGTTTTGCCACAATGGCAATAATTGGATGCACTAAAATAATTTAAATTAGACATGAAGAGGCTACAGGAACGTTACAGGCCTGCCAGACCATACAGAACATAGTACATTTCAGTTGCTGTGCTGTGGGAGACCAAGATTATTGTCAATTAGTAATTGAACTAAAAAAAGAAAAACAGTAGTACAAATGAATGATGATTGA
Source organism: Florisuga fusca (assembly GCA_038090715.1). Classification (NCBI taxonomy): domain Eukaryota; kingdom Metazoa; phylum Chordata; class Aves; order Apodiformes; family Trochilidae; genus Florisuga; species Florisuga fusca. Next base: position 6,156,421 of record JAAWXA010000023.1, read on the forward strand.
GGAAGAGATTTAAAACAATCGCACGCTCGTTTCCTGTAGCCTACATAACACTTCTTTTAATAGCCACATGGTTTAACATTGGTTTAAATGAAAATGAAAGACCACAAGATAAGGTCACACGGAAAACAAAGCTTGCTAAACTAGTCCTGTGTCCTGCTAATAAAATGCTTTTTTATAAAGGTACTTTTATTAAGAAGATACTTGAGAAACAAAGCAAATGTTCAAGCAATGCCTGTCAGAAAACTTGGAGTCATTTGACAAAATTGCACTTGCTGATCATTGTTCTCTAATCAAAGGGGTAGGGAGGAGAATTGTACAGAAAGCAAAACCCACCATATAGAGTAGATGTCAGGCTGTAAGAATAATATACATTAAATTCCCATTTTAAAAACTTTTAAATTATTCTGCAGTAACTAAGGCCTGGCAGCATAGCGTGTCACTCTGCAGCAAGGCGTGCTTCTGCAGGTGGCAGAATCTGGCTTAATCTGCAAATTGGATAATTCACCCGTAGGAAATTAAGAGCTGATTATATGCAGGACTCTTGGAGTTAAAGTGCTTTATGAAATCACACCAAGGGGAAACGGAGTTCTGTTCAGGTCAAAACTGGAAAGGTTTGATAAGGTTACATTTCAACTAATCGGAGGAGAAAAACATGGTACTTGTTTTTATCTATTTTATAGTTTAAACTACAGTGCTATCTGCTCTAAAAAGAAAAATAAACAGTTTTCAAGTCTAAAAATGCAAGACTTCTCAACATTTGGGAGAAATCCAGTAACTCAGTATCTCAACCCAAAGTCAAGTCAAACTTCCTACAGAACTGCAGCTTTATTTTCTGGTTTTAGGTGTATCTGAGCAGTGGGAAAGGCTAAATGAATTTTGTTACTATTAGATTAAAACAGAATAATGCCACTTAAAACCACATTGTATGAAACACATAGTTCTAATTTTTAAGCTGAATTTGCTAGTATATAAGAAGTATTGTTTGCACAAATCATCCCTGTTAAATGGCCCTGTTCATTCCTGTTACAGCAGGGTGGGCTTTCCTGGAAGTGCACCAGGAGTAGCTGTGACTCTAAAAGACAATAAGAATGACCACTGCCTGCTTCCAAATTCCCATTTGCTTTCAGATGAAAGTCAAATTCATCATTAAGAAATTGGCCATGGGTAATTTCCAGCTGCAGTTATTTTGGATGAAGAAAGGGGATTTCTAATCGGAGCAGCTTTTAGTTTTGTGGAGCCTGTTTAGAACACTTGCTTTCATTTTGGTCATTTAAACAGTCACCTGAAGTATGTAAATATCACATCATCACAGCAAACTTTACTGATTATGTGAGGCTTTGACTAGGTTGGGCTTATACAACATCAATATAGAAAAACAATCCCAGCAAACTTTGGTTTTGTGGCATATACATGGACTCTTAAGTGTAAATCAGTGGATGCATTGGTTTATCCCCACTCAATACACTAATTTTAAACAGTTTCTATGGGACAAACTGTTTTAAAATTTAAAATTTAAAATATTTAAATGGCAAATTTAAAAATTGCTATTTAAAATTTAATAATTTGGGGCAAATGCTCCAATTGCTGCCCTGCCATTTTAAGATTCTTTTGTGCTCTGAACCCAAGATTACTTATGTGAGAAAATCTACTGTTAGAAAACATGTATTTAATAAGAATTTTGCTGGAATGACCCCTATTTCAGATTAAGGAGTTTTAACAGAGGTCAGTATGCAGGCACCACTGCACAAAGGGAGTGTCTGCAGTGGATTTCATAGAGTGTTGGTAATTTCTGCCTTTCAGGATCAAAGTTCTGGGATAAGATCTTTGTTTATAGAGAAGCTGGGCTGGTGGTGTGTTTGGAGTTTGTTTTCTTGTTTTTTTAAAACATTATTTCAGTCAGTTGGTGGCAGTTTCAGAGTCGCAGGGACTATCAATACCGTGGCTGTCTCCTAGTGGAGAGACTTTTTAAGGGAGGCAGTTTGTCAGCGTGTCCTAAAGATGCTCCGACTCTGGGTTTGCCTGATTTCTTGGTTGTGTAGCTCCCCTCGACAGAGAAAGCTTTGTCTCTGCCCCTCATGTGCTTCATCCTGAGCTTTGTGATCTGCATTTTCCCAGCGGGGCACAGCTGTCACGGTGACTCATAGACTGAAAATCACCCTTTGATGTAGTTGTGTCTCTAACCATGTAGTATGTTCTCCAGTTCCTTGTCCAGTCTAGTTTTAAGTGATTCAAACACCACTCCTCTGAGCAAAATATTCCATAGTCTAGGAGACTGTGTTGCTATTCAGTCTGATTTCATTTCAGCCCACACTATTTCATGCCAGGCTTTAATGTTCACACATGTCAAATATTTTAGGCTGTTATCATATCCTACCTTAGTCATAATTTTACCAAATTATATGCGTTCAACCTTTCTATTGTTGTCTTTTTTTAAAAAAAAATGTACTCAGAAGTCTAGTTATTTTCTATTCCCCGAGTTAGCAATAGAACCCTGCAGACAGATGGACACTGGAGAGGAGGAGGGGAGAGAAGGGGGAATTTTTTCTAAGTCAAAGTGAGTTCACACATAAATATGAAAATATACTCATCAGTATAATTAACTTTTTTTTAATTGAAAGGGTTAAGGTGTTGGGTTTTTTTTTTAAGATTATAACAGTTGTGAGAATTAAGTCTAGTTTGTTGTTTTTAACAGTCCCCTCCCTGTCAGTTCAGAGCTCCTTTCACTGATTAGATTTGTATGATTCTAAAACTAGTTGGTAACTTTTTTCTTTTTTCCCCAGGCTCTTCAATAGTGGTTTAATTTAGCACCTTTATGATTTATGCAAAAATGTAATTATGCAGTTGACTTCATGTGAGACAATAAATTGCCCCTTTCTACCAACTGACTGGCTTTTGGAGTGCAGTTAAGGCTGAAAGAGGAGTAAGCAGATAAAACCAAGGAGACTGTTTGGGGTTTTAAACTGATATTAGGATGGTCTTTGAGTGGGGCAGGGAGGTAGGTGCAGTCTGCCCTGCATTTCCTCTGTGTCTGGAACATGAAGTGTTCAAGTGCAGTAATGGGATTTCCTGCCAGTGGGAATTGTTTATCAGCTGATCACTTTATGAAGTGGAAGGGACTGAAATAGCTGGGAATAGGAAATTCCTGCCAAATAGAGAAATAAAACCCTAAAAGGCCTCAAAAGCGAGTAATTGAGGACGATGGAGCTGCAGAAGCTGGAGGGAGTGGCTTCTCTTTCACTTTTAAGTTTCTTCAGTTTGCTCGACTCTCACTGGTGGGAGTGATAGGATCATGAATGTAGACACCGTGATGTAGAGTTCCACTCGGTGGAGTTACACATCACGTGTCAAAAAAAAAAAAAAAAAAAAAAAAGTGGTGCATTCTTTCTCCCCACAAAGCCTTTCTTTTATTTTTTTTTTCTTCTCTTTCCCAAACATCTAATTGTCAATTTAAAAATTGCAGTATTTTTTCAAATGGTTGGGGAAATGTGATTTTTCCAGTGGGATATGAGAAGAAAACTTTACAAGCTGGGGGAGGGGAGTAACAACAAAGCACTTATTCTTCCCTTTCCCCTCCCCCAGTAGAGGGAGGAAACAGAGGAGTGGTAGTAGAAGTAGGAAGAAGAAAGGAATTAAAAAGTAAAGAAAACTTGAAAGTGGAGTAAGGAAAGGAATTTAAAGGGCAACTGTACACTTTATAGGAAATCTTTGGAAAGCGAGGCAAAGTCTGTGAGATAATGAAAACTCTGGATTTCACAAGCCATGTGCTTTAATTTTCAGCATATGCACTGTCCTGCAGTATCAGTTTAGTTATTCTGATTTATTCCAACTGAAGGTGTGGCATAAAAGTTTAGGATAAAAGCACAGAAGAGAGTATTTGTGTAACATTCTCACCGTTCATATATTAGGGCAGAGGTAAGTAACTTGGATAGTTTCACTCAAGAGGTTTCATAACCTTTAAGCTGGGTGTGTGCTGATTCAGTTTGGTAAAAGCAGTATTCAAAATGAGATAAGCTTTGTGTGTTGCATGCTATTTTTCTGAGGATTAGTCCAACCACCTGTTACTAAAACATGAAACTCAGTCAGGAAAACAATCACATACCTTCCCAGATGCACACAGAAAGGCACACCTTGGGTGAAATAATTGCAGAGCCAGCAAAATGTGCAGAGGGAACACATCAGCCTTTGTCTTTTAACATGAAACCTTCCCAGCAGCTCTCACTCTATGCCAGCTTTGCATTTCTCTGATTTTTGTACTCTGACTTCATGCACACACATGTGTACACACACAGGGACCTGAACACTCACACCAAATCAACTGCTCGCTGGATCTGTTTGGTCACAGTTGCACTGTTCAGAATGCAGATAAGCAAAGATAAGCAAAGTATAGGTTATATGCTTGAAAGCATGTGCTTTCTCAGTTGCAGATATACACACAACACAGGCAAAGGATATATAATATTGACCAGTGAGCTGACCTGAGGGAGAATCTTTCCTGACTTGTTCCCCTTCTTTTTTAAAATCTTGCTTTCAAATACCAGAGGTCTTGTTTTGTTTGTTTAATTTTAATTACTCTTGAGTACTGCTGGCTTGAAAAGCAGGGTTTCCAGTTTGCAGGGATTTTTTTTTTTTTTCCTGTTTACCGGGGCGATGAAGTTTTCTGAAGCTGCTGCAATCTGCCCCCTACCCCAACCCTCCTCCTGGGCTCCCCCCTCCCCGGGCTCTGCAGCTCACCAGGAAAATTGACAAGAACAGCGGTGAAGTGCAGAGAAAAGGAAGCCAGGCTGGCCCAGCAGCTGCCCCAGCCAGCCTGGGCTGGACCCTGCCCCAGCCTCAGTGGCTGTTCATCAAACCCCAGGATGTTTTAAATGGTATCGTTTAGGCTTTGCAATACTGTGATTATCCAACAAAACCTTGCTTTGTCAGAAAGTTTCTGACTAGTTTTTAATTTTGAGTAACTTGCTTCGTCTGACCCAAGTGAGTAAAAGCCTCAGGTTTTTTGGGGCAGGGAGTATATAAATAACTGATAATGCATGCCCCGAGTTCTCCCACTGGGATTAATAATAGTACATAAATATTTATAACAAAAGTGAGTTGTCCTTGAATTGAACCAGGAGACACCATTCAGTTTTGAATGGAATTGAGCCTGCTTATACCAGATTTGTATTTGGGTCTGAATTTCTGTTCTGGGAACTGTTAAAGCAGAGGCTGTTTGGCCTCATATGAATGCAGCTCAGTTAACAACACTTCTGAAAACTAAAATGGAAAAGTTCCTCTTTCCTTGTTCCTCATTGTAGGGCAGAACATTAAGTTTTTGATAATGACCAGTACAAGTGTAACTGCCTGGGTACAAGCAGTGTTGGAAAGCAGCTTCAGAGCCTTTGTTCTTCTAGTTGGCAGCTGTAAGTGCAGATAGGTGAGTGAGAGCAGCTACCTCCCTTCCTCATTCACTCCCTGTGCTGGCAGCACTGCATCAGCCATGCAGAAGACAGTTTGCAACACCAAGTTGCTACTGGCTGTGTGGTGTCAGTTTTGCTTTTTTCTATTTCCTTTACAGGGAGGATTTGGGTTAAAAGAGGAAACAAAAATGTGCAGCCATTCCTATCTGAACACCAGACCTTAGTTCCCAGTGGTTCTTTTCTTTTCCTTTCAAAACATGAGCAAGATTAAAAATAAAGAAGTGTCAGTGTGCTAATGTTTCAGTTTCTAATCAGTTCACAAATGGCAGGAAATTAACAGGCTTTTCATGAACATCTGTTCCACTTCTGGCTTGAAAGGTTGGAGGCAAATGCTATCTGTCAAGTTTAATAGCGAGCATCAGTAATAAATATACTTTTCATTTTTCACACGCACACCCTCCCCCACCTCTCTTTTAGCCATTCAAAATAGTACATTGCAGCCAAATACATCGTTTTCTCTTTGTCTTGTATGGGGGGGGGTGTCTTAAATATGCTGTAAATTAAAAGAATGATGAACTGCCTCAGAATAACGATCAGGAAAAAAGTTGATCACAGTACTACAATGCTGTACACCTGCTGGATGTGTTATGAGCAAGTGTAACAACACCTTGGGAGAAATGTTCTTTTTTTGAAAACTTTATAATGGCTTGGGAAGCAAAGTCTCTCTTTACCAGTATTTATTTTTAAGTGACTTGAGGAACTAAAGGTCTTGTTGCTGTAGCAACAGTCGCTATGGGAATGTCACATCAAAGTAACATTATTGAATTCACCTTTTTGTGCCTAGTGTTCCCATAAAGCCAAGTTCTCCAGGCTAAAGTAACAGTCTTCCACAGGACAGGTGTAACTCAATTTTGCATTGAGCTTTTTTTTTTTTTTTAATCGTTGAGAGCAATCAATGATTATCCAGCCACTCTGGTACTTAGTTTGTCCCCCAGGAGAGACTTTGCCACTTCTGCCTTCTGCATTGCCTCACACTGGGACTGGAATGCCTGTACATTATCCTCTTTTAATTCCTGCTAGTACAGCATTCTAGTTGTCTCTTCATTAAAAAAACAAAACAAAACAAAACAAAAAACAAACCAAAAAAACCAAACTGAGAAGCAGCCAGGATTTCTTGTTCTCTACTACAAGGTGATAGGAAATTCACAAGCCCAGACTCACATGGAGTGTGTGACAGCAGTGCTTTTCTTACTTCCCTGCAGATATGGGTCTTGAAATTCTTGTCTGAAGGGGCATTAGGATATCTACATTATACTCTTATAACAGTGATTTCTCTCTAGTTGGTTTCAGTACCAATTCAAAGGAAAGTTACTCTGGAGAACAGAGGAGCCAAGGAAAACCTCAAGAAATGCAGAGTCTAGCTCACTGGGTTTTGAGCAATCCACAGCTGAAATAGAGAATGACAGGCCAGATAATGCAACAAATGGCCTAAAGAGCACCAAAAGCCTCCCAGATTCCCTCATGGGGTCCAAAGAGGAGGACATTAATCAGGACAGACAGAGGAATCTGTAACCAAACAGGTTTGGCCATTACACAAGAATACCATGCAAACATGAAACTAGAGGAAAAGATCTTTATCAGCACCTAGCATGCAAAAACATACAGAAGGGAAAATCAGTATTATGTGCTCTGGTACTATGATACAACTGCAGATGGATTTGTTACTTGTTTTCCCTCATTACTGGCAGTAATTACTGGTACCACATTGAACATTCAATAAATGTACTTGCCTCTGTCTGCTTGCTCAGCATCAGAACTGCAGTTCCCACTACTCTGATTGCTTAACTTAATAAGGCTGGGGCTTTATGGGGCAAACAGGCCAAATTGAATCAAAGGAGTTCAGAGTTAATACATTTTTAAAGAAGAATCATAGGTTTTAGAAAATTTCTACATGCTTTCTTTGATCATCCAGTGGAGTTAACACTCATCTGCAGTTAGGGAGAGCTGAATCAAGGGGGGGAAGTCTGGTTTGATATTTAAAGGTGAAGCAGGTTCCTTAAATTACCTATATAGCTGCAGTTTCCTTCTATTCTGCCCCAGTGAGAGGCACACCTTGCTGGTATTATCCATGAGAGTGTTTTTTTGTTTTGCCTATTTCCTTTCTGAGCACAGCTTTACTTAGCCTGTGCTCCTTGCTATAACACCCACCGTGAGTGCTGCTGACAGTGGAGTTGGTGTGCCAAGGGAGAAAAGTGTGACTGTTACTTCCATCCAAAATTAATGCAGGAGCCTAACTCCTGTGTTTGTAACAGGGCTTTATCCAGCTGAGGAAGGCTTCAGAAGGAAATCCTGTGGTGGGATGGAAAGCCACTGGCAAAAGGCACTTCAAAATTATGGTCACTGCTGTTGGTCTTCTCCTTGTACCAAAAAGCAAATGGGACCACAGAGCCACAAGGCTCATCCCATCATTCTGGCCATATTATTACTGCTCATTGTCCTCAATACAGCCTGACAAAAGTTTTAAAAGGAGTGTAAGTCATTTGCTCTCGTTCATCTTAAAATTCCCAAAGCTTCCTACAGAGCTGGGGAAGAATGTCCTTGTCTGACACGTGGGAAACTGAAGTGGAGCAGATGTGCTGAGAGATAGGCTTGCTGCCATGAACAGCGAGCTGTAACCAGGAGTCAGGTTTCCTCAATGGACACCTAAATGCCAAGTTCACATTGTTCCTTCCTTAACAGTTAAAAAACAAAAAACTATGCTGTTGACTTGTATATCCTTATTCAAACAGATGCACAAATCTGGTTTCATGAAGGGAGAAGCAATATTGTCTATTAATGAACTCTGAGTAATTATATTATGCTCTAAGCATTGAGTACAACAATTCTCACTAGGGGGGGAAAAATCATTGGGCAAGAAAAATAATTGTCTCGCTAGCAATTACCATTAGAGTATTAAAAAAACATGTACTTATGAAATAGTCTCTCTGGAAGCTCTTGTTTCCTAATAAAGTGCTCATCTTGTGAAGTATCACCAGGAGTAAAGTAATTTTATTCCTGTTATGAGCCTTTACCTGCTTACTAGAGAATTGCTTGTAAATATTAATAATGGATTTCCACCATGGTAAATAGGGTGCAATGGGCATTCTCAAATTATGAAAAGTAAATCATTAAGACCTAATTGCCCTTCTCATGCTCAGTTAGCTATGTCTTATGGCATCAAAACTGCATGGGACCCTGGGTGACAAATTATATATCACAGTGGAGCTCTAACACTTTTCTTCAGCTTCCAGTTGTGCCACACTATTTGATTATCCCATCAATGGGAGTGAAATTCACCCCTCTGCTACAGGGTGCATAAGCCTGTCAGTGGTATTTAGCTTGGGAACTGATTTGCAGGAGCTCTTTGCAGGTTGACTTTCATTCTTTTAAGAATAGAAAGTGAAATACTTTAGAAGAGAAGGCAGGAAAAGGATGTAGCTAGTACAGAATTCCCTGTTCTGTGGCCAATGTTAAGAAAGCATTGCAACATACTAACATACTGTTTTGTTTGGGCTTTTTTTCTTTGAGATTGCACAGTTTAGCACTCTGGGACCATGCTTTTCAATTTTCATTTTCTTACCACGATAGACTCTCTTCCTCTGCAGTCCAGTGTTTACACTGTCTTTTCACCCACCCATTATCCTGAGGTTTTTTTACTTGCAGGTGGAGAATCTTCCAGCATGCTATATAAAGTCATCATCACCTCTCTGGTATATTGGGTGGATGAGGAAAATGCCAACCAATTAGTAGTTAATTTTTTTTTTAGTTTTGTTGTGGCTGAAAAGACAACATAAACATATACATGTTTCCACCATTACCATTTCAGAAATCCTAAGTGCACAAAGAACAAATACATTTATGTGTATCAAAATGCCAGTAGTTTTCTGCAGCCATTCTGCCAAATGGCAAGGCACTTGTTCTAGTTTCTAAATGTATCATGGACTCTTATGTTCATAACTTTAGAAACTCAGAGCTCTATAAACCTGCTCTTGAGCTTCTGATGTGCACAACCTGTTAGTTCTTGAAAAAACACCACAAAAATAGCACTTGTAGTTTCATTTTTTAATACAAAAGATTGTAAATCTGCAGAATGAGGTGTGAATACCTTAAGAGCAGACCTCCTAAGGAGAATTATAGATTTATTTATTTATTTATTAGTTCTAAGTACTTTTAATATAACAAGCTTTGTTTAAAATGGAGGTGACACACCCCCAGCACGCTTCTGCTGCCCCTTGGCTATCCAAGTCTTGTGGTTGCCATTTTCTTTTAGACATTGCCTGACACTCAGGCAGTGGTTATGATCAGTGCTTCAAAACAGAAGCCCTTTATCCCTGCCATTAGTAATTTTCCTAAGTTACTTTATTACTGTTGGTGGTGATAAATGTGGAACAATATGCTATATTTTTCCCTAAGTGATCTTGATTTATGGTTTCATATTGTAGGGACAGTCTGCTGAGCAGTCCTGTACTGTACTGAGCATGGTTTTGTGAAGCTCTGAATGCCTGTATTGTGCTTGATTTGAAAACCCTTACCTGAGAACTCATGGAACAGCAATCAGAGAGACACACTGATGATAGTGATTATTTTGCTATCAGCCATTTTAAAAGCTCATTACAGAAAAAAAAATTCTTATTGAAAAATAGATGAAAACATGAATACTTCTCTGGTTTTGTGTGGGTGAGAATTTCTAAGAAAGGCTCCAGAATTGTTTTATATGCCTTTTCAGCAGATTTTATTTCCTCTTACATGTGTTTTTTGCATAATATTAACACTAACCTTTGAGTCACCCACATCCTGATGTGCATCAACACATTTTCTGTATGAAACAGAATAGAATCTTTATGTATTATCAGACAAACAGAATAACAATTTGTATTTTTCCCCTCTTTCCTTCTGAAAAGGCCCATGAGGTACCTGTACTGGAAAAGACTTACACAAAATTTTTTCTGAAGAAGTAGTGTCTATGGAACATGGTGTGCTCTTCAGTCCATTTAGTTTTTGTGCTGTTACATGCTGTTGTTCTTTTAAAAAGTTGTATTTCTTCAATATCTAAATTTTTTTCACCTGGTGTTACTGTTACAGAAGCCAAAAGCACCTCTGTCACGACATACTCCTCCCCACCCCATGCCCAGTATTGCTGTTGGGAACCATTACTATCTTTCCAGTGGTTATGGTTTTCATGACTTTTTCTACCATTTCATGAAGCTGTGTGGTTTTAATTTGAAGTAAGCTTGCTGGGCCTAAGACATCTTGTTTGCTTCTTGGTTGATGTGTGTGTGTCTGTGTGTTGTTTATGTTGCTATTAAAAGCATGAAGCCAGGATATACAATACACTCTGAATGTGATATATTTTTTCCACACTGTAGAACTTGGTCAGCTCTGGGTTTTTTTCAAGCATCTCAGCAGGTTAATTGTCTGTTCTTCCTTATCTCAGTTGGAAGATCAGATAGCTTGGGAATACTAGGAAAAGTTAATTTCCCAAATCTTGACCTATAAACTCTCTCCAGTTTGGATTACTGTCAGATAAGATAGGTAATTCTTTGAAGCACTAGAGCAGTAGAAACTAAGTCTACATTTACACCAGAGTGAAATAAGAACAGTATGATAGTGTATACTACCTGTTGCTGTTTGAATCCAGGTAACACAGGTAGACTATAGCAGTAGGAAGAAAAAGTAATGTAATTATATTTAGGATACTCTAAGGCATTGCTGTTTCCCCTTTACATGCCGAAACCTCTTATTCTATCTCTGTTCATCAAGCTCTGTTTTCAGTGGGTATTCCCAGACCCAATAAAAGAATCGGGTAAGACCAGGAGGATGCTAAGTGCACAACCACAGGATGTGCCCAGAGGAGCTCAGTGGAGACTTACCTAACCACTCACTCCCTGGGAAGAAGATGAAAAGATAAATCCCTAGGTAGCTTTTGAGGATCTGTGCTTAAGTTTTCCATCCGTACGATGGAAACAGTAGCACTTACTTGAAACTAACTTCTGCAGAAGAGGAGTGAAAATACTTCATGGTAGTCTGCATGAGTGTAATTACAGCTCCTCTACACATCTCCTTAAAAAGCTTTTTTAAAAAAAAGGTTTAAAGGCTTAAAAAAAAAAAGCTACTAACCATGGGGATCCTACAAAATGTTACAACCCACCATGGAATTCCAGAAATTTCATTTTATCCAGAAAACAAACAAAATAGGCAGTGGAGTATAAAGAGTGCAGGTTTTTTTTCTCCACAGTCCTCATTTATGTGAAGGGGGGAGGTTTACAGCAAAAACAAAACCTAGTCCCTTTACACTCTCAAACTGCTTATGTAGAAACCTTAAACTCTCATTTGTAAACCTTCTAATGTTTTGGAAAAGGGTGTTCCAGTTGTGTTTTCACACCAAATTCTGTGTTTGCCCACAAAATAGATTCACACATTCAGTTCAAGCTGGTGAAAGGCAATCACAAAAAGAGACCCAAGGCAGTAAAACAGAGTCATTCTCTCTGGAGCTGGGGGAAATCTCTTGGGTTGCAGCTTTTCTAAGAACCCCAAAGATTTTTGACAGTAATTCAGCACATACCTGACCAAGACAAAACAAAACAAACAAACAAACAAAAAAGTTGTCTGACTGGTTTTGTTGTTTCAGCTGTGCTGTAGCGGTGGAAGCAAACAAAGCTTTAGTATTTCCATTAAGTTTCAACTCTGATATTTTCAAGTAAATATTTGTCAGTGTTGATGCCCTCTGAGTAGCTCAATTAGAGCATTTTATATTTAACAAATTGTTTGCTGCTAGCAGAAAAAATAACATGGGTACTTCTGGCAAGGAAGTAAAATGTCATTCCAGGGTTCCCTCCCATAGTATTGAACGCATTCTGGTTGCAAGAAAAATACTTGTTTCCTTGTCTCCTATGTTGGAATTTGTAACTAAAAGAGGGAAGTCTCCCATCTATCTTTTAGCATTTGACCAGACCATTGACTTGTGGTATCAGAGCTTCAGGATCTCAATACAATTCACAGCAAATGCAGGTTATTTTTTTCTGCCCTCAGGAAGTGGGCTGCCAAGCGCTGAGATTCTTTCTGCTCCAATGATATAAACAAGCACCAAAGGAAGTCAGGTCAAACTCACATCTCTTCTTTCTACTCCATGCTGTCATTAAGAAGAATAAAGTTTTCATTTGTTTTGCTGCAGGTTTCAAGCTGAATTTAGTAAAAAAAAAAAAAATGCATTCGTTTCATTGCTTCTTTTTCAGTAGATCTTCAAATCAACTGGTAATAATCCCAGAGACAGCCTTTGCAAGGAGCTGTGTGTTTTCTGTGACTTGGCAACTTCAAAGTAACAGCAGCAGTGAGATTATCCAATTGCAATTCTTGGCAACAGCTGTTAAATCTTAAATTGCTGAAACAGTATCTCCAATGCAGTGTGATAGACTCTAGCAAAATTGTATGCAAGCTTACACAGACAAATTTGAAAGTTGCATCCTTTTATACTTCAGTAAAACTAAGAAGTTACTAAAAGGGAAACGGCCTTAGGAAAGTAGTGATCACCAGACAGCATGGAGACAGCTTATCTCTTTGATCAAAAGATATTGGTTTTAAATCACAGGTAAACAGGCTTTTGAAGTATAGCAGACTATTTAATCTGTAACTACCATTAAATTATTTTTTACCCATTTTAATCGTGAAAAGTGAATATCTCAGGTTAGAGAGAGAGTGTTTTTAGCAAGGTGACCAGCTTTTTCCTGTGACATTGTTTACCAGACCCACTCTAGCAAAGCATGAAACACATTTAAATAACTACAAAAACTACTGACTGTATAGAAGACCTTTTACAGGCGTGTCTGCAAAATCTAGGAGTGGCTTTGAATGCCATTTATCCAGCCTAGTTATTCAGTTGCTGTGATTAACACGTGTCCATGTTGTTGTATTTCCTTGTACTAGTTTAAAATCTATTTCTGCAGAAGCAGCTATATTCTGGTGCAAGACTGGCCTTGCAGAACTGGGAGTCAATGTGTAATGTAATCTCTTTGAGTAAAATTGCCTCTTGATATCCCTCCCTGTGCATCCTTTTTGGAAACAGGATTGTTAAGGGTAACCAGCTGTGGTTGAAAGAAAGAAAAGCTACGTGTGATTGAAGTTTGAAGGGGCCTTTTATTTTCATGTATACAGCACCACTGAAACCTGTTTCCCAAAGATTTTTTTGGTTCCTCCTCTAAATCTATGTATACAGAAGCTCAGCTTCTTCTATTAGATGGGGAGATGGGATGAAATTAATTTATATAGGAGTGGTGTTATCAACACGTCTCCTAATCCAATAACTTAATCTTGAGGTCAGATTGGATGCAGAGCAGTCACGATTTGTTTGTGGTGATGAACTTTAATTATCTTATTATCCCAAATGAGGTACCTGCTAGCAACAAAACCACTTCCTTTGTATCACTGAGTAAAAAAATACCTGGTCTACGTACTATTATCTGCCAAACTTTAAAAATCTGCACTTCCTGAAGAAAAAGTAACAGAACAGCTGAAACCATAAATTTGGGGCTCAGCTGCCTAAAGGGCTGGATATATGGTAGGTTAATCTCTCAAAAGTTAAATAACTTCATTCCTTTTATTTGGGCTACACTTCAATGAAAAAATTGAAGAAAAGAGCAAAAAGTAAGTATAACAAATTGTCAAGCAAGCACATTGCAGCTAGAAACTGGTCTGATGTTAAGCAAGTGTTTAGGAGAAAGACATTTATGTCTGCAATGTGTGTAATTGTTGCAAAACATTTTTTTTCTCACAGTGAGTTTAATCAAATCGATCTCATCTTTCTCAAGTCATGAGAAAGCAAAAATTATGTTACCTTAGAACATTTTTAGATCCCTGAAGATGATTTTTGAGTAGTTTAAGGACATTTTACTACTTAGATGACAAGGTAAAATGGGAATAAACCGTTCTTTTGACTCTGTGTTAAGATTTTTGTGGTTCTGTTTTGACTACAGTAATTAAATATAGGGTACTCATTCTGAAAATGTTATTAAGGAGAAGAAGTGGGGAGAAAGTGAGAGGTTCTTGTTTTGGTTTGCTTTTTTTTTGTTGTTGTTGTTTTTGAGTTTAATCATAATAGTTCTATCTAAATGCACATCATGGCAAAATTCTTCCATCCGAGCTGCACAGGAAGTCTCATTCCCCTTTCAAGTCCCATGGCAAAGACTGAGCAGTAAAGGTGCATTTGGAAGGAAAAAGATCTGAGAACTTTGCATTGTAGATTCAAGTGTATCTTGAAATAAAAATAGACACTGAGCTGTCATTACAGGTTTTTTTCCTGCCCACTGATGTGGTATACAGCATCAAGTCATCTGTAAAGCAATTAAAAGCTTTTTGTTCTAGCTTAGAGTAAAAGAAGTTTCTCCATGTATTTTTAATGTGCAAATAGATCCGTTAGATCCCTGATGTGGACAGACACTAACTTCCACCAGCATCTTGACATCGATTAAGTATCAAACCAGTGATTATTTGTGACTGATCCTCACCTGAGGAGCACAAAACATTTCAGTGACACCGCTCTCAGGAGTGGCATTTTTATGGATACAAATGCTTCCCCACTCTTGTTTGACAGTACAGTGCAACATACCTGTGATGAAATGGTGTCGTACACACATCTCCCAAGTATTTGAGTTAAAATCAAAAGCCTAAGAGTGTTAAAGCTACACTGTTCCTTTTTCTGAGCTATTCAAATACAGAAGTAAAATGTACAGCTTGGTAAATACATCCATGTACTTCTGCAAACGCTGTGCTTCATTTTCCGGGGAAGTATGTGCATACGTATATCTACATGCATTTTAAAAAAGAAAGTGTGGATTTCATGTAGCGATGTAAATGATGAAGTACAGCTGGAGGATCTGTGACTTTAATTGGGGGAAAAGTGTGGAAATCTTCAAACGTCTGTGTGGGTGGTGTCTGAAAGAAGAGCAAATGTCTAGCAAGGTTTCACTGTGCAAACACTGATCTCTTTCACTAGATGTTTTGGATTATTTTGACCAGATTAGCTACCACAATGTAATGAAAAGCACCTAGCAAAGTGTTCAGATAAGAAACGTACTTTTGATCTTTTTGTTTTCCTTCTTTTCCTTTCCTCTCGTCCCCTCCCCCCAGCCCCATGTGTCCCGACCCGAGGAAGAAGCATGGGGGCACGGCAGAGTTTCATTAGGCTCTTGCAATTAAATCCCTCGGTGGCTGTGAGGAACTTCGGGGATGTTAATAATGGCTTGAGCTGTCCCTGTAACACAGAATTCAAAATGTCTCTGTGCTGTGGCTCCTGTTCTTAAACTCCGTTCCAGCACGGGCAGAAACTTTTCTTTGGATTCTCTGACAACTCTCTTTGTAATACTTAAGGGAAGGAAAAGTAGGATTTATATATTTTTATATATATATATATATATACACACAACACACTTTTTTTTTTTTTTTTTTCTGCTAGTTGCTGTCTGCATCTTGCTGCTGCAGGTTGTAAAGATTTGGTTCAGCTTTCTACAAGGAGCTATGGTGTACTGAACAGGTTATAATCCAGAGGCCAAAGCATTGAGCACCTGATGGAAGAGCCATGTATCTCTCTTGCAGAGAGTGGCAGTCCAGGTGTAGTTTCTTTTTTTTATTACAGTATGCCAATAATAAGCTATCTTTGCTAATAACAAGAGGATTTTATTAACAAATTTCCCTGAAGCCATTCAGAACAGAATTCTTATTTGAGTCATTTCAAATCAAATAATTGTTTTTCTCATGAAACAAGGCTTTCACTGCAGTCTGGTGCTGTACCAGGAACTGGGGGAGGAGGGGCAGAAAATTCTCGCTAATACCAGGACAGTTTCCATTTTTTTCAGGACGAGTGAAAGGGAGTATAAAGCAATTAGAAGAACTAAGACCCTACATTGAAGGAGGAACTGCCTCTAGGCTAAGTAAGTGATGGTAGTTCCTTGGCACTTAAGACTTGTTTGAAAACAAAAAATTAAAAACAAAGCTCGAGTTGTTAACAGTCTTTCATATGTAGAATCTGGTATTGATAAAACTTGAGTGTTGGCATAAGTTTATATGTAGGTATGTGTACCTGCATGCATAAAATCCAAGGATGAGAATCCTTAAGTAATTGTACCCAGGCAGTTGCCTGCAAAGAATGTGACCATTTTTAACCGCTGTGGTCCAGTGCTTCAGCAGGAAGATGCTGGTTTTGTGCAGTGTTAGATGCCTTTCTGTGCCTCAGGTTTTAATCTGTAAAAGGGATCAGGTAATTCTGCACCAAGGAAAAAAAAAAATCTGTGTAGTTATTAACCATAAAGTGCAAATAGTACTTACTGACTAATATTTATTAGCATCTATGTTTTGGTTAATTCAGATTTTTTTTTTAATTAACTGGAGCAGAGAGGAAAATAAATAATTTGTCTGGAATTGTTGAGCTCTGATAGCTGCCATTATATAATATAAAATATAAATTTTATCAAGTGTAATTGAGATACAGAATAAACTTTGTAAAGCAATCAGTCAACTCTATTTTAACAAAAATACCCAACACCAAACAACTTCTGGGAGGATTTTATTGATGTTCTAGTTAATTGCTATTGTTGATGAAGGAATATAGTCAATTTTATTGAAGAATTTTTTTTTTTTTAATGAAGTAGAGCATGGAGAAATCAAAAAGAAAGTTTTTGGTCTGACCTACAGTCATGTTTTGGCTGCTTTGTCTTCTGTTTCTAAATTAGAATTTTAAAAAAAAGAACAACACAACAAAACCAAACAAAGAACCCCAAACAAAAATCCATATTAAATATGTTTTGTAGTTTATCTGAGTGTTTGATTTGCTACAGTCTTACTAGAGCTCCATGCAGCAAACCTCTGGTTTAGGTCACTGGAATCAGCTGGGCTCAGTGTGAGATCTGCCCATCTGATTCTCTTTGCAGGATCAGAGACAGTTTTTATCTGCAATAGTGTCTCCTAGTTTCAAAGCACAAGCTACAACGATAATTTTACAACTCTGGCACTTTCAGACTTGCTCAAGCAAAGAATAGAATCTTTAAATCCAGCTGAATTCAACACTTGTATTTATTAACAAAGTGGCACCCAGCCAGAATTCTGAACACGTAACCTGTTTGGTCATAATGCTGCCTTTGTGAGGATATCTGAATTTCTGGAATTCAGGCCCACCAATTTGCTCAATGAACCAGAAAGCATTTCTATTTCTTGGCAGAAGGAATTAGGAAAAATTACCAGGCTTGCATTTTTTTTTGAGCTCTGTGATAAAATTATTTTTGAACATTATTCTTCTGAGTATTGGGTTGCTCCTGTACATTCCAGTCGTCACTGAACAACCACATTACAAGAGGGGAAAAAAAAAAAAAAAAGCTGTTACTGAAGCAACAGCAAATATTGTAATTTCCTACTTTCTTTTCCCTGAAAATAACCTTAGAAAAGCTTCCTAAATAAAGAGAGTGTGTAAAAGTAGGAGATTTGTTCAGGAGATTTATGCAGCATAACTGAAAAGATTCAGAAAAGATCATCAAAGAATTTTTTTCATTGCTTTTAAAATTATTTTTTCTAATTACAAAGGGTTGCAAAGTGGCAGTTGGCAAAAGGGGGTTGTTGAGCTTTAGGTTTTGTTTATTTTGAAAAGAACTAAGCACTTCCAAAAATTATTTTGCCTTTAATTTCTTCTCTTTTGTGGTGGGTTGTTTTTTGTGTGTGTGTTTTGGGTTTAGTTTTCTTTTGTTTGTGTTTGGTTTTTTGGTTTTTTGTTGGTTTTTTTTTTGACAGCAACAAAACTTCTGTCACCTCTGAAGAAGTGTGAAAATGTTTATTGTAATTCCTGCGTTACCAGTTTTGGACATTGACAGAATGTCCTTTCATGAACATATAAGTCAATAACTTTTTTTTTTTAAGTGTTTAACAAAATTAACACAATTTGTTGTTGTATGTTATTTAGATAAAAGTCACTTCCCTTCTTGACTGTCTTTAGTCTTCTTGGCTATTGTGATATTGGTATGTCATATCAGTGAACAGGTGATATGATGTAGTGAACATGGGATGTCTGGGGTCTGGGGAAGACTGGTTCCTATTCCTGGTTGTTATCTTTCACTTTTTATTTGGTATCTGCATTTTCTCTCCAAGTCAGTTACTTGGATTGTGAAAGATTTGGGATGTCTTATGACTGTTTAATCAAGTTCAGGGCTTCTAGGGGCTATCATAAGTTATAAACTAAACTGAATTTCTAAATACAAGGCCAGGTCTGCTAGTGATGCACAAGCCATTTTGGAGTGGTACACCAAAGAAATGGTTTATCTTGCAATCTTCTCCCCAGTGGAGATGGGAGCTGGCCACACAGTACTTGTGGCTTAGCAGTTGCCACTGTTTTCTCTGCTATGTGAGAGGAGAAGTTTGGGAAGGAGAAATGTTTCATGCAAACCAGGACAGCACCATGTGCTTCTGCTCTTGTGGTTCAACACAATTATGGTCTTCAGAAAAAATAAGTAAGTGATCTACACTTGGGAACTTCTTGGTTAGATGGCTGAGAAAACATTTCTAGGACATCTGGCTGCTAGAGAATTAGGTTTACTTTTCCTCTGTTTCCTTGTCTCTGTTTTTGTATCACTTCACTTCTCCATGACTTGTTCCTGCCCTCTTTCTGTATGACGTTTCAGTGCTAATCAATCTCTCCCACACAGGGTGAGTGTGCAGCCTGCTTGGTCACCTGACTTTGACAAGTTTCGTGGTGTTGATTCTCTGAGTAACCATGACTTGTAGTGTTGGTAATTTACTCCAGATATCACGGGAGCTGAAGGTACAGACTTTTATGTAAGGGATAGTTGTCCCACTTGGTGTTACTGTGTCACCTGTATTTACATTTCTGGTATAATGCACCCAGGTGACTATTGCTGTTACAGTCTTAATAAAAGGGACCTGGTTTATAGATGTACACCTGATTTATTTACTGGGTAACTCTTAGAGTGGCTTGTTCAGCTACTTGGTCTTCCAAAGACCAAGAGAGATGCTGCATTTGGCTGCTGGTAGCAGATCACTATTTAAAATTATCATGACTCCAAACACTCCCTTAGAGGGCAGGCACCCCAGTAAGCCCAAAGTAAGTGATCAAAACAGTGGAGAATTGTTTTGGAATTCTAGACATGAGGTTTTGCTTCTACCATTAGTTATTCAATCTTACAGTTCAATTATAAATTGAAAATAACTAGTGTAAATTTGTTGTGCACACATGCTGTGGCCTGTTTTGTTGCAAATCCTAGTTCAGATGGAGTACAGGTGGGATGCTTCAGTTCTCTTCACCTTAGTAACTAACATCAAAGGGTACCCAGCCTAGTGATAAGGTTTTCCTCAGACATATATTTTTGCCACTTCCATTGTGTTAGCTCTGACACTTGTTTTTAATCTCATGGAGCCTGATTGTCAGAAAGTGATTGTTAATATTTGGCTGGTTTAGCTCCCTGAATCAGATCTCTGCGGTCAAAGAAGCTGGCAGAGGGAGGAGAAGGGAGCTTGCAGTGGAGTGAGCCACTGGACTAGTTTAGCTTTAATGTCAGACTGAAGTCTGATTTTTTTTCTTAATTTTATTTTTTAATATTTTTATTTTTATTATTTATTTTAATGTGAAAGGCCCTCCCTGGAAAACTAGATTTGTATTGTTTGGTTGTTTGGCATGCTTCCAGGTGCTGATTGTCTTTTTTGGGGCATCACAGATTTTAGCTGTACTTGATTAGACCATTAGCTTGATTTCTTTGACTAATGCTTACAGTTCTCACGTTTTTCTCTACCAGCTCAGTTAGCATCAGCATGACACCAAGTGTCTGCATTTTTTTTCTTCCCCAGAAACAATATTCAAAGTGAAAAAAAAAAAATCTTTGAAGCAACCTTCTCTTGCCTAATCTCATTTCTTGACTTTGTCCTTCTGAAGCCAAGACAAAAATCTGTATCTCAGACCTTTTCAGTGTCTCCTACTGTGGTAGGAGGAGGCAAGATAAATTAATGGACTGGGACTCACAGGCTTGAGTTTCAAAGTCAGCCAGGTATGTGAGCACATGTATGAGGCGTGTGCTGGTGAAGAAGCATTCCTGTATCCTACCTTGTCATGGGCATGCACTGGTCAGGCACTCCAGGGCTGCCTTCTCTTACACAACAGAGATTTGCCCTTAGAAGCACCATGGCCAGTATTATAATTAGAAGCAGCATGTAACCTGTCTAAAGCCTTATTGGTGAAGTAGAGTGAAGAGGCAATTGTTGGCTCCCATTATGTGCTTGACCCCATGTAGAGCAGAGGTCAGAAGAAGGAGAGAATCAAGCTTATGGTTTTGATTTCATATGAAAATGTTTTATTATGGCTTCATTTCATGTCCAGGGATCTACAGTTGAATCACACATCATTCAGCCTCTTAATTTCCTGTAATAAAAAATATAAGTGCTCAGATAAAGAAGTTCAAAGACCTCTTCCCAAAAAACATGGGGGTGAGGGAGAGAAAAATCTTCCCTTCACTTCTTCCAGCTCCTAAACAGGTCTACAGCGTTAAATTATTTGTTTGCATGGTGACCTTCATGATCAGAGACTTTTGAAGTCTATAATAAATTTAGTAACTTGACAGACTCCATTTGCTGAACTGGCTGGAAGAGGCAATACCTCTGTGTTATCCCCACCCGTGTGCTCCAGCAAACCCCTGCTCCTCAGGCAGGAGTCAGCACAGGGATGCTGAGAATCCCTGAGCTGCTCGTTCTGCATGTCTGCAACCTGCTGGGAAAGTATTTGGTCACTGCCTCAGTGGGACACGTGGACACAGTGGGCACTGCCCAATGAGAAAATGGGAACTTTATCCTAAAGCTGCGTGGCTGCAGAACTGAAGCAATGAGGAGTGCCCCTGGACAGCCTTGTGCTGTACATATTTCGGTTTACCTTAAATTTCAGTTTACAGAACTGCCAGATACTTCCAAAGAAGCAAGCTTGCTTCTTTGACTTCTCTTGAAATCAAGAGATGCATGTGATTCTTAGAAAGGAGAGGCAGAGCTCTGAGCAGCTTCCCTCCACCCGCACAGGGATGCGTGAGGCAGTCAGGCATCCTGTCACTACTGACAGCATTGAGAAGCCATCGGAGCCTTTCCCTGGATTCGTTTTATTGAGGACAGTCAGTCATAGGGTTAGTTTAACAGGAACGAGAAACAAATTACTAGAAGTCTTTCTTTCTACTGCGTTTTCTGCCTGTGTTCTCTAAATCCTGCAGAGGCCCCCACAAAACCCCAGCCCAGCGCCGAGGGAGCGGCAGCAAGCACAAAGCGCGCATAAAGAGAATTCTAAAGCTGGGCTGCATAACCCTGCTTGATGTGCGGTCTCCTCTGATATCACAAACTTTTTCTATTAGGAAAAAGAAGCCAGAAGCCTTTGCCTACCAAAAAAGGAATCTTTGATCTAGGTCTTTTATGTTTCTCTGCCCCCACGCCACCAACAACCCGCACCCCCCCACCCCTTGCTAAAAGGAGCCATGCCAGCATTATAGAAATAGCATCTGCAAAACCGTTTGCAAGCTGGCGTGGAGTACATCTTGCTTTTCAAGAAGCAAATCTTTCACATAATGTCATGTGGTGATTTTTGTGATGTTGCATTTTTTTAATGGCCTATGCATAGAAGATAGATGTCGAAGACATCAACCCAACAAACAACTGTAAATATTTGCCTTGAGAAAGCATGTGGTATATCCTGTACTTCTTGGCTCTGTCTCTTAATCTGGAGGCAGCTTAATTAGTTGTTAGTGGACTAAAGCAAAGAAAATATTTTTTTAAATAAATTAAATAAACAACATGGGACCTGATCTTTATGAGGTGCTATAAACCACAGTGGCTTTTGTAGAACCTAAGTATGCTCATCACTTGGAAAACGGGGCCCTGAACTCAAAGCTAAAATTTTGGGCGAGGTCATGGCACTACATTACATCACCCAATGAGAGAATTTCAGAAATGATTGGTGATGCAAAGTCCCCTAATTCCGTGTTTTCCTGAATATATAGCCATAACTTCAGAAATACAGAATGTCCTTCAGCTTCTGCTATTTTTCTGTCCTAAGAAGGGGATAATGTTTGTGAAGATGATGACAAGCCAACAAGGTGCTCAAGAAAACAGTACCCTTTTGTGAGAAACTCATGTCGAGATACTTGTTTTCATTCTAAAAACATCTTTAACTAAGGATAGTGAATGTGCTAACAATTCCATTGACATATGGTTCCAAAGAAAAGGTCTGGTTTTTTCCACTCAGCAATACGAATGTGAAAAAAGGCCTGAGCATTATTGAGGACAGTTTAATGGCATCTGTATTCAGCATTCAGTCAGGATTTCAATTTCTTTTTTAAAATATTAGACACTATAAGGAGTGCGAGAGAAAATAAAATATAAAATGTTAATGGTGTGATGTCATCTGGAATACTGTGTTCAATCTTATTTCAGCAAGAAGTACTTCATAAATAAAGGTGGCTAAGAGATGAGTGACATGTTTAAAATGGCTAAAGGAAATACTTTTACCAGTGCAATAGAAATATTTCATGGAACTTATTATCACAAGATGTTCTTAAAGCCAAAAACAAGTTAGATGTGTATCAGAAATAGCCATAGGTACATTAGATTGGGCAAGAACAGAAACTACAGCTTCTCAGGCTCCAAGGCACAAGGCACTATAAACAGATGTGGGTTAGAAAAAAAATCTGCTATGGATGGGATCGTCAACAAGATCCTTGAATATCCCAAACACTGAACTGGCCAAAATTAGGGAGAAGATAGTTATCTACTGAGGTAGATAATTTCCATATGGTGATTTCTGTACCTGTACAAAGTAGGAATTTTTTCAGATAAATAATACAATTAATGTCCTGCACTTTGAGCAATTATACCTCTGATCAGCTGTGTAATTTTACTGGTTGGAAGCCCAGGAAACAAGGCAGTCCTGGATTCATTGGTTGTTACAGAAGTTCGTTCTCTACCTAACCAAAGGGGGCTGAGGACTTCACTGGTGATTTACGGTGATATTTACACAGAACAAGCCACTTCTGAGCACGTGGGTTTTGTGGTGGTTTTTTGTTTCTCTTTTGAGAATAGGGACCATCACATTAAACCCTAATTTAAGAATTTTCACTAGCAGTTTTGCCTGTGCTGTTAACAAACTGTAGATGCAAATATTGTTCCCACTCCATGGCTCCTGAGGAGAGTGTTTCATTGATATGTTAATATCTTCTTTTTTCTTCTTTCCATGACCTAAGATCTAAACAGCCACAGTATTAGATACAGTACTTTCATGAAACAAAAGTAACTTAATTCTTGGTTAGAAAGTGAGCCATTTCTATAAATGTTTTCTGTAGGGACAGTTGGGCTAAGAAATACTTTAATGCGTGGGATCTTCTGGACAATAATAAATTACACCTCGTTATGCAAAGTAATACTCTATTTACAGCTCTGTTGCTCATTTTTTTATTTCTCTACTGCCATTCCTAATAACCCTACAATTAAAGTAGATGAAACTGGGCATAAATATTAATTTTTACTTTAAGTCTTGTATGTTTGAAGTGTTAATATGTGAAAAAAAAATCAGCACCTTGAAAATAGGAAGCTTACAACTGCAGATAGTTAAGGTATTATATTGCAGCAAGAATCAGGGTGGATAATTAGAAAGAAGTTATGAGTCCTGAGTTGGGGAAAATTTTTATCTGGGATTTGGGAGACCCTGCATTGTTCAGAAGACAGAAACTGCACTTGGAACCGCACTAAAAATTAATTTGGAATAGGCTACTCCACTGTGTTTAGTGTCAGAGTTATAAAGTCTGTTTCCTACTCTCTGATACTGAATTAATTTATGATCTCAAGCAAATCTTTCAATCTGTGCCTTGATCTTTCTACCTCACTTATATGGGCATTGGTATCTTCCTCAATGAAACTGCTTTATTAACAAACTTTGAATAGCACTTTTTGAGGACCTGTCCTCTTCTGTTTGTGGTCCAAGCAGCTGACATAGACTAAAAATGTTGAAATTCAGTAGAGCTTTGGCTAAACAAAGACTCCCACCTTTCATGTGTGCAGCTGAACAAATTAACATCAGTGAGGAGGATGAAATCTCCCTTCTGGAAGCTTGTGCAGTAGACGGCAATGTTTATATTTTCCCAACGAAAATACCCCAAAATATTTTAGATAAGAGGAATTATTCTTGGTCAGATATCTTACCCAGACACCAAATAGCTTTTAACAAGTTCTAATGCTACCCATTCTACAATCATTAACACATACCCTAAACATTTTTGCTGGAAGTCATTGCTTGGGGTTTTTTTCTGAGTTTGTGTGGAAGCACTTTAAATCAGTCATTAAGATGCCGATTTTTTTTTTTTTTAAGACATTTTGAATCTCTTTAAAATGTTTCATTCAATGTGTGTCTGAAATCTGTATGAATCAAACCCATGAGCATGGTGCCTGATGCAGGCCCCCACTAGAGCTGAACAAGTGGAGCAATTGGTATGAAAATTTTAAACTATGTAGAACAAGTGATTCTGTCATTGCATGCTACCTCTTGAAACAGAATGGGAAATTTCTGCCTTAGATGTGGTTCTGCTTGGTCAACAGATATAATAAATAAACCAATGAAGATAATTTTTTCATTGTAGGAGTCTCGCATGGTGATTGCATGAGTACACAGCTACAAATAATTGCCAGTTTGGGGAATCAATATAAAATGCACTCTAATCGAGGTATAACTGGTGGTTGGGATGCCATTGTAGAAGCAAGAGTATTCAGGACCTCATCTCTGCCTGGATTATGGAATATTTTCTTTTATGTACTTCCTCAGCTGCCTGTCTGGGAATAGCAACAAGGACTAGCTGTTCAAAGCACAGAGTGCCTGGTGGCCTCATACACCTCTATGTCCTTTCCCAGAAGGCTCTGACAGATAGATGTAGCTCTACTGAGGTTTTTAGTACTAAGGGAATAAGTCAGGACAGATCTAAGAATGTTTTGTGCAGTTATGTGGCGGGATATTGTATACACAAGTGGAACATCTGAGTGTTTAAGTACCAGTTGAAGGGTTTACAAAGCAGGCTGAATATGGCCAGGTTTGGTGCAATTTCTGTGATTTCATCGAAGCTGAGAGTAATGTGTTGTCAAGACTTGAAGCACACTTCTGTATATCTTGTGTCTCTAGTACATGTTTTATTTATTCATGGTTTCAGTTTCTGATATCCCAGCACAGAATGTGTTCCCTTGCTTATTCCAAAACACAGTTACCCTTCTGAGAAAAGCATTCTCAAGAAGCAGCATATTTTGTTTATGGAGCAAGCTTTTTTGTTGTTAGGGGGAGTATTCCTGAAAATAGACAATCCAAAGAATTACTCTTTTAGAACTCATGCCAAAAAAAAAAAAAAAAAAAAAAATCACTTCATTGAACTTTAGGATTCGCAAAGCAGAGCTCTGAATTGAGGTTCTTAACTTTTTGATCCTGCACTGACCCACACTGTATGTGCACAGCAAATATTTAACTTGTGATTCAGGTATGCAAAAAGCTATGAGCACTTCAGTGTATGAACACTGGAGGGGGGGAAAAAAAAACCCAAGGCAAGCAGATCTGTGTGTGCCAGTTGTATTACACAGCACAACTCAGCAAACATCTTCCTGTGCCTGTGCCGAACTTTTGTCTCACTGTTTTTACATGAAGTTATGTTCAAAAAGAAAGCAGAAGGGGTAATGGTTGTGGTGCTTTTTTTTTTCTTTCCTCGGTTTTTTTTTTTGTTTGTTTGTTTTTTNTAGCAAAACATGGAGGTCAAGCAAATCCAAACTGATACTATAAACTAAAGAAATCAAGTAAGTCAGGGAGAGGCCCGGGTGTCATATGCAGAACAAAGTCCTGGGAATTCTAAGCCAAAATCAAGACCTTCTTTCTTCTGTTGCCTCTAAGAAAAATCCAAACATAGCACTTCCAGGTCATCTTCCTTGATACATATGAAAACCTAGGGATATGCAAGTCTTGAAAGACTTCACCTTTACATAGACCTGCCTGCTGTTTTTACTGTGTGGGGGGGTTTCTCATGCCAGCTGGGGTAAGTTTGTTCCAGATTTTTGTCTGTGGGGTCTTCTGGGGCATGGAAGAGATTTCATTTCATGTACTGAATTACTTCATAGAAAAGAAACACCTAACTCTCCTGTATGCAGCAAAGGGCAGGTGTCATCCAAGTGAAGCTTTCATTACAGCCTCAGCCTCTAGCATGCTTTGAAGAGCAGCAGGGGAGAAACTTGCACAGTAGCCTTGCAGAGATGAGTGATGGTACAGGCAGCTGAGATCTGTGTCAAAGAGAAACCACGTGGGAGAAATGGTTATCTGTTTCTGAGCATAACTTTAATGTCTATCTTCCTTGCTGCAGTCAAAGGCTAAGCTCTGAATTCTGCAGCTGTATGCCTTAAATTCAGACATATTCTTCCAAATACTTTGCAGCACTCTGAAAACCACTATGAGATATGTGCCAATTAGGAGGGAAGGATAGCATTAGCTGCAGCAGGACTGTCAGCAGGATAGTAAGTGAGTCTGTGCTTCCCACGGGCTGAGCCCTGCTGGGAAGGGAGCTGCAAGTTCCTGAAGCACCCCAGATGCTTCATTCAGTGCATGACACAAGTTTTTCCCTAAATAGCTTATGGTCTCAGTCCACAATCGTTCAAGGCATTTTTTTGAAACCAGCAAAGTGCTGTGCTCATGCCTCAGCAATGTAGGAAGGCCTTGATCCAGAAATGTGGAGGGAAGAATGGGGAATGAGACAGGGAAGGTGGAGCTTTACAATAATATTTCATGCAGCCATTCCATTGTATGTGCATGTGTA